>OZ026618.1:40814945-40849945 GCA_964020975.1 Hermodice carunculata | reverse complement strand
ACAACCGCCATATCATATGACCACTGATATAAAAGAAATTCAGATTCGTGTTCCATGGTCTGAAATATAGACAGAATAGTAAAAGGAAAGATATTGTATGGCAAGACGGCAATAGAACATATACTATCATTATGTTAAGTTGTGTGTGGAGTCGGGGTAGCCGGTTCTGTTCTCTTCAATTGCATAGTATTTACATCACACTCTTTGTGATCTAGCGATCACGAAATGTTTCCTATGTTTCAAATACCCACAGCAGAGAGCTCCACATTTTCGTTTATTGCTACTGAATACGTAAAAAAACAAGTATTATGTAATATAAGATTAACACCTTTTACATGCTAGTGATCCTTCAATCAGTCTGCCTTGATAAATATGGGACATCCATGTTGTATTGCTTCTCCACGAGGTGGTCACCATCCATAAGTATGTCTTCATTAATTGATTATGGCATGCCTATGAATTTACCTTTATTATCGGTGTGTTTCACGAGAGAACATCGGAGCAAAGCGATTTGAAACAAGATTAGTTTATAGTGATGAAATTCCTTTACACCTTCATTAGCATTCTTTCTTTCAATGTATATTCATATCCACATTTTTTCAGGTCAATAATACCCCTATTCAATCATTTGCTTCTGCTGTCCGTGAGAAAAACACACGAGAGGGCAAGTTTGTGGTGAGCTCTTGAAAGTTTTCAGTGAGTGAACATAATACCAAAGATTCACATAATAAAGAATCATCAAATAAGTAACGTTAGCAAAAGATGCGTACAGTCCCACTTGTATGTTCAGGCTTAATATTCCCAACCAGGGAAAGTGGCAGTTCAAATACGATGATATGCTGAAACTGTTAAATTACAATAGCGAAAAAAACTTTGCTCAAGCCAGTGCAAAGTGCTGTGTGGGAGCAACTGACACACCTTTCCCAACGGAAGCAGCAGAAAAATTGTCTGGCTTTGCACGTTTTAGCTTGAAAAGCCCTGCATGGTCTAAACCTTCCATGGATCATCATACAATAATTATAAACCATTGCCTAGCTATAGTTATAGAGAATATGTCGTACAAGCACTCCAAGGCCAATCAAACTTCTGCCACGCTATATGTTTCCCTGGCTGGAGATCTCACTTGCTTGTTTTCCACCATGAGGTTCACTAGAATCTCCCCCTCCAAGAGCTAGTGTATCAAGAGACGCGACCCCTTCTTTCAGTTCATTTAGAATACCATAGCCATGATATTAATTCAATGGATGATATGTGGCCTAACTGATGAGAAAGTAGATACCAAATCATTGCAGTGCGTGACATCTAACATAGAAGCGTGACTTAAATCGTTGCAGTGGCCAGGTAGAGGAAGAACACGGTGATATGAGTGGAAATAACAACAACAACAACAACAACAACAACAACAACAACAACAATAACAATAACAATAATAATAATAATAATAATAATAATAATAATAATGATAATAATAATATGATAAAGAAAAGGACCAAATGGGGAGTAGGTACCGTGATAATAATCGCGTTAGTTATGAAAACATGTAAAATGGTAAAAGACCAACAAACCCGTATTTAACAGACAAGAGTAAGTATTGCGCGACAATGTCAAAGATCTCGTCCTTCTGGTCCCCGATTTGTTACACGGGCATCCATCTGGCCCCTAACCCTTCTCTCAAAGACCTATTAACAATGTCGCTAAGGTCTCACCAGACCAGCTCTTATCCCATGTGCGATAGATGGACTCCATTGCATCTAAACATTTTATTTCTGCTGTTTATGGGTCGGTGTTTTACTTTGCGATTTCTACGCGATGTCACGTGTTTTCTGGTGTATCTGGCAATGTTCACACCAGATGTATTGGCTGCTTGTTGATTATTGGCCGCAAAATACCACACTTATATTTTAGAGAGGACTATAATTGAGTGTGCCATTTTCGTCCGAAGAATATATAAATTATATTCATGGTGCACCATAAACTGTCCGATTGTGATATTACTGTCACCATTTGATTCCTTCACATTATATGCAACTTCTTGTGACACAATAATTTATGATAGTGCAATGGGTGTGTGTATATTTATATCATAAAGACTCAGGAAAAAAGACGCGGAAGAAATGCCTGTATACTGTATCAAGGCAGCCTGCTTTTGTAACACGCTCAGCCTTAGTTTACACATACTGGGACTATGATTCAGCAAAATAAAATATATCTTGCATATAATTATATAAATGCAAACGTATTGTCGTAAGGCATCCGCGTAGCGATCCAATGACTCATTCAAGTGGCAACTAGTACACAGAAATAAGAATTACGTGTGTTTTTTAAGTGATTTGAACTAACTATTGCTGCATGGCACCAAACCAAAGCACGTGTCTTACATTTATCAAACTTATTTATATTATTCAAGATTCTATACAGAATCAGGTGGATGCATTTCTGAAAGTTACTGGTATACACCTAATTTCTTGTTAGCCCGTGATATTGTCACCGATTCTGTATTTACCTATGCTGCATATGGAGCATATTCATTAGATAAAGAACAAGATGTTGAATAAAAGTATCCATTTGCTTATTTCGCGTTTCTTCACTGTTACAGATTGCAAACTACAGGCTATATGCAGGTTATATAAGCACATCATATTATGTAGCTCTCACAACTACATATAAAAAGGTTGCACAATAGGAATTGATAGAACCTTTAACCTGCAATAAATATTTAATGATAAATATGTCACTTCACCCTGTTCCACGAATGGGTCGGCGACACTCATGCCCTATTGGTATGATACCAAATACGAACTGTAAACGTACCATATTGTTATAATTCCGATAAGGTTAGTGCTTAGCTTTGGTAATGTCCTCTTGGGAAATGCAATCCCTTATTGACATATGCATCCTGACGAAAAATGTTCTTTGGCATGAGAAAGCTCAGCAACAGCCAGATACATTAGCACATTTCCCCTTGACGCCCTTATATATATATATTTTTTTTTTTTTTCATTTCTTTTACAAAATTTGGTTGCTTACTTGTTCCTGCATCCCGTAAAAACACAGTACAACACTGTTGTTATATATTTTCCAGGCTATTTGCAATACTTTACCAGTTTCTGTCATAAACATGCATGTTGTCGTTCTTCAACAGAATAGTTCTGATAACTTGTAAATTTTGTTGTAGTGCCTTTGAATAAGCTGCAAAAGTTGGGCTGTTTGGATTTCTATGAAACTCAACATGTATGAAATATTTTGCTATTAAAAAACACACAAAAAAATATAATAGAAATAAAATGTATGGCAAGGGTCGATTTATACATCCAAATACATCATCTTTTTCACCCTGGTGTACATCACCAAAACACTGGAGCACGAATTCTCGAAAGAATCCCAGAATCGCTGGGGAATATTGCACACATAAAGCCTGTGTTATTTTGTATCAATTTTATCTGCATCTCTATAACACTAGCCTGATTCTTTAATGCTCAAAAAAACTCTTTGTTAGTTGTCATTATTCGGTGAATAATTGTAAATTGAAAAGCATGAATTTTATTTCCATACAGCGCTTATATACATGTAGATGTTTAAATATTTCTTCCCATTTTAATTCTGATAAAGCATACTTATTATTCCATTTATGTTCTGCTTTTTGGGATTGCGTTACTTCTGCTTTGAAACTCCTGATAAAAAATATTTAGTTTTCACAAATTTAACTGGAACCAGTTTGCCTTCAATAAGTATTCAAAGTCGGGCGTGTGATATATTAAAATTAGTGTTCAAGTTTTATCTTTTCAAAAGAAGAAATTACATGTACTGACGTTTTCCACTAAGATTTTTTGGGGGAGAGTTATCTTTTGATAAATGCCATTAACAGGGAACTGATTTTAAATTTGAAGTTTAAAGTAATAGTTTAAGTAGCTATGCAGGTAGATTTAATTAACTTAAGCAGGTAGATGCCAATTGAAAACAGAAACCATGTCACACAAAGATAACAAATAGTGTGTAAAAGGATCGTGGACTCTATCTGTATAATTGGTTGCTTTGACACCTCTGTTTACATGCACTTATGCTTGTGCGCAGCTACAGCCGTTTTTTTATTGCAGCAAAAAGGAGACAGCTACTTCCTAATTCAGTACCTGAGGCATTTGCATCTTCATCTGTAAGTACATGTGTTTTTAAACATGCGTCACATCCTAAATATACCAAGCAACCACTTTCGTCCAGCGCATTCAATAATATGTAAGGACAATAAGAGATATATGGATAAAATTACCGGAGTCGTTAATTTTGTCAAATCAAATCTTCCGAGTTGGTTGCCTGCGTGAGTTGCTGATTACCCAAGCGGAAAGCACGCAGATGATCAGGTGCGCCGGCAGGCACCCAACACAGATGGTTCGGTTAAGACAGATTGACGGCGATGGTTATTTGTATTTAACCTATTCGGTCCATCAAGAAGAAAAAAAGACAATTTACATCATTTAAATATGTATATATATACATATATATTACTGAATTTAAACGGAATTTGCCAAAGTCACTCAGCGCAAGTCAGCATATAATTTCAACAGCACTGACTGGACCATGATGATGAGTTTGTTTCTTAATTTTATTATTTGATTTTATTTTATTTGTTATATTATTATTCATTATGTTTTTGAACAGCAATGGCTCTTGCAAAAATCTTAACTAAGTGTACCTTTTTAATACTTCCACAAAGAAATTACCTGCTGAAAAGGGTAGGTGGGAAGTCACGTTATTTTGTACCAATGTTTTGCCAGCAAACATTCGAAATAATGCACCCTATGGAGCTGAAATGAATGAGGGGTCCCATATTGGCACCATTACTAACGACAGCATGGCCCGAAAGTGTGTGCTGGCTACCAATCTTCGCAAACTGGGACTTACTATGTAGACAGGTCGAGTGCTATGAGAAAAGACATTCCCAACAATAGGATACATTAAACAATATCACATGGCCCATAGCCCATGGCATCTCAATTTAATGCGGAAGACTTCAAGGAAGTAGTGGCAAATTATGAGGATAGACAACAGGCGCCCCCCTCCCCTTCAAAAAAAAGGGAGAGAACAATAAAAGAAAAAAGAAAGAAAGAAAGAAAGAAAAAAAGAAAGAAAGAAAGAAAAAGAAAGAAAGAAAGAAAAAGAAAAAAACAGGGAAAAAAAGCAAATGGTTAATCTGCATGTACCGCCATTTTTATGATACTTTTTGTCAAGAACACATTCTGATTAGATTAAAAAGGGCCAAAAAAAACGGCTATACAACTTCAGCTTTAATTAATGATATTCCTATCACACACATGCGAAAGATTAAACGGCTTAAGCTGGATTATGAAACTGTTTTGCACCACCTTTATTACTGGACCTAGGATTTTACACACGATTAAAATGTCTGAAGCAAATATCATTTTGTTTCCTTAATTCGTTTGAATTCAGTCCTTGGCTTGGGAAAAAACAAAAATTTAGTACATTTTTGCTTCTCTTAAAAGGATTATATTTTATCTCCAGGTTTAAGGAGACAATTGCAACACTTTCGTGGATTTTAATTTCATTAAGCTTGAAATTATTTCAGGGACCGTTAAATGAGCGAACTACAGTGAAACCTGTCAATTGCGTACACCCGTGGGACTTAGTAAACGTGTTCATTATTGACAGTTGTCTACATCAGGCAGTGGCTAATCGTGTGCCATTTACAGGTAATGTGAGTGTATTCGTGCGCATATATTTTAGCTTTTTTCGATGTGCACACATGTAAATATTCACATATACATGTGTATAATCATTAAACTGTTTTTTTTTCTTTTATTTATTATTTGTTAATTTTGTTTTGAAGGGCATGAACTTATGCTAAGTTTTTAATGCCAATAATGACAAACACAAACATGTATAAATTGTACCTGGTGCTTTAGGGAGCAGAATTTACTTTCAAATTCTTACTTTCTCCCGTTGACACACACACACACACACACACACACACACACACATATATATATATATATGTATATATATATATATATATATATATATATATATATATATATATATATATATATATATATATACACAATTATATATCCGTGATTGTACCATGAACATATAAATGCCCATGGTTATACATGATGATTGACCTTATGAGAGCAAAATGAGCAAGCTGGGCCAAGCTTTGGTTCATGATTTTGATTAATCAATAAAGCTTGTTTCCTTCGATAGAATGAATAGCTGTGTGAGTGCCAGTGTGCCGAAGGTAGTGGGTTCGAATCCCATACAGGTCGACATAAATGTATGGTATTTTTCACTTGATAATACTCTATTGGTTTTGAAGTGCTGAGGGCCATTTCTCCGACTTCGAAATTATATTAGAGATGTATTTCATAAATTGTCGGTCTGTGGAAGTGCCCTACTGTGTCAATGTACAAGCCACACCTGCTTTAACATCACCCTGGGTCCTTGATCAACCTTTTTTGGGGTTGTCCCGATGGCCTAGAGGTCAGAGTGTTGGACTTTACATTTGGCTAGGCGAGTGTGCCGAAGGTAGTGGGTTCGAATCCCATACAGGTCGACATAAATTTAACGTATTTTTCACTTGATAATACTACATTGGTTTCGAAGAATCTGTTCTTTTCAAACATGGGTTTAGATTGTAGATTGGCAAAGGAAAATTTGAGATATTGGAGGCATTTGCGGCAGACAGGTGGTGCAAAAAGGTATATTGCGAGGTGGTTAAACAATGGAAATGTGAGGGCGTTGACAAGTGAGCAGAGAGGTATGACTTAAAGGGACTTGATGAGGTTTAAACTACATAGGAGTCATCTGTTTGTGGTGTTGTGGCAGGAAAGCATAACAAGGATATGAAGAAAAGGGTGGAAGAGGGAAACACCTTGAAAACCTACCAAGCACCAAATGAGTGGCCTACAGGAACACATTTAGGCTAAATTACGGAATCAAGATTACTATTCTAATGGAGAGCTGAAACAAATAATATTGAGAAGCGTACCATATAATGGACAGAGAGAATGGTGGGAAATGCCAAAAATGTAGGGAAGCTGTAAACAAAACTGAGGATTATTGGCTTTTGTGGTTTCCGGGACCCAGGAGTTCAGATGTTTTGACAGAAATAGATAAGATCTGTCGGAAACTACCACAAATTAAAAACATGACAGAAAGTGATTGATCTGCTTGGAACCTACAGCCGAAGAGGGAAATGGTAGTAGAACAGTGGTAGATTGGGTAAAAGGCTCCCTGGTGGAATACGGAGGAAAAAGATGTGGGGGCTGGGTTTTAGGGAGACACAATCTAGAGAAGCCACCTGAAGGACTGGAAGGTATGATGTTACCCTAATAAAGTCCCCCATATCCATGGCTGTGGCAACACAGGCAGGATCTGTTTGTATACTAGCGAGTGTAAAATACAACAGCGAAAACATGTTATCTTAATGGCTTCCCATTAACAAGACCAAGACGAACAAGCAGCGGGCCAGAGAATATTATTACTGACACTTTGGGAGCGGATAAAAGTCTAGAAAATACAAAATGCTGAAAATTACATTCATGATGAGGGTATCAAAATCAAATGCTGATGATGTTATATGTAATGGACAACAATATGTTTGTGTTATATGGACCATCAAATACCAAAGCCATGTAAAAAGGAGAGTCGGACATAACTATTGACCAAGCTATTGGCCATTTTTCGCCCTGTTCTACAATTGCACAATTACAATTCTGTTGATACTATTACAGTTTCAATATTTTTAGAATGCAGGGACCCATGACAATTGCAATGATTAATACAAGAAAGTTATATTTCATTTATATGTGCTGAACAAGAGGAATCAATTTCAAGCTATTATTTTGATCATAGCGTTATGCAACAGTGCTGATTAGGTTTATCTAGTTATAAATAGAACCGAATAATGAATCTACGAAAAAAAACACACACAATATTTATAGGATGTATTGTGAAAGGTCTAATACGGGAAGTTAATTAAAAGAGGTATAAGCCTTTTTGGCAGTTACATGTACATCCACATATTCAACAGAGCAATGGAATATAGTGTCAGTCCTGTTAGAGTTTCCTGTACATTTAATACAGCGGCTTCGGCAAGCTCATTTCCACTACTAAATGGTTCACGGGTTGTGCTGCATTACAGCAGCGGTCCTCACCGAGAGCCAGTAATTTTCGGCTGCAAATATTAGTAGTTTGCAATATAATCAGTGTTGACCGTCCGGTTGCACACAATTCCACTGGAGGCCAATTGAAGCATTTGGAGCATTACGGTGGTTATAAGCAGTCAGGGGAATACAGCAGTAGACAGCAATAGAGAGTGGCCAGAAGTGGCTATCTGCCGTCCACTTCGACTCTGTACCACAATCTACCACTGGCTACTTCTTAGTTTCTGACTGTTTTGTACAGTACTGAACTATACATTACCGTGAAATGACATGATCAATATAATTATGCGCCAGCCTTTTTCATGTTCCCTTAAACATGGCCTTTACAAAATTTCAAACCAGGACTCATTACCAAACTCTAACCCAAATTCTTATATTTGACCAAAAATGAACAATAATTCAAACATTACATATAGACATATTACTGGCCAATATACTCTCATTTAGACTATCTTACGTTATTAGCATGAGACCCATCTTGACTACTGAATGATAGATTACATGTTTTATATGAATCCTTTGGTTGTTTCGAAACATTGCAATTAATGATTGCACAATCAATAACAGTATACTTATTTATACTATTGTTGAGCAAAATGAGTGAAACCCTGTTTTACTGTGAGTATGGACCTTGTTCACTTCATATCAGGAGTATTTTTTAAAGTTTATATGACTTAATGTCTGATATATATCGAAACAATAGCCAAATTTGTTCCTTTTTAAACCTTTAAATATGTCTACCGCATAACAGACGTATTCTGGCAATTCATTAACAAACTGAAATAAAATATTAGTTGCTGCAAGAGAAAAACAGTATGTAATATTACAGGATTTACCTTTTTGAACATAGGATATGCATGTATTGTTGAATTGCGATGATGTATTAATGCTGCAAGAGGAAACATTATGTAATGTTACATAATTTACCTTTTTGAACATAGGATGTACATGTGTTGTAGACCTGCGATGATGCATTAATCAAATTGCTCTGACGATGAACATTTTCAGTGCTTTTATTACCTCTAAATTATTTGGAAAAGTTCAAAGGTGGGAACACAAGTGAGTTGTTAATTACACGGAAAGTATGTTGTTGGAAAAAAAACCCTCCTGAATTTTGTTCGTGAAACCCATTGTTTGTGACAACTTGGAGCCAATTTTGTCCATGTATTTGTTCCAGCTTCAATACCTTTCTATCGTTTAACACAACAAGTTAAAATACACCTTCAATTACTCTGTCATTTGTTTTCATTGCACTCGTATTCCCCTTCAAAGTTAACACACTTTTCCAGCGATGCTACAAGGTTGAAAGACTGTCAAGGAGGAATTGTCTTCAGTCTCCCTTAAAGATTCGTTCACAGGGGAAATGACGTAACCATTACCTAGAAAACTGTGACCGGCTAGTTCTTTTTTTTTTTTTTTCATTTTGGGAAACAGGTGGACGACTGACGGAGCTAAATCCGGTGAATAAGGGGGAGGTCAATGAATTCAAAGCCACAATCATAGATTGCTGGCATTCCAACCACCCATTTTTAAACAGGAGCTTTGTCTTCTTGGGAGAGGTCTGGTTAAGGGAGCATTCCCCGCTACTTAGCTTTGACAGCTTCACGCAACCGTTCCATAAGGTCAGCATAATATGCTCCTTTGACAGTCTGGCCTTTTTTTAAGATAGTTAATGAGAATAATACCCTTGGAATCTCAAAAGACTGAAGCCATCTAGCAGAAGGAACCAACTTGGCTTTATTTCTTATTCCAGATGCTTACTTTGTTTGGACTGAATTTGGGTATCTAGTTCAAAGTGATGGATATCTAAGTCTCACCCATGGCCACCAATCGGCCCAAAAAATTATCAGTATCTGCTTCAAAATCGCTCTAATTGTCACGGGAGGCCAGGAATCTGACACGTTTCTGATCAGCTGTCAAGAACGAAGGCACCCATCTTGCAAAAAAAATTTTGTCATTACAACTCCTCGCTGATTACGTGTTCCACCCTCTCATGAGACATGCCCACAACACTAAAAATATGTCGAGTGGTCGATAATTGATCAGCCATCACCATGTCATGCACCCGAGCAATGTTTTATTGAAGGCTTTCCTGGACGGGCGTCATCGCAAAGGCTCTATTTGCCACGCTTGAATTCCGCAGTCCACTTCCTAACAGTGAGAGAGGAAAGGGCAGCATCCTCTAAAGTGGGTACCACGTTGGCATGTATCTGTGTTGCACTTACCTCTTTCAGTTGCAGATACTCGATGACTACCCTATTGCCAGTTTTGTCCTTTTCTGGTGTTTTACAATGGGTGGGTTTACAAGCCGGATTGGAGGAAAGACTCAATATGACACTTATGCCGGGTTTTTTTTTTTTTTTGTTTTTTGTTTTTTGTTTTTGTTTTTGTTTTTGTTTTTTGTTTTTTAACATTAAACAGTGATATCTGTCAAGTAATATAATATGTAAATGCTCCTGGTATATCGCATACCATTTTTTATCATGGATCATCATTATTATCCGACCTCAAAAGTGCACATAGCTGACCTGACCCATATACAAAAGGTCAACAGTTTATTCTTTTGGGGAAATTGCTACTAGTCTTAACTTCAATATGGGACATGATGGTGTTTTTCTGGTAGATCATGGTGATATTGAATGTATCAGGCTTTGTTCATGGTATGAAGGCGGGTGTGTTGCTGCAGTGATTTTTTTTCTCGTCCAAAATGTTTACCTATGGCATTTTATTGTGATTGTGTGAATCTCTCTCTATAACCAGATTTTATGTTGCTTGGTTGCACTGATGCAATTAATACCGCTTTGAGGCTAGAGTTTTGAACTGTAATTCTAGAGTATAGATAGAAAAAAGCTTCAGACTAGTGGGATGGCTACACCGAGGCAGTAGGTTATACACCGCAAACAACTATGTTTGCTTTGCTAATAATACACGCAACAGGAAAGCTTGAACTATACATCTATGGCTTAGTCGCACGAAAGACGTGCCGAACATTTCCAAAATGACCTACACGAGCCAAGATGTTATAGGGTAAGGTACAGTTACAGGTAAGATGATTATGTTCATATTGGTTTTAAGACAGTAAAGGTCACAATCTGATTTTTAATGACAACAAATTAATTCAGGACGAAGAGGGAAAATAAATTATATTGTTTGTCTTCCAAGAGACAATCGAATGAAAAGCGTAAGATATCAACAAAAAGAACCATGGTGTATTCTCCCAGAAGGAATTAATTGAATGGCCAGGAATTTCCGGAGGTCCTACTCTAACCAATCGTGTGTGGGACAAGTTTTGTTAAATGCTCGTAGTGCTGGGAGGGGGGCGGGGGAGGCTACCCATATCAGACATATTAGGCTGGAGTTAGAGAGGTGAAGATTCGACAGTACTACTTCTTGTGAGCTTAATGGGAATCTTGTTCGGCCATCATTGCATAATGAATTGAAAAATAGTGGTCTGGGGACATATGCAATTATATGAATAAATGCAAGAATCCTCTGCAAAATCCATTTTTACCTTTTCCAATATACATGTAGATTTTATGAGTCCTTTCAGTACTGATAATTTAAATATATATTTGTTATGCTCAACCAGTATTTTTGAACAACATATTCACATGTGGCTTATGAGAAAGCAGAAGTACCAGTCTGCGCTATCTGTTCACATTTCAGATCTTTTTCCACATGTCATATTTCACTAATGTCACTTGCCTCGAGATTTCACATAGCGTAAACAAGGTATATGGATAATCAACGAAGTGCGCCCCGTATGTGTAAGCTATTGCTTATAAATAGAAAGTTGTCCGATGATAGTCAAATCTGGGATACATTTATATATGATGCCGAAGCTATGACGAAATACACCTATCATGGGCATGATCATTCTTGAGGTTCATGCGACTCTAAATAAATATAAACTGGTAAGACCACAGTACATGGGAGAGTATACACTAACAAATAGATAAGTAAAATGGCCAGATATAGAAAAAAAATTTAAAATGCTCAGTTGTTTAAGGTGGAAGATGTGAAGCTAGTAAGCAGTGAGAGTGGCAACTTTGGATCGATATTACTCAATTTATTATTCACAAGTGCATGAAACCTTTATATTTCCTGAGTACTACATCTCCATAGATTTGTATCCATAAGGTTTTTGCCGGATTTTGCAAATTAGAGAGAAAAAATTGTGGAACATTTCATAAAAAATGATCATCTCCAATAAGTGAAAAATAACGGATTCAAAAAATGGCTAATGAGCTATCAAATGGCTAAAAAAGCTATTAACTGGCTAATATGCTATGAATTGTAGAAAGCGCATTTAAATAAAAACATGAACATCGCCCATAAGAATCACGTCTTTATTATTGTTCTCAAAACCGTAACAGTAAAAAAAATCATTCCTCACAGATTTGATTTTGCAGTGTGAACGTTAGGTTTATGCCAGGCAGTACAATCTGTATACCTATATGCCCATTATTCAGCGGTATTTTTTCAGTCATTGCTATATATATATATATATGTATGTGTGTGTGTGTGTGTGTGAGTGTGTGTGTGTGTGTGTGTGTGTGTGTGTGAGTGTGTGTGTGTGTGTGTGTGTGCGTGTGTAAACCAATAAACGTAATTCTTAATGCCAATCTGTATTTTACTACAATGTGAAATTCCCGCACAAATACCTCAATGAACATATATCAGTCCCTTATTTCAACTATTTTTCTGAAGCTATATACAGTGTTATGGAGCACATAAGCCAAAAGAAAGGAGTTCAGTGGTGCAAAAAAATCTAAATAAACAAAGAAAAATGTTGTTGCTTTATAGCACATTTTTTTCTTTTTCAAAAGCAATACTGCTGCAAAGTTGAGTATCGCTGCATTAACAAGGAATTACCAGTCAAACAAGATAAATTTAAGGCAACACAGATATGATGGCAACAGTAGTCCTAAATGGTTTCAACTCATTATAAATATATATCTATATAAAGAGACACTGACCAAACCCAACAATAAAAGTTCACGTATCGCTTGAACATTCCAAGGAATATTACTTGGTAGTGATTCAAATCAGGAGTTTGCTCTCAACATAGACCATTATGACATCATTTGCCAAGAAGAAGTAAAACTTCTTGGTGTAACAATCGACTTTAATCTGAAATTTGACATATATATATATATATATATATATATATATATATATATATATATATATATATATATATATATATATATATATATATATATATATATATATATATATCTGATGTCTGTACGAAAGCTTCCAAGCAACTTAATGTCCTAAAAAGAATCGGGCATTACTTGAATAGAAGCTGCAAGCTTCTTATCTACCATTCTTTCATTTTGTCTAATTTTGGATACTGCCCTCTGGCTTGGCACTTCTGCAGCTAGGGCAGTGTCCAAAAGATGGAGCGGATCCAAGAGAGGGCCTTAAGATTCATATATGATGACAATACGTCAACATATGATGACCTCTTACTTAAATCTAAGTTCCCGTCCCTCCAGATAAGACGGTTGAAAGCCATGGCGCTGGAACCATATAAAATTTTTCACAAACAAAGTCCTACCTACTTACACGATCTGTTGGTACGGAACGACAACAAAATCACTTTCATATATAACAATACAGTAGTCATACCCCGGGTAAGAACAACAACCCACGGGATAAACTCTTTCAGATACAGTGCTGCCAAGCTATGGAACCAATTACCTGATAATTTCAGGACCAGTTCCAGCTTCACCCAGTTCAAGAGTCTACTCGAAAACTGGAACGGAATTGAATGCAAATGTAGAGCATGCAAATAAACCTCCACATATTTAATTTAGTAATGGGTGCTATGTATGCTGTGTGGTGGCCGAGTGACCCAGCAGGTGCCCATGAGGATGGCGGCAGGTCCCTGCTGGTCAATCTGGCCGCTACATGGCAGATTTACCTCATTTTACTTCATTGTTGTTGATCTATCTTGTATTTTATAAACTATGTGGTACTCCTTGTTTTTTAAATTATATTTTTTCTATGTTATATACCTTTTATAACATGTCGGAAAATAGCTCTAACGAGCTATTGTTTATTGTACGAGAAACCGACACGAAATAAAGCTTAACTTGAAACTTGAAACTTGAAACATATTCTATTCCGATATTTCAAGAGGAGAGTCATGTTAAATACCACTCATTGAAAAAAAATATCGCAGCCATGGCCAACCAGCTATTTGTAGGGTGTCCGTCATGTATGTCAGTAGCTAAAAGAGCATTTTTAGGTTGCATATAGATTAATGATTCGAATGGATGTTGAATAGATCAAAAATGCTCTGGAATACTGAACTAAAGATTTGAAATGAGGCTGGAATTTGTGAACTTTATTCTACCTATCACGGATCATATGCCATAGTATAAAGCCACGCAATGCTGCACATATATACTGTAGGTCTGATTGTTGAAAATGGGCCGATTTTGAATGTACCAAACGGGTAACCAAATGCAAGTTGAATATGATAATAAATTCATGTTTCATTCCACTTGCACCAGGCTATCTGTCATATAATATGAGCCTATGATATATTTGGTCATGCGAAGTGACTGTAGCGTAGTGTTAATGTGGGAAGCACTTCACACAATAAATTGTGCAATTTACTAATTCAAACATGGTGAACAAAAAAAAAATAAAATAAAATAAAAAAGGTTGCCTGCACTGCATTCTTTAAAAATTGATAAAAAATACCTGTTTCAAAAACCCATAAAAGTAACTAATGATCGCTCCCTCCCTATGGAAAGCGACACTTCCTTTTTCCCTTACCACGATAAGTGCTTTTTCTTTCCCAATACATTTCGATACAGAAATATTTTGTGTGAATATTATTTGCCTCATATGAGCCTGTGGGGTTTCCCTCTTGATTTTGCAAGTAAAGGACTGTTGATTCAGCTTGCAGGTATGGCTTTTACGGCTGTTCTTTTAATCCTGCTGGTAGATATTCCGGTACAAGTGCTGCGAGGGTGATATCATGGGACGTGTCCTGGATGTTGTCTCGTACACTGCATAATAAGGTGTATTCAGAACAAGAATATGCCCTATTCGTAGCCGGAAACCTATGCCAAAACACCTCGATTGCCTGTTAGGGTAAGTATGAGTGTTATCCGTTTTGTATGTGTTTCTTTTAGTGTTGTTAAATTATACCTTCAGTAACCCTAAAGCTGAACATTGTTTTTATCACAGTATTAGGGAATATAACATCCGTGGCTACTATTAAACACTAATGGTAAGGAACGTAAATGATTTCCTTTGGTTTTGTTTAGTTTGGCCATGAATGACCTTGGGGGGATGTCAACTCACAATCAAGTTTCATATTGAAACCAACGAGACAAACAAACTTTTGATTGGATAATTTGATATTGCACGCCCTATTGACTGCCTTGCAGAAAGGTAACCTTGATATTGCCAAGGTCATAGACCATCTGATACTGAGCACACAAGCTTATCAAAGCACAGCGCTGCTATAATCCGCTTGCTACAACATCTAAAATGTACGCCACACCTCACATAGTAATGCATTCTAAATGTCACTGATGTAAATATCAAGGTAAAACCATTTGAAATAAACAAATGCATGGAAGGCAAAGACCAATAAACATACCTCTGCCGGTCACACGTAAAATGACATGCCACTGGATTGTACTGAACAGATCGTCTTAACAAAATACGCTTACTCATGACAATTATGTATGTCACACATAAGTATTGCCTTCGTTTAATACAGAAGCGCACAAAACCCTTCTTACATATTTGCCTTGATTGTATCCTTTTAGGTTTGTGCAACTTCACTAAACGGACACACGTAAATATGGATAGCAAGAACACACCAGTCCCAGAATTTACACAGACTATGTCTTGTTGTCTAAAGATTATGACATTATTAATCATAACTTCACTGATGACAAACATTATTCTATGTAAGCAGACCACCTTCTGTTTTTACATCCACGCAAGGGTTTGTAAGACTTCTGAGGTTCGTCTATGCTACTGACCACATCATCCGCCACAATGTACTTGTATCAGCTATTAGCTTCATACCTTCAGAAACAAAATATCATGTTTGCATGGTTGATGGGCATGAGGAGAACCGCTGCATGTTGCATAGCGTTGGTGTTGATCACATTGTTTCATTTGGAATGATTTTTAGAATTAGACAATGCGTAAGGTTTTACTAGCATTGATACCTGTGTGACACTTATTTCGACAACTAGTGCTACCTTTTGTGAGGCTAATTTATCTTCGCACGGCCTTGCTCCTGCTCACATTTCTTCTTAATTTATATATATATATATATATATATATATATATATATATATATATATATATATATATATATATATATATATATATATATATATATATATATGTGTGTGTGTGTGTGTGTGTGTGTGTGTGTGTGTGTGTGTTAGCTTATCTGGCTTGTCAGTCAGCTGCGCTTATAGGATGATGAGTTGTCCGTTATCCGTCTGTCGTCCATCTACTGTCAGTTCGTCCACAATTAGCATCTCCTTCACAACAACTTGCCAGATTCACTTCAAAATTTGATGGCAATGTACCTTGAGTAACTCGTTACCAAGTTTGCTCACAGGGTTATGCTCCAGATATTTTTGGATTTTGAATGTATTCTTTTGTTCATTGTCTTTCCATATCATACAAAAAAATATCCGAAAAAGCTGAACAAACTGCTTCAATATTGCAATCAGATTATGCTGAAACTAAGTGGCAATGTTCCAGAAGGGCCGCACGTTGTTCACAAAGTGGCGTTATTATGAATCCCCCATTTTTGATATATTTTTCAGACTCGATTCTCATTGGCTAACGCATTGTTCATTTCGAATCATTCCATAGCACATCTCTGTATTCTTTGGGGTTAAGACACTTTACCGGACACCAAGATACACATTTAGCGCAACTCAGATATAAAGGCCACAGACTTCAGTTATAAATCCTTCTTTTTTTCATACTAGCATTTTTCAGTCTAAAAAATCAGCATTTTGGTATTTTGAAATTCCGTGAACGGCATTTAACAGATGAAAATGTCAGAAAAATATGGACGGATTTTTGTCATACAATTCCCAGCTCGTTAATTTGTGATAATTGAAATACGAAACAACACCTAGATGTCAGCTTTATACAGGTGTATGAGCTGTGCGCTTGCCAGGGTCACATCATTGTCCTTCCCCACCATAAAGTTCCCACCTGGCCTGGAAGACAGTGCACCTATATGACCTCCAATGAAGCAACTCTGCGATGCAGCAAACCTGACTTAGCTAACTTTATTCAAACAGAAGCTACAGCATGCTGAAAACACATTATTTTCACAATTACGGACTATCTCCGTTGGGATGCGCAACCAGCCAATCACAACTGTAGTCTGTAACCTAATAGACTTATCAACATTTTTAAGACTTGTTTAACTGAAGCCACAACTTGTTTTCTGCAAAGGATTTCCATTAACTTTACCAAACTTCAATATTAAAGAAAATATCAACTTTTTTGCGAGCAACCTTTAAATCTGAAAAATCAGTTTTTATGACAAATAAAATAATTAATTTAAATTTTGAGGAAAATTACAATAATTGCATCCAATCAATTCTTTTCTGTCCAATATGAATACGATACACAATGGGCTATGATGCAAACCCCTAATCACTTGCCTGCATGTCCTGTCCTTACAATGAGAGATCAAATTACAATGCCCCACCCCTTAATTTTAACCCCAAATTTGAATATATTGCTAAAATTTTATGAATTTTTAGGAGAAATTGGTGATTTATTTACTATTTATGGATAGATTCGTAACATTTGTCTACAAAAAATATGACATCTATCACTGCTGAGGCATTAATGGCGGATGGGGGGAGTATCATTTACACCGAGTCAGCATCTAATACCAGTCATTATGGCAGTATTTTCCTGATATAATCTGAATTACGGCAGACAATGGAACAGTTTCAGTGTTTAAACATTGTTAGCCCATCAAAGTGCACAGTTTAAGACCAGTAGGTCACAGATTAGAGTAGGAGTATTCAGCAAATTATGTTTTTTGGTACTAAAATTATGGAATTTTAACGCGCCCTTTGTTTGAACATTAGGAGGGCAGTTGGGTGATCCAGCTTCCACAAACCAATGGTGCTATGCCTTTTTTTCTGCAGTAGACTGTATAAGTTGTGGTTTATTGACATGGTTTCTGGTGTATGTGCACATATTAGAAAGAAAATGACAAAAGTTTGTACAGTTACTCCAATATCATAAATGCATATTTGTATTCATAAGTGCTCTGAATTTAAATTTGATAAGCATCCAATTATCAATCCAATTATCAGGTGCAAGCGTTTTCAGGCAAGTGTTTAATGGAAGCTAACTTTTTTCCCCTTGTTTCACTTTCTGAAACTCTTATAATTATATGTGGCTGTATGTCGACGTTCAAATGTTTTGCCACCTATGTACACTAGCTTGGTAAAAGTTATAAAATCTGCAGTTCATAAGTGCTGTCATCCATAATCATGGATATAAATTGATTCATTTATGTGAAAATAATATGCTGATGAACTCAACAGCTCAACAAAGTCAGCATGCCTGATTTTAAATGATTTACCCCAGTCAAATGACACACACATATGACAAGCTTTTGTCTACCAAAAATAAAAAATAAAAATAAAAATAAAAGGGGTGGGGGTGGGGGAGAAACAAAAACAAAAACAAAAAAACAAAGAAATTTACATTTTACCTAAGATTTGTACAGCTCTACTGACAGACAATGCGCATTTTTTTCTGGTATGCCAAAAATCAATTTGACATGATTTTGTATAAACAGCTCTGCATATGAATGGAGGCTGTAGGCCTACAATGACAATGCCACAAAATTAAAAGTTTGAAACAGAGGGTCACTAAGTTTCATATCAATGGGATTAGCATAATTTATTCAGACAATATTAGCATTGTTAATTTCTCATATACACATATGATTACCTGTGTGGTCCCTGTGAGGTATCACTAAATACAAAGGGCTATGGAAGCTGTCTATCTACCAAGCAGTCAGCAAAGGAGGCATAGCCTGTGCACTTGTTAAATGTCTTGCAGCGAATCCTGTTATTATTAATGCAGTGTGGTTCCACTGATAGGTGCAACATGTCTATGCACAATGATTTGCGACATAACTGTGATACTTAATGAATTTTTAGAAAATTGAGACTGTTAAACGTGATATTCACAGCCGATCTGTGGGCGTAAAACTTCTTTTCTCCTTTCATAAGCTGGCCTGAGGTGCACAATACCATAGCCCGAACCATTTGCCCTGTGATCTTCAGTCCCAGGACCATATCGTGCATGCTCCATCCATGTAAAAGTTGTTAGGATCACTCAAAATTGTCCAAGCAGATGTCAAAAAGTGCTGACTTCCCATTTTTAACTTGCTTGATGAACGATAATAGAATAACAACATGACCATGTGAGTCCCAATGCATACAGAGTTAGCCCTAATAGGCCACAGACTACAATTATAATCCTTCTATTTTTCATATTAGCATTTTTCAGTCTAAAAAATCAGCATTTTGGTATTTTGAAATTCCGTGAACGGCATTTAACAGATGAAAATGTCAGAAAAATATGGACGGATTTTTGTCATACAATTCCCAGCTCGTTAATTTGTGATATTGAAATACGAAACAACACCTGGATGTCAGCTTTATACAGGTGTATGAGCTGTGCTCTTGCCAGGGTCACATCATTGTCCTTCCCCACCATAAAGTTCCCACCTGGCCTGGAAGACAGTGCACCTATATGACCTCCAATGAAGCAACTCTGCGATGCAGCAAACCTGACTTAGCTAACTTTATTCAAACGGAAGCTACAGCATGCTGAAAACACAGTATTTTCACAATTACGGACTATCTCCGTTGGGATGTGCAACCAGCCAATCACAACTGTAGTCTGTAACCTAAACGGCTATAGTGCCCATCAGTAGCTGAAATCCAGTTATGATACGACATGTACAGTCATGCTTACTGACATTATATGACATTTATAGGTGAAACTGAGGTGAATGACTAAATATCAGTTTTATGACTGTCAAAAGTGACTTTGGATGATCTATTTTCATATTGTGCATAATGAGCAGATTAACATTAATCTTGGTCCAGCTATACTTTCTTACTGTATCCACCAGATGGTGCTGCTCATATTTGCCTGATTTCTGTTAAACTGTAGGAAACAAAAATGATCGGTGAGTGTACAGGTACATATGGTTGCTATAGGCATAAATTCATATTATTTAATTTTGTCTTCAGTGATTGACTAAATCTATTTTAATTCAAATTTTATGGCGACATACATTGGCTAAATACAAATGAGTTTGTACAACTCTTCACGATTCAGTGTTTTTTTTTTGTAAGAATTTCACAGTATATATTTTCTAAGTAATTTAGATCCCCCCCCCCAAAAAAAAACATTTTTTCTAATAACTGTTTGGTCAAGAAGTCCTAACTTACAGCACTACAACACCTACTGCTCCCTTTATATTAAAGCCAATGGTGCCGTATTTTTTATATTATTTTTTTTAGGTATCTGTGACCTTGAATTTCTCCCCAATGCCACAGGGTCATTGGCATGAAATTTACTGTTCACTTGTTAACTTGTAAACTCCTCCACATAAATGTTATTGTTCAGTATAACTTCAGAATTACCTGAACTACCACATTGGCATTTCTTTCTTTCTTTCTATCTATCTTTCTTTCTTTCTTTCTTTCTTTCTTTCTTTCTTTCTTTCCTTCTCTCTCTTTCTTTCTCTCTTTCTTTCGTTTATTCTTTCCTTAATTTATATCTATCTATCTATCTATCTATCTAGCTATCTAGCTATCTATCTATCTATCTATCTATCTATCTATCTATCTATCTATCTATCTATCTATCTGTCTACCTTTAGAGAGGGAAAAATGATTTTCACATAGTTGCACCAAGTATTGAAAATTTTGGCAGAAATTGTATACAGGATATATTATAATACATCATATTGCATCACTTTGAACTACACTCCTGTATATTATCTTGCATTCGATTATATATATATATATATATATATATATATATATACAAAATTGATTTTATTTATTAAGTCCGTAATATTTCATTTTTCTTTCATTTTTGAATCGCAGATATATTGTCTTAAACAAACACAGGGTAAAGGCAAACAGCAACAATCATCCACACACACACACACTCACACACACAATAAAATTAATAATAATGATAATGATAATGATGATAATAAAAATAATAATAATGATGATAATAATAATAATAATAATAATAATAATAATAATAATAATAATAATAATAATAATAATAATAATAATAATAATAATAATAATAATAATAATAATGTGAGACTAAAGCCACAAAGTAGGGAATGAAAGGTTTTGTTTTTTAAGACCGTGTGACGAAAATAAGTTGATGGAGTTATTCTTAACAACTGCTTACGCATATGGAACACACGTTTACGTGTAAGACACTTACTGCATTGTAATGAAATGATCACATCGAAAAGCCTATACAGCATGGAATGTGATAAGGAAATAGGGATCATTACTTATCAAATGAGCTATAATGTACATATGAACATGGGTTTAAGTCTTAAACATTTCCATGAAGCCTAAAAACCACATTGAATTTCTAATTCAGCAATGCTACACATCAGTCTAATATAATTTCGGAAACAAATTAGGCATTAATAAGGACACACATCTTTTTTCCTTTTCTGATGCCTATCATTCTAATGGGGTAAAGTTAATGATTAGTTGTAGTCTTACTAATATCAAGGAACAACTGGCTCATAACATTTAATAGCTTTAAAACCAACTGTGTGCATATCTCCTAAGAAAAAAAAAAAAAAAAACAGTCCTTCCGTCCCTAATTTATCAGGGTCAAACTTTAGAATCTGTCACGAAATCAAAAGGATCTTGGAATTAAGCCTCGGTTTGACTTCCGATGGTCTGCTCACACTGTAGACAATATTGGAAAAGAAAAACAAAAAAGAAAAAAAAAAATAATTAGACAAATAAAATTACCAAACATGTTGAATTTCGACCTGGCCATAGAACTTTTGAAACTAGGCACATAACTTTTATGGGACAAATTTTAGAATACGGATATGATGTCTGGGACAGATGCATCACAAACAATGCTGGCCGAACTCCCGGGAATCCAGGTGTTTACTGGCTGAATAGTAACCGGACCTTGTACTGTCTCCGTCATTGCCAAGCTCTACGAAGAACCTTAATCGGAAATTGCCACTAACCACATAGAAAAAGCCGAATGGACAGTATTTTTTTTTTAATACGAAACAATCCTGTTCCAAGCAGTTCACACTATACTATTTCCTGTTGCAAGGCACCACCTGATCGAAATACACGGCAGAGATTAAATATACCATAACTTACAGCACTAACAGGCTTACGGTCCAACTCTTTCTTTTTTTTTTTTTTTTTTTATTTCTGTTCCCTCGGCAGTCAAATTTTTGAATGAAATGCCCTTGATATCAGGGACTCATATTTATTGGCTGTTTTCAAACCAACGGTATGTAAGTGCTCCACTAAGCCGCCCGTTCATCCTTAACTTAATATTTTGATAACGGGTTCCCTTCGACAGTATGTACTTGTTTCTCTCTCCTTTGCAGCCGGCAAAATTCTTACCAGTAAACCCCTCTGTTAAAAACGGACGCCTAGCGGCAGAAATCGCGCAGCAAATTAAGATATATGGTAGTATGTTTTTGTTTTGTTTTGTATCTTCTTTGTATATTTCGAAATGCTCAAAGTGACATCCATCAATTTCGCAGTATACTCCCTCTCGCGCAAAGTGTTATGTATGTATGTATGTATGTATGTATGTATGTATGTATATATGTATGTATGTATGCAAGTATGTATGTATGTATGTATGTATGTATGCATGTATGTATGTATGTGTGTATGTATGTATGTATGTATGAATGTATGTATGTATGAACATAATATTCTCTCTTAACGCTTTAAAACCACATTTTCCCGGCAGTGCAAAACCATGTTTATCAAATGTCTTGCTGCGTAAATTTTGGTATTGAACTGTCTTAATCTTGTACGCCTAGCTTGATTTTCATACCTAGCTTTTCAATATATATATATATATATATATATATATATATATATATATATATATATATATATATATATATATATATAATCTTACACATAGTTATAAAACAATGTGCTGATATGACCCGTGTTTGTGTGCGTCTTCGTGCATGGTCTTCTTCTCCCTGTTTTGTAGGATAAGCATTCTTGCATACAGTGTGTCCACCGCTCAATGCACATGCCTGGGTAAATATTTTTGTCCTGTCCTTGTTTTCTTCCTACCATTAGATTTCAGCCAGAGCCATTTTGTCAGTTGCTGATTCAAGTCACTGTGTGATGTTTACATATTTATTGATTAAAAGCATTTTAACGAATCACGACAAAAGAAATTCTGTGGGTAGCTTGGCTAAAGGCTAAGAAATCTTGTTCTGAGATGTAAATGGACTGACTACGTTTAACCTCTATCGCTTAATGGGCTTAATGGTGTGACAAGAAAAGTAGTGGAGCACTGGCTTGTTGAACATAAGAACTGCCTCAAAGCACGATGGACTCTAATATAAAAACTACAGCTATATATTGCTTCCGAGTGAAAAAAAAAAGTTTATAAATCTGGTTATAGGTATTTTGTCAAAGACTCATATCTGATTATTATTTTGTGTAAACAAATATACTAATGGAACAGTTTAAATTGCTAGTCACTTAATTTCCCTCCAGATATTCATATTTGTAGCAGATTTGCCCCCCCCCCCCCCCCCCGTTACGAAGATGCTCATTCCAGTCTGTAGCAGCTGGTACAGTACATAAGTAAACAAAATCATAACAAACGATAAATCAATTTCCAGAGGATTGTGGATATATATGTCCATTACAACCCAAGGCTATATTAAGCGCATCTGTAACTTCCGTATGTTGTCCCGTACTGTTTTATCTTATAACGTCTCCTTTTTGCCCATTGTGACTGAAAAATGAGGTGCCTAAAAATCTAATGCTTGTGTACAATCCAAACTTTCACCGGATAGTTCGAGGTAGTTTGAAATTTAGCCAGACGTCTTGAACATCACAACAAATGTCACTGCTTTTATCTCTTTCCTCCATAGCTACGGCGCCTTTCATGGTTACTAAGGGACATTTCTGGTGCAGCTTTGATCACGATATATGCAATTTTACTCATGATTTAACGGCAGACTTCAACTGGAGCAGGTGAGGTATTAGCGCCATCCATATTTGGCAGTTGTTGCGTTATGTATGTTATAGTTGTGCGGACAGCTCTGAACCCAACACGTCATGATTATACGAATTCTCAACTGAGTCTACAGCCTTTTTATGAGGGCTATGAAGGAACGACTCCACAAGGTTCATCTTTACATCTTCGTGGTAAAGCGGTAGAAAACAAATGACGATCAGCTTTGCATGTATATTATGCATAAAGCCTCATTTGGCATTGGTTACCATACCACCGTCTGATATGAAATTATGTGTTTATGTTATCTAACAGTGGGATGGTAGCTTCAAAAATGAAAATGGTTAAACAAAGACAGCAGAAATTCCAGTCTTTACCAACACTTATCTAAGTAGCATTGTTGTTTGAGTACTGGATTAAGGTTCCTGCCGAAATCGGGTCATCGTATTCGTAGGTAAATAAAAAATACTCAGAGTCCACCATCTAGCTTTTATCTGCACACAATATAGGTCGTATCGTTTTCACTTGAACATCTGCTTTTCCAGCTTTTTAAGCTTGCAATATTATGTATGTTTTGAATGGGGTGCCGCAGGCATGTCAGGTCGGAAGGGGCACAATATCAAACAGCATCTGTGGAGCAAATAAAAAGAACCATGTACAAAGTAAAACTTTGCTTTGACCATTTCAAACTATATACGCTGAGTTTTCTATCCAATATGACTTGGAATACTTCTTGTTCTTTCGTCCATTAGGTAGCAGGAAGTTCGAGGAGATTTGCCGGCATCCACTTACAAAAGATTAAAAACAAAAACAAAAAACAAAAAAAAAAACAAAAACAAAAACAAACAAAAAACCAAACAAAAACAAAAAACAAACAAACAAAAAAAACAAACAAAAAATAACATTTTCAATCTATTCCTTTTTAACTCATTTACGGGTATTTGTGACCATCTTTATATTTTTGTGTCTCAAGCCATTGCATGCTAATTATCAATTTTTTTCTCGTATTTTTTAAACATAAGATTTGTGTGTGGCTTTGGTAGGCTTATTCACGGGAGACTACCATAAATTAAAAAAAAAAAAAATGAAAAATAGATGCGCCAAGTCCAGGATGTCAACATGTCATGTTTTTAATATCCGAACACTTACGCGTGTCCAATGGTTACCCCGACGATTTAAGCTGAATATTTTAAAGTCAAAGACTCTCCGGTCCTTCCAAAACAAAAGTACCTTTGTTGATGGAAGAGAACCGATGTTGATATTTGGTGTTAAATATCGTGCGTTAAAATGTTCTACTCTGACTGAAAGTATCCGGGATATTGCACAGAAAAAAAATTAAATGATCATCTTGGCCGCTGACAAGCCAATATGGGCTAAAGGTATAAATATAAATTCAAAAATGTACGTCCAAGGCTTGCAAAGCAGAGATATTTATGGTAAATGCAAACTTACATAGTTAAGGATCATGCGAAAAGCCTTATATTTTAGGCGTTTGGGAAAAAGGTTTTTGCTCTGTGCGTCCGCTTTACTTCCCCATGTCTGAGCTCATTTTAGGGTAGTCATGCAAAAGCATCGTGCAACTTGCTACTTTGAGTCGACAAATGTTTTTAAACTTAAAATTGCACACTGGCAGTTCTGATCACATAAAAAAACTGACACAGTGTGCACTTTGGACGGTTAAAATCAGCGGAGACTATATTTACAATGATGGGCTTGACGAAGATGATTCATGAATATTTCAAATGTGCAATTATCTGTAATGGCAGCTATTTTACTGAAAAAAAAAAAACAATAATCTAACAGTGAGAGGGAAGTATTTGAAAAAAAAATAGAGGCAGAAATACGAACAATACAAAGAGGAATTGCTCTCTTATTTCATTTAAAACAAGTAGGTGTACAACTGAATTGCCAAGGCCTATTTGTTGTGGCGATGGGCATGAATGAAACGCTCTGGTGAGTGCATACAAAACCAGACCTCATTTGTGGAAATCACGCACGCATGAATTTACATATTTTGACAATCTGACCGGGGTGGTGCTTGGGTGGGGGTAACCAAGATTGGTTTAGCGGGTAGAAACCCCTACACCGTACCTGAATGTCAGAAATGAAAAAACGGTAGTGAACCCAAGGCATTTGCCGTTTTCAGATGTAGGAAATTCACACATTTGGCAAAAATCTAAAATCCAATTCATCTAGTAAGTGATTAATTTGTTTATTACGCAGTGATGATGACATTTTCTGATTTGTAACATTTTAAGCCAAATTAGCAATTATATGGAAGAGGAAGCGTGCATGCTAAGATTAATCTGGGGATTGCAGCAATTATTTTCATATGGTTACATTTCAGTTAGCATAGCTTCTGGTCCCATGAGTGCTGTTAGACAATAAAAAGAAAGGTAGACTTGGGTTTCTTTTGGTATTGTAATAGTGACGTTTCTCTGACTTTAAAGATTCAAACTGACATATGGCGTATATCTTTGAAGTAGTGAGACCTGTCACATTGTGTTTAAAGGTATGACTTCAGAAACGTGTGAGCGAACAGTTTGCCATTGCATTGATCATGATCTTAAAAAAAACATAAACAAAAAAAAAATGCCCCCCCCCCAAAAAAAAAATGAATTTACAGCTTTCAGTCCAAAGGTCACAGGATGACTTTAGTCTCTGTCGTGTCTTTAAAGATAACCTAAACATAGGACTGCCACAGTCGTCTTATTTTTCTTGTATTCGTTTTTTTTTTTTTTTTTTTTTTTTTTTTTGTTTGTTTGTTTGTTTGTTTGTTTGTTTTTTTTTCTCTTTGTTCTTTTTGTTTTTTTTTGGGGGGGGGGATGTTTTTGTTTTTTGTTTTTCTTACTTTTTCTTCGGGGGTAGGGGACGGTGACCTGACCAAAAAATGAAAAAAAGAAAGTACAACAACTCCCTGTTTGATTCTGCTCCTTTACCGGTACCAGCTGTCCTTTAGTGGATTTTTCCTGCTTAAAATATCAAATCTGGCTGGTTTATGAAGTTGCAAAAACGTAGAATGTTTTGTGTCTGTACAAGTAAGATTTTAAGATCAAAAGAACACCATTGTTAATCTATTGCACATAATCGCTCAATTTGGACATCAACAGACCCATTTTTAAACCATATTACACATGTTTTATTTTTTTCATAAAATGTATTGAATTAATATGACTGTTCCTATCTGGGCTGACTTTTTAGTTAGCTGAGCTTTCGTTGTGGTTCTTTGTCCGTGGTCCATTGGCTGACTGGCTGTTCGTGTTCTACTATCAAAATTTCTTTCTTGTAGCCCAAAATCATCAGCCAGATTGACTTACAAGTTGACGTGGATGTTCTTTGCGTATGTCTTTACTGATTTTTTGCAAATGGTCACGCTCAATTCCTGTGCAATTGTATTTATTATTTATTTTATTTTTTTATTTGTTTGTTTGTTTGTTTATTTATTCATTTGCAAAACTAGAATGGATCCTTTTCTCCGAAAGTACGTCACCTGTTTCCTTGAAATTCTTTAGTAACGCTTGTGAATGAACCTAAACCTTAATTTGTTCAACAAGTTGCTCCACATTTTTTTATTGTTTACTCAACATTTTCATGTATTCAACATTTCTAACTCAATGTAAATATGTCATGTGAAAGGATGAAATAAATTGTTCACTACATGATGATACGGTGCATGTCTGGCTTGTTTTGTCTCATCGATTTATTGATTGATTGAATGATTGAGTTAGTTAGTTAGTTAGTTAGTTAGTTAGTTAGTTAGTTAGTTAGCTAGTTTGTTAGTTAGTTAGTTAGTTAGTTAGTTAGTTAGTTAGTTAGTTAGTTAGTTAGTTAGTTAGTTAGTTAGTTAGTTAGTTAGTTAGTTAGTTAGTTAGTTAGTTAGTTAGTTAGTTTCATTCATTGCTGTTAATTAAGATGTAAGTCAATGCTGATTGTCATTGAACCTCACCTATTTGATTTCTACTCAAAAACCGTCTGTCAGATTCACCTCAGAATTTGCTGGGATGCACTCTGTGTGGGTCTCTACAAACTTCTTCAATTGATCACATCTCATCGAATTGTTTGATTTTATTATGACTGGTATTATTCACTCTTCGAAAAAAAAAATACAAAAAGGATTAATCTCTGAAACCTTTTGTCAAGTGTTTCAAAAATTCCATGAACATTTCCGGGATCTGTTAACCTTAATTAGACAAAAGGTGGCGGCTTCTTTCTTTCCACGTTTTATCCTTTTTTTCTATCTTTGGGCGTGTACATGTGTGTGTGTGTGTGTGTGTGTGTATTATTTTGAACTGCAAAACCATCTTTCAATTGGTGTTGATGCTGGGTTTAAATGTTTAACTGCGTAGGGATCAAACAAAAGTGTTAAGCAGCTGATGAAACTTCAAACGCCTGATATTTAAGGAATGTTTAAACTTTTGTACGTGCGGGTTTATGCAAACACTTCAATTGTCTACAATGTAAGACTATGGGTATAGCAATCGTAATTCACATCTATAATATATTCCATAAATAATCTTTGCCAGATTCATTTAAACATTGGTAGTGATGTGCCTTTGGTGGGTGTCTTCAAAGTTTGTTTTAAGGGTTATTCTCCATAGATAGTGACACTGATGAGGGTGATGATGATGATGACGACAACGACGACTACAACTTTGAAAGTGTGGTTACTACACGAAGGTCTTATTACCTCTATGTGTTGCCGTTTGAACAGTTGCCTTATAAGAGTCCTTTTATATTCTACTAAATATTTTAAAAGGCTCAAATAAGACTGAAATCCAACGTCATGATCATGTATTTGTCTTGATCAAGTGTGCAAGGTTCAAACTTTTGCCTTTCTCTTTATAATGGAGTCCTCGATATAGTCTTCGTTTAGTGGTTAGGAATCCCAGTGTCTGTCAAGTCAGTATACAAATGAATTAAGTGAAGTTGCTTCCACTCCCTCCCTTGGTATATTGTTTCAAGCTGTTACCATCCTTGAGTAAAAACTATATCCCCTTGTGTCACAGTGAGCCCTCTGTTTTGTTAATTTGTGAGAATGTCCTCTGGTGGTTGCATTGGTATTTACTTTCATTATACCCCGTAATACCTTTTTTTTATTGCAGCCTGGTATGGGGTTTAGGATCGTATGGAATTCCCTCATGTCTTCCCTTGCCCTTCTATAAGATTTAGTGAACATATCCTATTTCGAAGACTGTGATAATAAGATAATTCTTTTAATCTTGGTACAAGCTTTGTTGTCCTTCGTTGGATGTTTTGTGGAGCTATAGTATGTGTCTTTTGATTAGGCCTTTTAAGTGAAAAAGATGTGCAAATATATATGTATCCAAGAATTACCAATAGTTCCGTGTGATCCCCGTGACTTTGTTAGCTTTATTTATCATTCCCTGCTACGTTTTCTTAAAACTAAAGAAAAAAACAAACACAAACAAGAAGAAAAACAATAAAAAAAAACAAAAAACAAAAACAAAAAAACGTAAAAAACAACAAACAAAAACCAAAAAAAACATAAAAAACAAAAACAAAAAAAAACAAAAAAAAAAACAACAAACAAAAACAAAACAAAACAAAAAAAAAAAAAAAAAAAACAACAAAAACAAAAACGAAAAAAAAAAAAAAACAAAAAAAAAAAACAACAACACGAAAATATCTTTTTCTGCTACCATCTCTTTCAAATTAAATCGACACGATGAGCCAATTTTTCGGATCCCAAAGGGCAGCCTTGTTTATCTACTCTTATTACAAATCATATTTACACTATAAACAATAATGTTCCAGGAACACTTCCCTCAAGAATTCCTCTTTTTACTTGCGTTCCTGTCAAAGAATGTCCACTGGAGATAACTTTTTGGGAACGTCCAATTAAAATAGTTTCTATCCATTCATGTATTTTTTTCTGATATATCACATTATTTCCGAAGTAAAAAAAAAAAAAAAAAAAAAAAAGCATTATATGTGGTAAAATGTCAAATGTTTTCTGCACGCCACTCTGAATCGCATCTAAATAATTACCTATATCCATTATGTCCGACCAAACATGTAATACGTCAAGTAGCTGTAATATTGTAGATGTATCACGCAAGAAACTATTCTGCTGTGCACCGAATAAGTCGTTTTATGCATGTTATATATTATTTACTTATAATTGACTCAGAACTTGACATAGTTTGCATGTTTACATCAATGATCTGTAGTTACCACCTTCTTTGATATCGCTTTATACATATATAGATTTCACATAACCTGGTGCTCAGTCACCAGGTAAATTGCATTTCTAAGTGTTTGGTTGAAAATTATAATTAAAGGTTCCGCAATGGACTGACTGGTCTTTTTCTTTATGCATATACCTTCTGGACCAGGTGACCTACAAGTATTTAACTTTTGGAGCTTTTCCTTCAGCTTACTAGGAGTTATCTCCATTTCATCCGTTGGGTCTGTTATGGCCATATCACATTTACCGATATTCATGTCACTTTCATCTGTATATAGACTTGCAAATATTTTAATTGTATTTCGGATGTCCGTGAACCTGATGATGTTTGCTGTGGTGCGTCCTTAACAAATTGTGTCTGGGTATATTTGAATTGGGTATACAGTTCCTCATAATCAATTTATGCGGCACAAATTTCCAGAAATTCTTGAGGCCTGATTTAGATTCTTTGGTTATATATTTTTCTCCAAGTCTTTCATCATAATTCCCCTCTTACTTGGTTTATACTAATTCTACAATTTTCGTGGTACACTTCACATTCCTGGGACACTTCACATTCCTGGTATTATTCTTTTCTTTGGTTCATGTTGTGTGTGTGTGTGTGTTTTATTTTATATCAGTTTTTATTATTTTGTTTTAATTTTTCCTATGGCCTTCTTATGTATTTTAGTCACTATGTAGCAGTTACCCTGCGATTTCTTTTCAATTGTAGTGGGAACATGTTTTTTTTTTTTTTTTTTTTTTCAATTTGACAACTACGGAGTTCCATCATCATTAACCGGTTATGTTTGAAGAATCAGTCTTCCCATTCTATCATATTATAATTAGCTCTTCAATCGTTATTACATACTTTTTTTAAGCATACACAACCCTGGTTCTCTGCCATTTCCGTGGTTATATATATTTCTATGTCAAATTTGACTACCGAGTGATTACTTTTGATGACAGAGTGATCATTTTTGCCAGGATATGGCTCTCTCGACAAACTCTGAATGAGCTGCTCTTGCTCTTTCAAAATGAAATCTAATACAGTAAGCGTTTCTGTCCCTTGGCCTATTGTCAACTTTGTAATATGCTGATGCAAAAGGAAGTCTTCATTACAGTCAATAAATGTCGATTCGTTGTCTATATGAGCTGAGCTGAGGAAAATTGCCAGTTTGTTCAATTTATGTTTGGATCATCAAAATCCCTGGCTAGCAGAACATTCTTGTCATAAGAAGTTGTAATGTTTTTCCGTGTATGGTTTACATTTCTATCCTGTTCAACTGAATGATCCTGATCAAAAAGCATTTTTTTACTATCATTGTTCTCGTTCAGTTTTATTTCGATGAATCTATAATACTGTCTCTTATTGAAGTCTCGTTATGTTACCCTTTATCCTTAATTGCCTTGTGCACACACACGCACACCACACACACACACACACACACACACACACACATACACACGCACAACTATATATATATATATATATATAGAAAGAGAGAGAGAGAGAGATAGAGAGAAAGAGAGAGAGAGAGATTCAAAAAAATTGTTAGACATATGGTTAAAGGTTGTACATGTTATTATAGACAAAACACAAAATTACAGTTAAACAGTAAGTACATAACCGACAGTGATAAAATTATATGTCAGGATGACTCCAATTAAGGATTTATACAATCCGCTATCATTGGGGCCACCTAATATAATTAAAACTGAAAGAACACCACATCAAATATTGTCAAAACTCAAAGTACAAATTAGCGAGTAATACTTTTTGTAAACTAAACATGGTCAAAAATATAATTAATCAGTTATTGCATACGTAACAATTTTGAATGACACAGATTTCAGAGTACCGATTAGAGAAGTACGATTTTATGTATTTAGAGAAACCATCATATGAGTGCTTGTGAATTTTATCTTTGATACAGGGTGGCGTTTTGTTAAGTAAAGCTGGGACATAGTATCGAATGCAATATTTAGTAGAGTTTCTAGCTGGAATTGCTTGACAGGGAACATCACGGAATCTGGTGGCGTAATGATCTACAACAGGCTGAGCGATGAAATATTTATAAGAATGGGGATTTGGTCGAGAGGATATGTGCGGTTCCCATTTCAGCTAGGCGACCGCTGCCAACGGTTGCAAGTTCGAGTCCCGCTCGTTCAGAACTTGAAATAAAGTATTGCGGCAACTCGGAGTTACAATATCTAAAATAGAATCTCAGAGCTCTGGCTTGCATGATATCATTAATTTTTAATGTATTTAGTTCTTTAAATAAAGGTTCGAGCTAGGAAATTGGCAGAACACATGAGACGAATGGCTTGTTTTTGAAGCAAAAATATGCGATCAGATAAAAAGTCCTAAAGCAAGTAAACAGTAGTTGATGTTAGGTAAGAAGAGGGAATTATAGATTTGCATCAGTCGCTGACGGGGAAGAAAATTGTGAAGTCTACTTAGCGTGCCAGTGATTTTTGATAGCTTAGTTGAAATTTTAGAGATATGACTGTTCCAATTGAGATTCTGATTAATTGTTAATTCTAAAAATTCAAATGCGGCTGTTATCTCAATAGAAGTGTTTGCGATGTGGGGATTTATCTCAAAGTTTTATTTTCGTCGGGGGGAATGAAAAATCATAAATTTGTCTAAGAAAATTTTAGGAATAATTTGTTTGCGGAGAACCAATCATGTATTTTTTTTAGGTCATGGTTTATGGCATCAGAAATACTGTCGTGATGATCAGTATCGTCGGTGCTAAAAACACATGGAGAGTTTATTAAAGTGGTGTCGTCCGCGTTAAGTATGGATTCGAATTTAGGGGAAGCCAAACATAAGTCATTAACATAGATAACGAATAAAAGTGGTCCAAGAATTGAGCCTTGAGGTATGCCGGTATGAATGGGTAATGTTTTGAAACAGATTTCATCAAACTGAACATATTGCGATCTGTCGCTTAAGCAACTTTTCAACCACTGTAATGCCGTTCCATTGATCCCGTAGTAATTCTATTTGTGGAAAAGGCTATGGTGATCTAGCGTGTCAAACGCTTTTGATAAATCGAGGAAAACGTTACCGGTCTTAAGTTTACCTAGTGAAATTCCAGTGTTGAGTGACTGATTCACGATTAAAGCACAGGAATTGGAAATAATATTATTTATGCTTTTCAGTAAATTCATGGAGAGATTGTCGTGCCCAGCGCTTGAATTGGGTTTGAAGTTATTAATAATCGTTGAGATATCTTCGGCAGATAAACGAGAAAAGGAAAAAATTGCAGCGAACTGTTGAGTGAGATAGGTAGAGAAATGTGGTGGGCTTACAGAGTTAATTTTGGCAGGTAATGTGGGACCAATATTTGTGAAGAAAGTATTAAAACGCTCAGCGATTTTAACTTTACTAGTATTTTTTGTGTGAACAACTTTAAAGAAGAGGGAGAAATCTCGTTTGTTTTTCCTTCAATTAAGAATCGATCGGATTACATCCCATATTTTCTTTGAGTCGCCTTTAAAGCGGGTAAACTGACCATGGTAAAAATTTTGCTTCAGTTCTCTGATGATTTTATTAATAATTTTGTTATATGCCTTGAGGTTCAATTTAAGATTAACATATTCTATGGTATCTTGATTAGTGCATTTTAGTTCTTTATAAAGGGTATCACGATTTTTAATTGATCTAGGTACACCGTTAGTCACCCATGGCGAACGTTTGTGCTTACGTTTGTTAAATTTGACAGCTTTAATTGGCAGATGTTTCGTCTCAGCGGCATATATGATATTTTCTAATATATCGTAATTAAGATTTTTTTTTTTAGGTCAAGTTTAAATTTTCCCATGATATCGGTGTTGGTAAGTTCCTGGATGAAAATTTGCACTGATAGTTCGTCTTTGGTCTGAATACTGATGAATTTTGGCGGACCATGAAGATCCAATTTTTGATCTAAGCATGGGAAATATGCATGATGAACGGATAGGTTCGTAAAAACTATGCCAGATATACATGTCTTTTTACAGTGGGAGAGATTACAAAAAATGTTGTCTATCAAAGTTGCTCTCCTGTCCGAAAATCTTGTTGGTAAGGTTAATCTTGGCACAAATCCGTTAATTAGTATGACGTCTAGGAATTCCGAATATATTTCTCTTGTGTGAAATTCTAATGAATCTATATTAAAGTCGCCTTAAATAATTTTATCGGAACGCTCATGTGATAGAGCTTCAAGAATCGGAGCCAAGTCGTTAATGAATTGTTGAATATCATCATTTCTATCACGCGGCGGTCTATAGATGTGACACGAGGTAATCTTTTGTTTGAGTTTTTCTTCGAA
>OZ026618.1:40799945-40809945 GCA_964020975.1 Hermodice carunculata | reverse complement strand
ACATTATTTTCGCAAACTTTCCTTGTCTATCGTTTAACTATAATCTGATGAAAATTTAAGTTTTTCTATTTAGCCGTTCTGGACAAGAAGTCGAAAATAGCCTGTAGACACATAAAATGTAGTCCCACCTGGTGGTCAGATAAAGGAATTAATGGGTCACTTTATATGTAATATTAAAGAAATTGGCCAGGTATTTCTTGAGATGAAGGTTTCTTTCTAATTAACCGAACAAGAGAATTACGTGAGCCGTCCATGTTAACGTACGGTCGCAAAGTTTGATTTCCCATAACTTCAAAAATGAACACATGCATATCAATTTTGCAAACTTCCTTAGGCTAAAGTAAAGTCATAATGTGTACAAATTGTAAGAATTTGTGTTCTGGAGTAGAGGTCAAATTAGTGTGAACACAAAACAAATCATGAAAAATCAGAAAAACTTTGCAACGCCACCTAGTAGCCAAACTCAGAGGTAGGTAATGACAAATGATAGTATGTGCAATATCAAAGCAATTGGCTAAACCATTCTTGAGATGATATTTTTTATCAATTAAAAAAGCATAATGTACATAAGGGAAAAATATTGCGCCAACATCTCCTTTGCAAATTTGCAAAAAAAAAAATCTATTGGGAAGAAGTCGAAAATGTAAACATAATAGCAATATAAACTATACAGTGGTCCCAGTAACATACATTCGCAAAGTTTGATTTCCATTTCTCCATTAAAAAATTAATTTATCAAAATTGTTTTCGCTTAGTTTCATTGTGTAAAGTCAAATTATATCCTCCTAAATTTGACAGTAATTTTGTTGAGCAATTCTGGAGAAAAGTCAAACTGTAGCCTTACACACACATAAATCATAAATGTATTTGTAGAAAGCGCGCATTGCCATCTGGTGGTCACCAACGGAACTAGATAACTCCAGGTGATCCTATGTGGAATGACATGGCAATTGGCTAAGTAAAATTCGATATGAAGATTTTTTTTTCCTGTTTCAAAAAAGGAATTACAATTTCATAAAAAATAGAAAAAAATATTGCATCAACATTTCCTTTGCAAATTTGGTTGAAGTCCACCTTGGAAACATCCATGTGCAAAATCCAAATATTTCTAAAACTAGATTTGCAGAACAAGTCGAAAATGTAAATACAGTAGCCTTGTAAACTATACAGTGGTAGCAGTTACCTACTGTCACAAGGTTTGATTTTCCATTCCTTCGTTAAAAATTATTATATGCATATTATCGTTTGCAAAGTTTGATTGTCGAAAGACAATATATATTCTGGTCAAATTTTAGGCAAGTCTATTAAGCTGATTTGGAGAAGTCAAAAAATAGTTTCAGGTCACCAAAATTCATAATAAAATAGGGAAATAATGCAGAGTCACCTGGCGGCCGAAATATGAAGTAGGTGACCACGGTAAGGCTATGTGTTATGCCAAACCAATTGGCAAAGTATTTTAATTCAATAAATCAATTTAAATATGCATAAAAGATTAAAAACATATGCATGATCATCCCCACAAACGTGGTGTTGATGGAAGTGGGGACATCCATTGACAAAACCGAGTTAAAAAAAGAAACAAGGGTTCAGGGAAGAAGCCAAAAATGTAAAAAAAAAATTGTAGTGACAGGCGGACGGACAGACGGGCGGAATGCAGGCGAACGAGGGACGCAAACGGATATCAATAGCTCTGCTAACTGACGAGGCGGCAGACCAAAAAAAATAAAAATAATAGTATCCAACACTTAAATACGGCATTATAATTCTGCTGATTACAGGTAATATTTGAGGGGAAGGTTGGACTGGGTTTTCAAGGTGATATTGCAGTTGATGACGTCACCATCGTGGGTAAGTCGGTAACACCCAGGAACAAAGCCAGCAACAAAACATATCGGTACGAAGTACGTAAAAATGACAACACTATGGATTCATTGCTTGAAAAAGTGAACAAAATGCACACGCGCACGCTGTTGTCTGAGGGACATTAAGATTTGTGTAACATTTTATGATTCAGAAAAAACACATTTTGTTTGTTGTTTCCTGAAATAAGCACCTCTTAAGAAGTATAGTTCAAGGTAACTAATGCTAGGAAAGCCAAAATGTCGATAAAAGCCCATTTTTGACAATTTTTACCTATAAATGCCGAGAATTATTATCTTTCAGTGTTTTCTTTAGAAATTGCCTGTTTGTTTGTTTTATCGCGGCACCCCAACCAATAAAAAAATAAAATAAAATAAAAAAAATAAAATTACCAAATATGCCAAGTTCAACTGCACTGCCCTTGCCTAAGCGTTTCTAAAAGATATAAGAAAAAAAACCCGCTGTGAAATGCTAGTAAAATAGGAAGCAAAACAACGCCTGTATTTCTCGTCCAAAGTGGTGAAAAACGCCAAAGTGAAAATAAAGGAAAGCCACCCCGTCATTCTTATGCATGTTGCTGAGAATGCCGAGTGCATATCCATTTTCTTTCTTTTTTTCTTTTCCGTTATTTCTTTTCTTTTTTTTTCTTTTTTTTTGCGCGGGGGGGGATGGAGAAAAAATAACAATGTAAAGTTTGGAGACCTGTATACAAATGCATTGTTCAGCATTTGACGAAGAAAATAGAAGTATTGGTAGGCATAACACAGTGTTCACAGAGTGATGCAGAACAGGAGAATGGTTATGTGGGTTCATTGTAGGAAGTAGATAGATAGATATATACCACTTTGGGATGTTGACACTATATCAAATGGTAGGGATGGGTCATACACCAAAAGTTGGTACCTGTGACTTTTAAGATGACTCCATTTAGGTTCAGCTTCCCGGGGCCGAATTTCTTTTGCCATACCATTTCATTTGGGTGAGAAGTATATCAGGGAATTTGCATCTACCTGAACACCTGTGCGTTTTATTACTGTTACTAATTTGTAAGTATCCCGTTGGCTCCAATTGACCATCACATAGTTGGCAAGTATATTAGTGTGTATGTATTGGCCAATGTGAAAAAAAAAGACCATTGAAAAGTTTCCCTCTTACTACATTTATATCTTATAGTCTCACAGTTCATGTACACTGGGGCCGGCTATAAAGTATTCCAGAGATACTTTGTGTATTTATGTTAATTATGTATATTGTAAGACCATCCTGTCAAACCACATTTCCCTGGCAGTAGGTGTGATCTTATATAGAGGGTTTACCTGTACTTATAATTTCTCAGTTGCATCATTTTTCGTGCACAAAAGATTGTGAAATATTCTAATGCAGACTTCATCAAAGTTGTCGAAGTGTTACCACAGGTCGTTTCTAAGCTACGGGTGAAGTACATGTGTGTAAATTTAAATTTATAAGTGCATCGTTACCCTTTTCGAGTTTTTTTTTAACTTGGTCACTTGGCCATTATAGTACTTATTAGTTGGTTTAAGTGATTCCTTTACTGTTGTCTATACTAAATTTATATTATGCCTTCATCAAAGTTGTCGAAGTGTTACCACATGTAGTTTCTAAGCTACAAGTGAATTACATGTGTGTAAATGTAAATTTATAAGTGCATGGTTACCCTTTTCATGTTTTTTTTTTTTTTAAACTTGGTCACTTGGCCATTATAGTACTTATTAGCTGGTTTAAGTGATTCCTTTAATCTAGTCTTTACCAAATGTATATTATGCCTGCACATTTACTACATCACTCTAAACTTTATTTTACAGTTCTTGATATATTAAAATGAACACAGTCATGTTCTATGTTTTGCTTTGCATCACCACGCAGACTCAAAAATATGGCTACCAATAGTTCCCCGAGTTTCGTCCTTAGTTGCTGAATGACGACGGGATATACAAGCAACCAGTCCTTACCTCATCTTTCTCAGCGTATTATCGAGGAATGCAAAGGCACTTTCCCCTGTAGACATCACCGCGGCCTCTCTTCGGTAAAAGTGCCCAGAAAGGTCAAGGTTGTCTTCTTGCCAGTCTTCGCCTCACCATTCCACGAGAAAAATGCCTAGAAATGCCTTGGTACTTTTCTCCGTCTATCTTACCTCGGCGGTTTCCGATATTTTCGGCGAGACGGGTGAAGATGAAAGCTACCTCGTTATTGTTCAGCCCTTTTGCCGAAAAGCGCCAAAGCTGGAAGGCCTTACAGAGGACATGGTCACTCCTCAGCATGCTTGCCGAAGAATGCAGAGAGGAAACAGACAAATTAGAACTTTGTAGACAAAACCAAGAGGAGCCGAGATGTATCCATTTATCAAGGGTCATCACCACGCACTTCTAAGAGAGACAGAGGGACCGTGATATTATATCATCCTCCTGTGTCAGTCGAACAAATGATCTTTGGCGCAGTACTGCACACACACACACACACACACACACACACACACACACACACACACACACACACGCACACACACACACACACACACACACACACACACGCATGCATGCATACATACATACATATATACATACATTTTTGTTGCGATTTGTGTTTTGATATGTTCTATTGACGCTTGGCCTTATGTCATGTTGTAAATCAAACGTTCTCGCAGAATGCTGCAATACAATGCATGCAGCTTTTAAATTGATTTTTTGCCAGATTATGATCACAGACCTTCGATAGTAATGGACTGTTACAAAGATGAGAGCGCAACAGGTCCCCATGCCATCAGTTGCCTGCAAATGTGGTGGGAAGATGCTGGCTGCTTGGAAGCAGGCATAGAAAGTCCAACAAAAGGTCATCTCAAGTTCTGGCACTCGGTGACCATTAGATCGGTAAAAAATGACATGAAGGCATTCAGAGCCTATGCAGACCAAAATAATTACATGTACAAATTGAATTGCTTTGGACGTAACTCATACGGTAATTATGTTTTATCATTGATGTATCCATTCGCCCATATATTTCAAAGAGGAAAATAAGATATAAGAAAAAAATGTTCAAAATAAGATGTGACACTCCTGTGCTCATCCGACAAATGTGGCACATACTGAAGTAATCTTGTGACCTTCATCATGATATAAATGTTACATACCTTAAGATGTTCATCGATATTTGGAATATTCGTTTAGCCTCACGTAATTAGCCAGTCACTTTTTAACGATAAGTAATGAAATCTACTATTATGAAGATATATGCCAGTATGTCAGTTTGAATTTTTAAATCAACTGAAAATCAGCATCAGTGACATAAATTAACCTTATAGCATGTGCTTGGGATCGACAAATTACCAAGCTATTCCCCATTCTCAGTTAACTATTTTTTAATGTCAGAATAATTAGTACTAAAAAGAAACCACATTGGTACTTTCCCATTAGTTCTTAATAGTAATATTCGGCCTAGTAACTTTCTCACTTAATGTAAAATTGATCACCATAGTTTGACAGGTATCAACAAAAAAAAAAAAAAAAAAAAAAAGAGGCGCTGCATGTTAAAGAATTTAAGGTCAGTGTTTTCCAGAAGTGCCCGTATTCAAGCAATTGGCCAAGGGATTTTGGAGAACTTTGTCGTATTTTATTTTTACAAAATAACACAAACAAACAAAATACAAACAACACAAAAACGAACAAAAACAAAAACAGAAACAAAACACACACACAAACGAGATACAAATAAACAAACAAACACAAAAATACAAGAAATGGACAGTTATGTAATAGAAAAAACGCTGGCCGTAATATTAGGCAATATAAACTCACTCAAGGTATACCCCCGCGTAAATTTAAACCAATTCTGGCTCTGAGAATAGGCTGACAATGTGAGTTACTACTGCTCCCCACCATATGAACATATCGCAAACAGCTTTATTTATTCTTCTACCAGTGAAATTTTAATCACATTTCAGAAGAACTAAAATTCGACTCTTTTCGGCAGAAAGTCAAAAATAGCAAAAACACTCACAATGTCGTAAAAGATCGAAAAAATACACCGCCATGTTGAGCAAATTAAAGCATAAGAGTCACAAGAAGTATTCATCGACATTTTCAAAGCAAGTGGGTAGGTAGAATTTTCAGAAGAAAGTTTTCAGATATCCTCCAAAAACGTAGAGACGTCGCTAAAGTGTAAAGTGTACAGAAACGTGACTATTCATTACCAACGCTCTATATAGATACGCCCAAGGTGCATCCCAACCAAGTATGAAATGAAACTGTGGGACGGTATTCAAGAAGTCAAAAATATAGGCTATCATTGGAAGCCCGATTGACCTGCCTAGCTATCAATTGAAATTCAAACCTTAACTACATGTACCAGGTTAAAAAAATGCAACCAATAAGAGATCTAGAGTTATACTACCTAGTGAACTACTTTTCTGCCCCTTCGGAGGCTAGTTTCAGAATATTCATGCTGGCGCTTTTATAAAAGAAGTCTGCATAACACATGAAAAAAGGTAGCAATTAGGAAAAGAAAATTTGATTTTACCTGTTCAACAGACTGAGCTCTAGCAATGCCAAAAGATTCACTATGCAATTTTAAAGCAGTTAAAAAAAAAATCGAAATTTCAGAGGGAAATTATCATTTGATAAACTTGGTAGAGACGTACAAAAGGTAGAGCGTCACCAAGTTGAACGCTTATCGTGCTGTAATCTGGAGGAGAAAATACACTGGTGTACATATAACATGTGAAACACATCGGACGACAGATAACAAACGCCAGATACAGGAGAATGGACGGACGACATTTTTTTGACGGACACAGACCTATTCCATAGGCTCAGATAATTAACAAGTCAGGTGAGCTTGCAATATTTAAAAATAGTGATACAAAATGGAGGAAAACACAGGGATTGTACAATGTTACACAAGAATACTTTTCGTGTATATTGTTTCCACTTTGTAGTCCAAATATGTGGCAATGCATATTTGAAGAACTCGTAGACAAGTCCCCTTCACCTCAGACACCGGGTAAACTAAGATCACAGACACGAAAAAGACCTCTTTAAAAGACCGTTCTTGCACGGATTTGATGCGCATGTGCATTACTGTGGGAATGCAGGGTACCCTGTATCAAGTTAAGGCTCCACAGACACTGAGGTACAGTAAGAGGTTACATCCATGGTCCGTGCGCTTTGTAGATCGCGGCCTCGAGGTACCTTGTAACAGCTTGTCCTGAGGTAAAAAGCAGTCAGTTGCACTTGTGGGCCATGTCTGGGTTGCAAATTGATTAATTCCTTCTTCTAGTTATTATAACTAACTTTTTAGGATGAACTAATAACCATTAGGAAATTATCTTACAGCTGAGTGTAGTGGTCGTGAGAAGCGCCTTAAGGTTAGGGATGCTCTCCCTGGGCCATATCACATTAGTTGTTTGTATAATTGGTGGAGAGATGCAGGATGCCATGACACTGGCCTAGCAAACCCTGTATTCAACCCACATGGTGTATATATTTGGAATCAATTGCTTTCGGATGCTGTCAAACGCAATATGACGAATTTTAGAGACCTGGCCGAAAAGACTCCTGGGAAAGAAACCTACGAGTTCAGACTCCTTTGTTATGGTAAAAACGAAACGGGTAAGTCTGGGAGTTGAGCGTGACAGGGGTCTCCCCTGCGTTAGACCTTTATAATTATCCTTCTAAACAACGGTTTTTGATATATCATATGCAATATTTAGAGTATTTTCCCCTGTATTATATCAATATATAAGATGGAGTGCACCTGTAATGAGATGAATGCATTTTCGTGCTGTTGAAGGCAGTGGATCTATACTAATTCTGCACATTGTAGTGGAAAATGTTGAATTTAGTATTGGTGAAATTGTTAAAATATGTCCACTAAAGAAATCTACATATTTAGTCATCCCAGGGTATGTCTATGTGTATACAGTAAAATCTTCATCTTGATGTAACCTGAATTTTTATTTCACTCAGACACAGAGACTTCATTTTCGTTCCATGGAAGCGAATATATTGTGGTTAATCCAATGCCATCTGACACCACCTGGATCGACGCTGAAGAAAATTGCCAGAAGAAAAAGGGGCATTTAGTTTCCTTTGAAACCAAACAAGAGTATGATTTCATATATAATAAAACGCGAACATTAACATTCATAGGTAAGTCACAGCAATGAAGATATACATAAGAAGACAAAGGTCCGTCACAGCAGTGAAGATATACGTAGGAAGACTTACCTAAGTTCAATATGGTTTGGGCATTGGACATTTAATGGTCGTAATAGGGAGTGTCTTTATCAACATGACAAGGTAATCTGAGTAGATTACATGGACATATGGCATAAACGTACTTAACTCGTAGCAGTGTGAAATGAACAAGTATGATGGTATCCATACTGATTGTGTTATGTATGTTCGGTCATAGGATTTCTTACGTTAGGAACATGGCGTGAGTTTGGCATTTTCACATTACTGTTTAAGTCACACCAACAACTTACAGTATTTCTCTCGTTTTTTTTTTTTTGTTTTTTCGTTTTTTGTTTTTATCAATATTTTGTTGGCAAAAAATCGTCATAAAGCTTCGCATATTCACTTCCAAAACATTTAAGTGGTGCCTTTCCGTATGTGTTCGATATTAAAATGTGTTCAAAATGTGCTACTAGCGTGATAATTGAATTAATTATTACAACAGGATGTTGTTTCAAAATCTTCCAAAAACACATATAATTAATATCATGCGAGCTGTTCCAGGTTTATTTTAAAGTTGGAAGGCATAGGAAAGGTGCGTTGCCAAGCAGGGAAACTACACAAGCCACATTTAACAACAACAATTATGCTCACTCTGTGCATTAACGATCACCTGTCATTTTGACAACTTTGAATTGTGCCATACATTTCAATTGGATAAATTGGTAAGACAGGGGTATTTAAAAATGAAGTTGAAAACAAATCATCTTTGAAAAATTAAGATGAAAATGAGTCTGTATTACTGTGGCACCTGTCTCAAGTCAGGAAAGAGCTATTTCACCCCGAGGCGTATGTATGTCTGTTGCATGTTTTGATCTAACTGCAATTCTACAGGGTTTGTTTAATTGCTGGCGATTTGTTATCGTGGTCCAATTTCATTACACGGAATTTCAGTCTCTTGGTCATCATTGAAACTTGTAATCTGCTTCTATCCTTAATGACAATCATTATCATTTCTTGAATGTTTTCTGTTTGGAATGTTATAGTAGATACATGGCTTGATAAATTTTCACAACTTGTATGCAATTGGCCATGTTCATGCTTGCTTGTCATATTTCGACGGATTCGAAATTGGACTGAATCTGGTTATCAATCTTGATGAGTAATAGTCACTGATATTTTGCTTACCTTGTACTTGTGCAAACCATGAGGCTACAATTTATACACATACAGGCCAACATTGAGTGATTAGTAGCTGGAATTATGTTCTGGTGCATAACGTCACATATCGAGTGATTTTATCGAACAAATACTGGAAGTTACACCCCTGTTTACATCGAAACTATTGCTCAAACTATAATACAAATCAAAATCTATTGGGATTTGGATTGTCTGAATCACCACCATTTCATGGGTCAAGTTTGATGATAAGAAGACAGGCAGGGTATGACGCTGCTGCAAACTGTGTCCTCCCCCCCCCCCGCCTCCCCCCCCCTTTTTTTTTTTTTTTCGTCAATTGCCAACAAATGCACATTTATTCTAACTATCAACTGTAAAAATCGTTTTGTGGCCATAAGGTAAAGGTGAGAACAATATCTTGTGTGTGTAACGTCAACTTTGCATTTCTAGATGCACTGGTTAATCATCAGCACGAAATAAGCATACTGCCTCATGATTAAAAACAAATACAATCAAACAGCCAATGCTTTTTACTGAATTCTGGCTACAAATTTGATTCCAGGCTTGACCGACCAAGATGTGGAGGGAACATTTCACTGGTGCTCGGGGAAAAAAATGAGTTTCTCAAAGTGGGCCAGTCAGAGACTAATTAAAGTGGACCGAGCAAAATCAAACCCCTGGACAAAGGAAGAGTTCTCTGACTGTGTCGCCATGACACAGGAAGGTTGGCACCAAATACTCTGCTTGACAGGGTATAAAGCTCTGTACGTGTG
>OZ026618.1:40704945-40797445 GCA_964020975.1 Hermodice carunculata | reverse complement strand
CCACTTCCTTGCAGAACAACTTATATGTGACAAAAGCGTCAGAATCAGCAGAACAACAAAGAATTTTTCAGGTATACTTAAAATATAGTAAAAGTACAAGACTTCTATTTGCAAGCCCAGCTTGGATCCATGCAGGGAGTCCTGATTTAACAATGTATGGGGCTTAGTAAGCGATCGCAACATTATGGGCTTTTAAATGCCATTCGTACAAAATCTATATGACAGTCGCTTATTGTTCACGCGTTGTTAATGTAGAAAGCCCCACACGTGCCTTTCCTACTCCCATGATGTCTGCACATTTGTCTTCCGGTAAACCTTTTCTTGGCTCATTGTTTCAACGTGTAGTAGCATAAGAGATATCCCATATGCCCGCCATTTGCCAAGTCTCAAACGGGCCTCCCGATACGTTGCCATAGGGTGACTTGGTGATTTAATTCCTATGAAAGTGATCGGTGGCCAGAGGTCATGGGCTGGGTTTTCTTGTTTGTTTGGTTGGGGGGAGGGGGGGGGGGAGGGACACACATTGGTGTTTGCCCTGTCACGTTTCAGTGAAGCTTACTGTTACAGATGATAAAATATTTTTCCTCGGTAAGACATTTTGCTGTAGGTGGTCTGACTCTTTCTGTAATATTACATTTTTGTTCAAATTCATTGTATCCATATGTTGTTTTTTCTCCCATTAAAATCGGTATGTATATATATATATATATAAGTCTCTTTTGATGTTCTTTATGCATGATATTTTCCTTCTTTGCGGGTATTTTAATAAAAGCATGAAAATGATAATTATTATTTCTTCAAACAGTAGGTGTTGTGTCGTAGTCTTTCAACAGGCCTAACCATCTGCTCAATGTTTCTTACTATTATATCCCAAATATACCAGAGTAATTTGTTCACATTATATGCATATCTAGGTGCTTCATACAACTAGGCTGAACTAAAGGGATATATGTATATATATATATATATATATATATATATATATATATATATATATATATATATATATATATATATATATATATATATATATAAGTAAGATTTGAGGAACCCAAGATTACAAAGCCATGAATAATACTCTCGTGTAGTAGTCACTGCCTTCTCTATGGCCCAGCAAACTCGGTCAATCACTGAGGTAGGGCTCTGCAGCAGCCCGGGATCAACAATTGGATTCGCAATAACTACTAATATGGTCCACCCTGCTTTTTTTTACTGTTGGTCTGCCCTAGTTTGTAACAACCCATCCGGAAAGGGATCTATATCTGCCATAGTTAATTTCATCTTAGAGGAAGCTAAGCACACATGAAAGCAGCTAGCTAGAAGGCAGCCATCCACTGTCGATTGCACTCATCAGCACTCGGGAAACATTCTTGGGCTGCTCACTTCACTGCTATAGAGGGTGGTGACAGCGAAGGTGCACACAAGCCTCTATGTAATGGTAAGTTATCTGGTGGAAAGGGACCACGTGACCTAGTGAAGTGCCAGTGTAGTGCCACTGGCAAGGCCGGAGGTCTGATTAGCTTTGGCTGGCTCCTCCCCTAACGACTTTTCAGTGTTATTTACCTCCATATGTTACTTTTTCTCATCTTTCCTAGGAGGACCTTCCTCTCCAGGTGCTATATCATCTATGGGATCATGAACATGGTCAATGACGATGTTACACCTTTTTTCTCCTTAACCCTTTAGGCGCTGCCATCAAACAGGCATTACACAGACTCTCAGCCAAGTAGATAACTGCATTGCTCTTTTTCATGATATCATTCAAGACATTAAAGCTTATGTAGTCCATCAAACATTAATTTTTCCTCCATGGAGTGAAAGAGAAAATATCATTGTTCATTTACTTCTTATCATATGTAGCACATGAAAGAGTCGTTGTAGCCGTAAGGTCAGCAAAGTCAACTCTTTTTTTGTTTTGTCTTGTTTTTTTTTTTTCTTGAGCTTGTTTTATTTTGATTAAGTAATACATTGTGGTTATATATTTATGCTACTCGAAATTTTAGTTTTCCTCTTTTTATATTATATGCTTTAATATTTGTTTCCAGAATGTTTGTTTTCCCCAGATGGATTATCCTATAACGGTGTTATGAATACAACTAAAAGCGGAGAGGCATGCCAACGATGGGACAAAAACTACCCACATGAACATGTTTTTACTGATTCTTCCTTTCCTAATGACAATTTCAATCGCACTGAAGCTTCCAACTACTGCCGTAATCCAAACAAGGACAGAATGCCATGGTGCTTTACGACCGAGAAGAAAATACGGTTAGGCTTCTGTAGCATACCCTTATGCAACTCGGGTAAAAAAAAAATTTTCAAACATTTTTCTTTCTAAGCTTTTCAAGCTGAAATACCCTTTAATGTGATCACTGCCCACAATGTGCGCTGTCATACAAACATCACAAGAGAGCATTGACACATTCTAAGAGGGGGTCGTTTAATACACGTATGAAACAAGAAATACAAAATTATGTCGAAAAGCATTCCTCATATGCACACAACTGGTATAGTTCACAGATTTCATCCTTTTCTCCTAAGCGTTATATTTGGAAGCACTTAAATTATCTTATATGATAGTTATATACTATTTACATTATCTGTATATCAGCATTTTTGTTACGAGACAGGTTCAGGTAGGCAATGTCTGTTTGCCAAATGTAATTATTATTATTATTATTATTATTATTATTATTATTATTATTATTATTATTATTATTATTATTATTATTATTATTATTATTATTATTATTATTATTATTATTATTATTATTATTATTAAATAGATGGAGGAAGAGAGAGAGAGTGCGCGCGCACGAGAGAGAGAGAGAAAGAAAAATAGACAGTGAGAGAGACAGAAAGAGAGAATACGTTATAACTAATCAATTTTTATTACAAGTTAAACATCTGACATATATGCCCCTGATCTCTCTCTCTCTCTCTCTCTCTCTCTCTCTCTCTCTCTCTCTCTCTCTCTCTCTCTCTCTTTGTCTCTCTCTCACTCTATATATCTATCCCTCCTTCGCTCCATTTTCACAAATAATTAAATGGCTCCACTTTAAACTTCTTATAAGCATTTTGGGTTCGATAAGGAAACAAAAATGGAACCACTGTTACATTTCATCATACTTCGATACATGGTGAAGTTTATGCATAAAATAAGATGGTATGGGTATATTGAAGTATGGGTAAATGATACATACCTGCGCCCATCCAGGTTTTTTAAATCTACATATCCATTTTTAATACATAACGCGCTCATGGACATTATAATGAGGTATCACGTCAGAGCTAAATACAACCCTCATAAGATTAGCACTATTGGGCATAAAGGAAAGCTTATGTATTCACATACGTGGCAGGATATCTAAGTATGTGCTTTTGGTGCACACTACAATAATACATTTTACAGACACATTTTTCACTCCTTCCCTGATTACAGTGTCTATGCCCAAATATCATCTAGGGATCAATTATACAATTCTACAAACATGTCCTATACGGTATCTTTGTGGAAAAAGTGGAAAAAAGTCAACAGTAATAGTACTTATATCAGTCCAGCGTTTTGGTGATAGCTCGTTCGTCATTTGGTTTGAAATTGAAGAGTCATACATTCAGGAAACATTAAATACAATTTGACCAACAAGTGGCGATGCAATTCCTTTTCGTTCAAAAGAGATGTTAATGAGCATAGCTGGTTGTCCCTTTTTCACTTGTCTTTGTATGTCGCATTTACCATTATATTTGTTTTCTTTTTTTTTGCTACAGAACCGCTGGCCATATCCCCGTGCAACTTCACAATAGTCAAGTTTTTCCAGGTCCTTGCCATGCTTGTGCAAATGGTCAAGCACCTATGATTTTAATTGAACTTTTAAAATCTTATTTCTTTACATTTTGGCAAACCATTGTGCGCAATTTATTTTAGAATTGCTTCACAGTTCAAGTGGGACACTTCTACGGACCCTTAATTGGTAATTTGTTCACCAAGTGGCGGTGTAATTAATTTCGCTACTGCAAAAAAAAAAAAAAGAAAAAAAAATACATGTTGCAAACTACTATCGACCTCAACTACAAAATTGTTGAAATAATGCTGAAACTTAGTATCAATGCACCTGCTGCAAGGCTAAAACAAAGTTCTCATTTTCTGAGCATTGATGCTCGCTTTTGCTGACTTTCGATGAAAATTCCACCATAAAACTGTGATTTTTTTCTTCAAAATTTGTTTTCATATATTTTGGGCGATATTGAGGTTCCCAAAACAGTTACTTAGACTATGCTGAAATATAACAGAACTTTTATTTGTATGAAAGAAAAAAGCAAATTGATTGCTGGGTGGTGGCGCTGTTTGTCACTGATTTGTTATGCATTCTTAACTTGGTTGGCTCCAAAGCAGCGTCATGACTCACTCTTGCGTTCACTGATGTGGGCGCTCATCGGGGTCTGCCGGCCATCAGCTGATTATTGTTTCCATTGCGCAACTGTCCTTATTAACATGATCAACATGATAATGCTACCCGGGACTTTCGGCCAATAGAGTTAGCCTTCTTCGCCAGTCAATGAAGATGATGCATTATAAATGAGCTACGCACTGACGAATTAGGTCGCACTTCCGGTAGTGTGACTCGACGAAGCATGGCAGCCCCCCCCCCCCGAAATGATCTTTATCAACAGTAGCGCACATTGCAGTCAGTGGCACACGACTGAAAGGGTTAAAGCCGACATTTCCTACTCCGAATCGGTGTCAATACCAAATATATAACTGTCATTCATTCAACTATCATAATTCTCGTGTGTTTCAAAGTTAAATTCAAACTATCATTTGAAGTGCACCGGAACAGAGAACATGTTTATTTGTCTTGAGGCTGAACTGGCCGGCAGCTTGTGCCTGTGGTGCCGTCTACTACCTAGTATTTGTTTTGCATAAAAAGCAACTAAACCGTAGCAAAATTCTGATATATTAATTACTATATTGACCTTAATCTGCACGCTCAGTTATGTCAAGTTCATTCGTTACTCATCGTAAATCGACCAAATTACGATCCTGGTATCATGCAAGTGCATTTTTGAATCCGCCATTTTTAATTTGCATTCGGGCACAAATTACTTAACCGTGACGTCGGTGAACTCCAGAGTGACGTACGTGGTCTGACATTTGTCTATTAGCTATACACAGACATATATGTGGTGTTGTGTTACCTTCTATATTATATTCGATTAAACTAAGACTGTTACAGGTCTTTAATTCAACATAACTTCAATCTTACTATGCTTAAATTGCTGAACCATTAATAATACTTTCACGTCACTTGGGTGAACTCTGGACACGCATGTGCTCTGAGATTTGTGGATTAATGTTAGCCAAGTCAATAGCTGGCGGAGTGTAGAAACGTGGTGTTTTGTTTGCCGTTTATTCTATATTTGATTAATTTAGAATTATTACAAGGACAAACAGTCGCATGTGCCAGCCTTCGTGTTAACGCCAAAGAAAACAGGCGTCCCTACCTGGTCACTGTCGTGTTTGAAGCGGCCAAAAAGATGGCGGAAAACGTGAAAATTACAGAAGAATAATTTGTCCTACCACGTCATGGCGAGGTAGAGTAAGTGAGCATCTTGGATCATGACTGGAATTTCTACTGAGTGTGTGTCTAAGGATATGTGCCATTCCAATCGTCTCTGTCAAAAATATGAAAGACGTACATGCAGTTGATTCGAAATACTAATGCCAGGATGATATGTTAACCAAATACCACCAAAAAGAAGATCATATTGGCAAAAGAATAAGACGTTCTACTGTGCCTTCTCCCACATGATTTACCGTTAAGTACTGTGCTAATTTAGAAAACACAAATTCCACGTTTACACCACGCCTCATTTTTTCCCCGAACGCTTAATTACATAAATACAAATGTGGGGCAATTAGTGTCACTTTCCAGCGTTCCATTGTGCAACTGCACTGTTTGACCAATCAGATCTGCGTGCACCATCGCTTGCCTATCCGAAGAACATGAGACCCCGACGAGAGCACATCAGAAACATATAGCGATCTTGGGGATCCTGTGCAGGCAAAAACGTGGATATATTTCAGTCAATGCACACGTTTCTCTTAATTATAGTGTAACTGAACTGGGAATGCAGCTATAATTCACATTATTGACCGCTTATCCAAAGTTGGCAACCAAAGTCGATCAAGAGTCGTTGGGGAAAGTATGTTGGTAGGGTTTCTACTCAGCTCAGTAACAGGGTACTCTGTAGCTTTTTTGTATATTCAGTGATTGTTTTAAAGATACTCATTTTAGTGCCTTAGGCTTATTCCTTTAAAATTGCATGGTTCGCCTATCTCGAAATGCATGATGGAGTATATTGTCGACAGATGTCAAGGATAGGTGAGGTTGATCTATTCAGGCTACATTTTCTTGTGCATGTGTCTGTTTCTTTGATTGTGTGTTTTTTCAATTTGTGTGGTGTTTCAATTTTGGACTTTGATGCTGTAGCAACATCATATATTATTCCTTACACGTAACGCCGTGCAGATAATAAACCGATAGAATCAATGGCTACAAGTTTAGTAATTGTAACTGTGGGAAATATGGGAAGCGGTATTTTTACGTTCAATACAGCATAACTGTCTTGGGTACAGTAACCTGGGTGCAATATAAATAGTTTTTATTATTTTACATAAAAAGGGTGATTTAAGATATGGTAAATTTGAATGTTACAGGACCAGTGTTTCAGTCATCCTTTGCTCCGTTAATGCGATGTTTTAAAATAGGATCTGCCGTGTTTGTTTACTTTGCTCCAACCATATGAGTAACTTGATTCACAACAGTATCTGTATTTCAACCATAAGTACCAGAACGATTTGTAATGCGTTGGGTTGTTCCATATTTGACTTTGCTTAGCCAAACAGTGAAACTCGTGACAGAGTACCTGTGTTTAGTTACACTTTAGCAATGGTCTGTTAAAATGTCTATAGACACGTATGAAACAGGGAAAGATCACAATGATATGAAAGCTGCGCTCCTGCATGAAAATTCGCAGAATATCGGAAACTGTAGCAAATACACGTTCTTACTTTGACGGCAACTATGCACAACCGGAAGTCGCTTATGACACATGCAATTGACAAAACACACACCTGTTATTCGAATATTGATCATATGTGTCCTTATCAATGTATAACCCTACTTATTTCCTACTGTAATACACATGGTTAACTTAAATGGAAGGTTGATACCTAGTGACGCGAAAATATTGAGGTTCACGCTTATTGAAGACAATTCTTCCTGCAGGGATATTGTCGATCCTGGAAGGCAAAACCTAGTATTTTAATAATTAATCAAAATCAATCAATAGGTGGCACTTCAAGGGTTTCATCTTGACTGACCACTGCATATTTGTCAATATACAAGAAGTATGTGAAGTGGTGTTGTATAAGTTTGATAAAGTCCATATGTATGTAAAATATAACATCATATTTCAAATTTCAAAGTCAGCTGCCTACATGTGAAAACAGCACATATTGATTAGCATTTCTTATAATGTGTGGTGGTGATGAGGATGTTCCCACCTCCAGTCCACTACCTTTGGCTTGACACAGACTGTAATGTGCTTTCTTTTGGTCATATTGCCTAAAATACAAACCCGGAAGTATGCAATTTATAGCTGTATAGTAATGGTAATGTTTGATACTAAACGTATGTACGCTTTGTTTACCTCTAATTGCCCTACTGCTATCGACATCAAGAATTTGAATTTTTTGTACATTTGGGAACTGTTGTTGTCTACGATGAAAAAGAAAATAGCAAAATTGCTCTCACAGTGTCTTTTGTCAGCTTCTCTCTCTCTCTCTCTCTCTCTCTCTCTCTCTCTCTCTCTCTCTCTCTCTCTCTCTCTCCTAAAATGAAATAAAACGTGTGTATATCTGCAAATCCAGCTTTGCATATATAAGCAATAAGGCAGCATTATCTCGCATGCCAGTATTGATGCACGGTAGCATAATTCTCATTGCATGTGCACAACTGTTGGTTGTTCCTATATAACATATAAACACCCGTATTGTTTTGTTAGAATGTCTAGAAACGCCAACAGGCAAAAAACACAAAGGCAAATCGAACAGAACAGTACATGGACGAACCTGCCAAAGATGGGACGTGCAGTATCCACATCGTCATCCTTTTAAAAGTTACAAATTCTTCCCGGATAAATCCTTACATACCGCTGCAAATTACTGTAGAAATCCTAATGACAGGGCACAAGGACTTTGGTGCTACACAACGGACACTAAATATCGGTGGGAATACTGTGAGAAGCTCCCGCTTTGTAGTAAGTTTTGTTTTTTTCCTATTATCATGTTGACCGTTTATCGAATGCAGGACGGAGGACAGGTAGCAGTGGATAGACATATGGCAGATGGACCAAAGAGTCAAAGATATATAGATACATTGTGATTCTGGTGTCTGAATTTTTCATATCAGCAATGTCATAACTGTTTTGTTCTATCATAACTAAAGATACGCTGCCAAAGAATCATTGAATGTTAAAGTACGGTTTACATTTAGTTCCACGTATGAAAAATACCATACATATACCACACTCCTTAAATATGGCCATGAAATGTTTTACATTCTGGGCACGTTTTTTTTCCCTTTTATAGAGTATCACCCGCGTTGGTTTTCCTTCAGAAATAGTTGGTATTACATACGCTACCCATCACCGAGGAAAATAGATTGGTCAGAAGCTAACTCAGACTGCTTGAACATGGGAGGCTACCTTGCCTCTATTGGAGATGTCCCAGAACATAATTTCATGAGATTTCGCGCTAGTTGGAAGCGTGTTTTCATAGGTATGATGAAAATATACGGCAAAATATATAATAACATTAAATACAAATGTCCCAGTACTAACAGTATGTCTTATTCCATCTTATTTGTACATTTAATTTTATATGTGCGATATTGAATAGCCTAAAATATGTCTAGGAAAGAGCGTGAAATTGGGTGCATGCGGGCTATCCAGTTTTCATATATCTCGAAAATCACGTGGTACCATTTTTAATACAGCAACAAAGTTACTGACGGAGAGTATGAAATGAAAATAATTCATGCCCAAACCTAAACCAACCTTCTGTTATTTTCTCTTACGTCATCAGGGTTGTCCACATTTGGAAGAACTATGTTTCGCTGGACAGATGGCAAACCTTATACGTACTCTGACTGGATCGACTCTGAGGTCAGGGTAAGGAAAGTAAACTGGGAACCAAATGCTCTGCCCGGTAGTAAATGTGTGCTTATGGACGTTGACGGCTGGCGCGCCATACCATGTAAAAAGTCAATCACGGCCACATACTTCTGTGAATTTGATAAGGATTTAGGTAATTCAACCAATTTATTCTTATCATCAATATTTTGTTATTTCTTCTACAGTTGTCAGGTTAACTCCTTTCAATTTTCGTTCAAGCCCATTTCTTGAAGTAGGAATTGAGGGAATATGAAATGTGGCATACGCCCTGAATGATGGTATACGATTTCAAGTCAATGGCTTTTCAGCCTGGGTACATTGTCTGCGAGACCTATTCATAAATCACGTATCATAATTTTGATGCTACCAGCAGTATGATTGCAGAAAAAAACTCGGATATACACTCAAATGCATGGTTTTCCACTTTTCCGAAATGGAAGTGTTTGTTACACAAACCTGATTTGAAATTTAACAGTAACTAGTAGGAATGCCTGCAAACATTCAGTTAGCTTTTTAATATTGAGTTCGTATGTTCTGTAGTCGGAACATACCAGGTGCTCAAAAATTCTACAACTGACAACTCCTACTTGGACAACAAGAAATCAACTGCCTGAGTGAGCACTGTATTTCCTCAGGATTTTTAATCACTGCTATGTGAGTGTAAATGTGAGTTTATTTAGTGTAATAAAGATAAATTTTTTACACATGCATTAAGTAGGAAATCAATATTAATATGTAATCAATCGATGGCATAAACACAATTCATTTGTATATCTATTGCGCATACAATGCACTGTTTACATCTATCTCTTTATCGTCATGCCCAGCTCTTTCACGTACCCAATCTGGATTAGTCTTTCCCTTATATTCCCCGCCTTCGTCTATCTCTAACGACGTTTATCTATCTCTTTAGCTACCTGTCATTCTAATCAGTTTCGTAACTGACCTTTGCAAATCGCCAAGTATCAGCAGCACATAAAGTATTGCCTTTTCGGATAGTTAACTATTTGATACAGTAAAACAAAACAAATACTGATTTATTTCTATGGCCGTCTGTTGTTTCCAGGGGTACATGATGACACGGGCATAATGCCTGCAGATAACAGAGACTGTTTAGCTTTCATGTACAGGTGTGGGTCAGGGGAGTGTATCTGGGATTCCTACATCTGTAATAATCATACTGACTGCCATGACAATTTGGATGAATGGGAGTGCCAAAATATAGGTATCAATATGATCATTTCCAAATCTTGTTTCGTTCGTAAATTATTTAGGATGAATGTCAAATTTTCAGCAATTTAATCATTAATTCCCGTATTTAGTAAGAGATGATAGCAACATATATTATGTGATTTTGTGATGATCTTCTTGCATTGTTTTATCAAGGATGCACAGTCCTAGAATGACACAATATATACGCCTATTTTGAAGGAAATTGCAGATGCCTGCTTTGGTTGTAGTCTGTCATTTAGTCCAAAGCCCCAGTCTCAAGCAAGATTTGCTAGAATGTAACATAGAAGTGGTACACTTTTTGCCTTAATGGATCAGCTTGGTATGTTTCGCATTTGACATCAGACCTTTTTTTAATTGAACTGAGATTGAACAACAATCACTTTATTGCCATAATGGCATTACAGGTTCAGCATTTTTTTCTTGTGGAGATGGAACATATGTTCATATATCTTTATACTGTGATCTCAGCCGCGACTGTGATAACAGAGCTGACGAAAATGCATGCGGTAGGTTGTGCCACCTGAAAAAAGTTGTTTGTTATTTTGTAAAAATAGTAAATAACATATTGAATACAGCCAAAATATTGTTACATTATTAGACTCATGCTTTGTAGCTCATTACAAAATATGGATCTACAAAGAACATGTGGAAATCAGGAGTATAAAAATTTACGTCCCTTTGGCTACCATTGTTTAATTGATTAAAATTCGAGTTTAACGTAATATTGGTCTTGAAAGTTTTCAAAGCAAATCTATCGTAATTTCGCTCACGTCAGCATAATATCTGATAAAAAATTGACCTGTTCCGCCACGCATGTATACAATACATATAAACACACATATCCATGTGCATACATACATCATAAATGCATGTTTATGCGTGTTTAAAGGCCCCACTTGATTAACTGAAATATATATCCTCCTTGCAACCTTTTCTATGAACTCATAAAGCAAGGCATTGAATAATTGTGACGTATATGGTAAATTCAATACACATCTCTTTCCCTTTCCTATTCTAGTTTATACAACATGCAATGCTTCGGAGTACCGTTGTGGTGATGGGAAATGTATCCCAGGAAGTAAGAAGTGTGATTTTGAAAAAGACTGTGTGGATAGTTCTGATGAAGACACCTGTGGTATGTGCCCACCATTGTCATTTGCAGCCGAAAAAAAAAAAAAACATGTGGGACAAAATGCTGTGTTACTAAACAACTTGAGGGTTTTTTTTCCCACTAAAGTCATTCTGCAGTGGATATAGGGATGTGAATTGTATGGTTCACTTGAGGATAAGGCATTTAAATGCTAGCTGTAGGCGTAGTTCAGGCTTGGTGTAAACCTTGCTTGTACGATTTCTTTTTTTTTCATTTTTCAACTCCTGGTACGAAATGATTGATGTCAAAGAAATGGACAGTATAATTGTACGTTTTTCCGCTTGTTTCGCAGCGTCCATAATCGCCTGTGGCAAAGATATATATAACAATAATGATAAGTGTGTTCAAAGCTTATTCCGGCCTGAAGATTGATTGAATATTTTGTAGATGAATATGACATGACTGTTGCATTCAGTTGCGATGACGGGTCTTATATTCCGCAAAGATACGTGTGCGATGGCAAAGCCAATTGTCCCAGTCCCCAGCCAGAGGACGAAGACTACCAGTTATGTAAGTAAAACAGTAGAAACTACCAGCGGGCGTCTGTATAAGTGAATGTATGTATGTATGTATGTATGTATGTATGTATGTATGTATGTATGTATGTATGCATGTATGTGTATATGCATATATGTATGAAGGTATGCATGTTTTTTCTGTATGTATATATGTATGTACATACGTACGTATGTTTGTTCGCTCGCATATGTGTTTCTATGCCATACGTGTATTTTTTCTTGTGCGCATATGCATGTGTTTGTATGTATGTATATATGTTTATATTTATATATGTATATATATATATATATATATATATATATATATATATATATACATATATATATATATATGTGTGTTTGTGTGTGTGTATATATATATATATATATATATACATATATATCACGCAGAACCTGTACAATTAGGGACGGTAGCTTTTTCTACCTAAAGAGTCAAGGTAATTGACACGTAGGAGTTCATTAGCCTATTGTTGGGCCTGTTTTAATACTGTATTCAAGCAGTTTCTAAGACGATTACACACATGGCATTCTTTTGGTCTGGATGAACGCATCTTCCACTTACATGACCTATTTTGGAACCTCGTGATGATCTCTGATCGAGGCACACCGCTCTCAGCCATGATGAAAAAAGTAGAAGTGTATGGAAATTGATCATTGCAATAAAACAAGAAGGCAGATTTTCTTGATTAGTGTGCAAAATAATCAATAATACAATGAATCAGATTCACCATGTTTTATTATGCCATTTTTCGTTGCTGGGACGCGATCATATGAGTGCCAGGAACAACAAAGCTGGCTACGATTTGCATCATCGTGCGACCTGCTTATTACCGACACTTTGATTTGACCTTTTGACCACAATTTAGTTCGATGTCTTAGATGTTTTGGCAGTTAAGCCTTGATATTAATTGTTGACGAAATTTAAGTGTGACCGAACATGACCTTTGAAGACAATGTCATTCGCGAAGTGAAATTTGACGATGAGTCTCATGAATCCTGTCTTTGCTGTGCAGGGGCAGAGTCTGAGGCAATCCAGCATAGCACATGATGGGACACCATCTGAAAGTTCTTGCTGGATCTACGCGTTTGATGTCTTCCTTAATGTGAATGCAAAACAATCAAATTGACAATAAAATAGGCCAGTAAGTCTGTGAGTTGTCTGCGTGTTCGCATCATTTAAATCACCACATACACGCTTTCGGCATGCCACCTGACTCTCCGGCGCCGCCGTGATACAAGCCTCATTTTGGGCTCTTGCTACCTGTAGACACGTGGCCGACTCTAAATTATAAGTATTGTGACTAGTGGCACTGTTCCGCTAGGTGGCTGAAAAACACAATTACGTGTGGACGTTCAAATGTGCACTAGCCTGTTTTGCTTTTTTTTTTTTTTTTGTTTTTTTTTTTTTTGTTTTGTTTTTTTTGTTTTTTTTTTTTTTTGTTTTTTTTTTTTTTTGTTTTTTCCTTCGGTGTGTTTCTCACATTTCTACTTTATTTCAGAACTGAAATGTTGCTAACTTACGGAAAGGTTACATAACTCCTAAACTCAAAATAGCCTATCCAAGATTATTGGTGTCTTACCTTAACTGAATGAAATCATAAGTTATCGCAGCTATACTTTTTTCAATATTCTCTCTCTCTCTCTCTCTCTCTCTCTCTCTCTCTCTCTCTCTCTCTCTCTCTCGCTCGCTCTCTCTCTCTCTCTCTCTCTCTCTCTATATATATATATATATATATATATATATATATATGGGTGTGGGTGGGTGTGGCTAAGATGCAATAATTTTTTAGCTCAACTGCCTCTTCAGTTTGCTGAAAGGGCTGGTCTATCGTCTGTCCGTCCATTCTCTGTTCACCATCATATTTTTCTACTTTTCCTGCAAAACCACATGCCAGTTTCGTTTCAACCGTGATGATAATGTACTTTGGGTGGGTCTCTACCAAGGTGTCCCAACCGTCATGTTACCTTTCAAAAATTTGTGTGACTTATTCTTTAGGGAAAACTCACACGAATCTTGTTCAACCGGCTAAGCGAATTGCTTTTCAACTGTGTAGGAACATATATTTGTAAACACAGACATTATGTTGTTCAACACTTGGCGTTGCGATATTTGTTTCTATATTTAGGAGTTTCTGTGTGTTTGCTATCTTTAACATCGCCTTCATCACCGTCACTGACATTGAGCTGAAACTTTGTGGATTTACCGTTTTTTGTATTTCATTTCTTTTTTTTGTGCATTTTTTTCTTCTTTTTTTACTTATTTTTCATTTTTTGTGTAGTCTTTTTTCGGGAAGGCCAAACATAGCGCAACATTAGGTGGCAATACTGGGAATCCCTGATGTTAACACTTTTTGTCTCAATTTTGGTACTCATCAGTCAATGTGTACATTAATATTGATAATTTTTTGTACGGAGAGTGCTATATGGTAATTGCTATTTTCTGCATCTTTTCCAAACACACTGCCAAGTTCCAAGGGACGTACATTGGGTGGGTCATTGCCAAATGTATTCTTATGGTAACGCTCTTATTATTATCATTTTTATTATTATCATTATCATTATTATTATTATTATTATTATTATTATTATTATTATTATTATCATTTTTATCATTAGTAGTAGTAGTAGTAGTAGTAGTAGTCGTAGTAGTAGTAGTAGTATTAGTAGTAGTAGTAGTAGTAGTAGTAGTAGTAGTAGTAGTAGTAGTAGTAGTAGTAGTAGTAGTAGTAGTAGTAGTAGTAGTAGTATCATTTTTATCATTACTACTATCATCATCATCACTTATGAATTTTAAATTAAATTTCTTTTTGCTTTTCGGACAACTTATCTACTATTGCATATTGCCTTAAATCTAAATAATGGCGTGTCATAGCCCGCTTGGTATAATCCAACATTAATAGGGAGAACCTGCGGGCTTTCAATTATTAAAATGTACTTTGATCTGGAATGACCTCGAAATTTGTAAGAAAGTACTTTCGCACTTGATGCTGAACGTGAGTGGTATTGATCGATCAAACTAGAGATCAAACTGATATAATAGCTTATATGTTGGTAATCCCATGGTAACTGTAAAGTTAAAAAAACTGCCCATCGGCTTTTCCTAGTTGTATTTAATCATGGCAGTGAGTGACTTGTGAATGTCAAGGTGACACAAAGGCTATTACACTTCATTTCTGGGCTCTTACTGAATTTTTCTTTGATTTATATCATTGTTTTCCTCCTCCTCCTCCTCTTCCTCCTCCTCCTCCTCTTCCTCCTCCTCCTCCTCATTATCATCATCATCATCATCATCATCATCATCATTGTACTGAGTACAATTGAGAAACTGAGACAGCCATGATCCTTTTGTTGAGGATAACAAAGATTGATGATAAAGTTGACTTGTGATTTGCTTCTTCAGGTTATCTGAATTTCAAAATTTGCAAATATTGTACGGTGCTGGTCTTTTAGTATATATTGCGTTAATGTACATTTAAGTCTCCATGAGATCAAAATGGAATTGTGGATTGAAAGCTTTGAACCAAGCTATATCTTTAAAAAGTTAAATGAAATAGTTGGCTTTGAACTGCAACGTTCATAGGATCAATTTTTTACATTGCTCGACTGATTAGGTCTATTAACAATAAATCTAATTGCTTCATTTACATACTTTATATTTTAGGTAAAGGCACAAGCTCATCTGACTATTTGTGTAAATCTGCAACATATAGCATTAACAGTTCCATGGCTTGTTTGTATGATATTGATTACCTTGGGAACTTCCGGGGTTGTCGCGACGGATCACACCTGGAAAATTGTGGTGAGTAATATAAATATGTTGACATATTCATTCACGTGCATGTGTATATGCCAATTGTAACCATATGAAATGTTTTAATGCCGGATACATTGATTTACAGATCACAACTAGGTAATTGTGGGAAGTTATATGTTCTTATTATTGGGTCTCTTCTGTTGTTTGGCACATTATAAAACACATTTGCCAGTCCTTTGAATATAAAATGTTGCAAAATGCTACATTATCTGTCTAAAAATATTTCGAAAATAAAGAATAACATAAGGGTCCATAAGCTGAATTCGTTTGAAATTGAACATGTTTGAAACATACAGGATCACCTTAAGGAGTGTCGATTCAGTCAGTACTTGTCTGGAAAACTGTTAAATAAACTGGCAATTTTGACAATACCGTCAAATGCAGCAGTGCCTTATCGGTCGGTTAGGCCTATATGTTTATTATAAACATTTCCCCCTACATTAATTCCAACCACCGACCAGAGCAAATTTGGTTACAGCAAAAGCCGTAGGTTTAGGGATTACCAAAACATCAACAGTCATGTTCCAATACGAATGTGAGCAAATATATTTAACTCCTGACTTCATACAGGCAGTCACCCATAAAAAGCAGTTGTAAACTTAACCCATGATCTCAACCTTTGAAATATTTTTTATTTAGCTACAAACTTTATTATTTCTAATACATAAGGCTTCATGTAATAAAGCTCAAAATTTATAACTTGCGCTAAAGAAAAAAAAAAGAGAAAGAGAGAGAGAGAGAGAGAGAGAGAGAGAGAGAGAGAGAGAAAGAGAGAGAGAGAGGAGAGAGAGAGAGAGAGAGAGAGAAGCTGACAAAAGACACTGTGAGAGCAATTTTGCTATTTTCTTTTTCATCGTAGACAACAACAGTTCCTAAATGTACAAAAAATTCAAATTCTTGATGTCGATAGCAGTAGGGCAATTAGAGGTAAACAAAGCGTGCATACGTTTAGTATCAAACATTACCATTATTATACAGCTATAAATTGCATACTTCCGGGTTTGTATTTTAGGCAATATGACCAAAAGAAAGCACATTACAGAGAGAGAGAGAGAGAGAGAGAGAGAGAGAGAGAGAGAGAGAGAGAGAGAGAGAGAGAGAGAGAGAGAGAGAGAGAGAGAGAGAGAGAGAGAGAGAGAGAGAGAGAGAGAGAGAGAGAGAGAGAGAGAGAGAGAGAGAGAGAGAGAGAGAGAGAGATGGCTGTCTCTCCTCCTGACCTTTCGGTTAGCTGACTTGGCACCGAAATTGGAAAGTAGGCATGCACCAGTTTTATAATATCTGTGAATGTGGAATTTTATGTAAGCGCTCCACAACAACTATAAGTCAAACAGCACAGTTTTAACAGATCACAGGTAATGAATTATTTAGCAGGTAATTTAGAGAAACATTTTGTATATTCACATATTTCAACCAAATAATAGGAAGACAGTTAATTACAGCAAAAGGCAGGGATTCATAAATATCCTGAAACATCAATAATTTTTTTCTTTTCAAAACCCATATGAGGAGATGACTTACACTCCTGATCTGAAAAATGCAGTTTCTTGTAAAATCCAATATTGGTAGTTTTAAATCGATCCTGTGCCTTTGAAATATCCTATCCTGAATAAACTACAGACTTTAGTTATCCCATACCATATAGGTTTAACTTCTTAAAACCCCAAATCCATCCCTTGCACCAAGGACAACAAGATACATGGTAGGCCTGCTTCATTTCGGGTCTCCTGATCTGTCAATCAGCAGAGTTGACAGCAAGAGAAAACAGAATACCTGCACAATTTTTTATTATACTTGCAAATCTGGAATATTATAAAAACTTTTTTCCTCCATATTAACTGGCTGGAGGACACTGACCATGGCACAACATAGCCAATGAAGTTTTATTAAGAATGGCTCAGAAAAACATAACCTATATTCATAAATTTAAACACAACGATGATAGAAATGTTAATTACAGCAAAAGCCAGAGATTCAGAAATCATTCAAATATCAACGTTTATATTCCAATGCAAATATGAAGAAATACATTTTGGTCAGACCTGAGACAAACAGTCACCCACGAAAGCAACTAGTAGTTTCAATCCAGTCCCCTCAACGTTACAAATTATCTTTATTTATCTGCAGACTTTAGTTTAATCCAAATATACAGGTGTAATCATGCATGTAGCGTAAACATGTCTCATGACAAGTCATACAAAGGCTTCAGAACTTCCTAACCACCTTGACTTGATGAATAATGGCAAGGCAAGGGAGCAGACAGTTGTAACGAAGTCCTATTTGTTGCTTAGCTTCTTTTCATTGTGTTGTGTGAATAAAATATAAGCAGACAATATGCAAGTTTGGTGAAGTGAAGTATTTTGTTTCAACTGAGGCAATGAAAATCCCGAGCCACGTAGTCTGAGGATCAACATTGACAAGTCAGCCCCGCTCTGGCGTGATCCGACAAGGTCCTAGGATCTTGTTACAGATGGGAATGATACATAGTAGCAATAAAACAATGAAAAGAGTGGAATCTTAGGTAAGATGACCAACTAAGGAAATACTTTCTTCCACACTGAAAATAGCATAACCTAATATGACTACCTACCAAGTTCCTACCTGAATATTCCCAAATACGGAGGTTATGAAACAGGATAGGGGTAATAGCTTTGGTCCAAATAAGCTAGTATTGTGAGCTACCGCTGCAACCCAGCGATCGCATCCCAGCTTTCTAATTGGCAACTGGCCTTTCGCTGTTGCTGGGTAGGTCACTCGATCCTCGGCTGTCGCCGGTGGTTCTGCCATAGGTTTGTTGTGCATCGTTTTTCTGCAATCAACCAGTTGTTTTACGGAAATTACGTGGGCACTGGGTGTTATTGTGTCGGACCTTTACCCCCAACAAAATATCTTGAACAAATTCTGTCAAATTTGCTTGGTGGTTCATAATCTTCTGGTCTTTATTCAACCACTCCCGTTGTTTATATGTTTCTTTGGAGGAAACACGTGGAAAGCTACCTCTTGCATCCAGGGGTATTTATCCAATTTACCCATTTTTTTGTGTCTGGCTTACAGTCAGGAGATTTGCAATTGTAGACAGTCATTGTAGCTTGTAAATACTTCCGCAGTAAGTTGGAAAATAACAATCCTCTTTGCGATGTCATTACCCTATACTCTTACTTCTGTGCAATATGGCTGCTATATTGAAACGAACTAACCTCTACCGCAAGGTGCCCCGGGGAACGACCCTGGCACTTTAGCGGCTACCGGCGGTGCAAGCTAATTTGGACCTTAGGTATTTAATGTGTTCCCCCATTTTATTGGGGTTCATATGAACAAATTCTTCCGGTGGGCACACGCCAGGCTTACAAAATATAGTCATAATAAAATTCATTTCCCATTTAACTGGAATGGTAAAATAATACTCATGAAGAGATATCGAGCAAAATTACCCCCTCCCCTCCCCATGGTAAAAAAAGGCAAGTGACATGCTCAAGGCATACTTTGTTACACCCTCTCTATGACTCAGCAGAGTGTTTAATGATGAGAAGGCTCTAACCTTGATTGATCAAATAAGCTGTTGCCGGAATGTCTCATTTCCCACATATGCTGCTTTGCTTTGGACTGAGAATATTTTTTCGAGATCTTCATAGTGTTAAATAGTCTAGTAATGCTGTAATTTGATGAAAAACAACACGAGCACAAGACTGCGTTGAGGTCACGCGACCGTCCATGGCCCAGATATATTTTTAACAAGGAATCTAATTTTATTAACCTAAACTCTCTAGGCTGAAAGTTTGATATGATGTAAGTCCTTCGATGCAGGATAGCTTTCCACATGCAAAGCCATGTCATTTTCTGTCAAATTTGGCAATGCTAGCGTGTTGTTTCTAGTGATGTGATAGTGGATGAAACTAGTTGCTGTCTTCTGGCAGGAAAACAAAAACAAAAAAAAAACCCACAAAAAACAAACAAGCAAACAAACAAACAAACAAAAAACAATCATACAAACAAAAAGCAAACAAAACAAACATACCCCCCCCCCCCCGAAAAAAATAAAGAAAAAACAGACTATGGAAGTGATGCCTGAAGCATTCAGTGTTAAATTTAGTGCGTTTCCATATCATTTTCAGTATTGAGGTATTTTTAGGCCACTACCATTAATAGCAACACATGTATATATGTATGTATGTATGTATGTATGTATGTATGTATGTATGTATGTATGTGTGTATGTATGTTTATATGTATGTATGTATGTATGTGTGTATGTATGTATGTATATATGTATGTATGTATGTATTTCTCTGTTTATATAATGCAGTGTTAATACTCAGCATACTGATCGGGAACAGTATTTTATTCATTTTATCCATGATGTAAAGGTCTACACATTATAAATGATTTTTTACAACTTTCTCTTGCTCGTCTCATCATCTGGGATACTCAGTTTATACCAGGTGCTCATGAAATTACATTTTTTTTAAAAATTAATCTTATTTAAGTGACATAGTACCTAAAGTCTGACCACCTTATTCATTTAAATAACCTGGGTAGAACTGACAAGTTTGAAAATTCTGCCTAGTGCATAATAATAGTTTTTAATATACTACATGTTACTTTTAGATTATGAAGATGTGATTTGGTGTCACAGTCTTTGCAAATCATACATATTAATAAACATATTGTACTTTACCTACAGGGTATTTTATAGCTATTCTTGGGTATCATATTTCATACATATGTCACTCACGCACGGCACATATTGTATGTAACGTATAACAGTCTCCATTTAGACTCCTCTGTAAGATGCAGACACGTTATATACTTTAAATTTTATACTGTATTGCGCAAGAAGACGGCCTTCTGTATGTTGCCACATACATCTATTTGTATATACTAAACGCACATACATATGTTGTGTTTCTTTAATACCGGTACCGTGTATTTTTTCGCAGCTAATGTCATGTGTCCAAAATTGTACATCAAGTGCCCAAGTAGCTACTGTATTCCCGTCGTTAAGGTGTGTGATGGAGCGTGGGACTGCCCTATAGGCCAAGATGAATTTGGATGTCGTGAGTCAAAACCGGGCATATTACACCAACATGAAATATTACGTTCCACACAACTTGATTAACATGTATTAAATGTGCAACAGATGTATCTAACTGCACCTTAACTTGATGTTTTGAAACATACCGCTTTTGTTTAGTTAAAAAAAAACTGTTAATTGTGTTTTTATAGAGACCAATTCTGTTTTGGTTCATGCTAGAGACCATGTAAGGACTGTAATGTGTCAACTATATCCATATGACAGACAAAAAAGAATAACTGACAGCTACTTTTATCTGGTACTCTGATCACTACCTAAATGATTACCAGCTTACATATTTATTAGTTATTTCTAAAACTGCATGCTGTGCGTAAATATGCACATCGTTCTTCCCAGTTTTAAAGGGTGCTTCCAGAATGTTTGGTTGGTCCTTATTGAAAGCAATTTGATCAGTCAGTATCTTAATTATGGTATTGTATGTTTGACACCTTAGGCCTTGTGACCAAAGCGTAAGGTCTTATTCGTTTTAATAGATGGTATCTTACAGATAAATACAAATGTGTGGGCCTGTACAGATGTAAAAGACAGATGTACTGCGTAACCTTGGAGCAGGTGTGTGATGGTACTATACACTGTAGATTTGGAGACGACGAAGAGCTTTGTAGTATCAGATGTCCCGAACAGTGTTCGTGCAGAAGAGCTGACTTAAACTGCAGTCATATCGCTTCACGCAATGTAGCCTTAGTTCTGGTAAACTTGGGTGCTGATGTCAGGAGAGTAGTATCTACATACAGCAATATAGTGGAGCTGGTCCACACCTGGAAATATTCTTACTTGTATGACTTGAACTTGTCACATAAAAATATAACAAACGTACTGCCTGGAATATTCTCCTATGCGGTGAATCTGTGTAAACTTGACTTAAGTTATAATCAGCTTTTGAAATTAAAGAGGGGAACATTTTTCGGTCTAGGTCGACTTGATTCCCTAAAGATTAAGGGTAACCTATTCTTAACGGTTATCGAAGAAGGTGCTTTCTACGGACTTACATCATTGCACAATTTACAGCTTCTTCACCACACCCTAGGGATATTAATAAACAAGCAGTTTCTGGGATTATCATCATTAAATAAACTGTACTTAAAAAGAAACAAAATACATACTATAGAGGATATGGCTTTCTATGATTTACCACTGTTAGAGGAATTGGATTTATCTGGCAATGATATTATTCATTTTGACAAAAATATGTTCTCTCAGCTCACAAACATGAAAACTTTGATCAGTGATGATTACAAGTTTTGCTGTGTAGCACCACCTTCACTGACGAAATGCTCGCCAAAGGCTGATGTGTTCTCAAATTGTTCTGATCTGATGGCCAATGAGACCCTGCGTATTTTAATTTGGATTACGGGAATTTTGTCTCTTGTCGGAAATTGTCTCGTTATTTTTTTCCGAGCAAGGTCCAAAGTACAGAATGAAGTTCATTCGTTCTTGGTATCCAACTTAGGGTCAGCAGATATGCTAATGAGCGTTTATCTTTTGACTGTTGCCAGCGCTGATCTTGCATACAGAGGACGATATATTGAAGAAGACAAGAAATGGCGCTCATCTTCAATATGCAATATAGCTGGAGTAGCAGCGTCAACATCATCTCTTGGATCATTGTTTATGCTTCTGGTCATTACGTTGAATATATTTCAGGCTATAGTATTTCCTTTCAGTAATTTCAGATTACAAAAGAAGGGAGCCCTGATTACAGCGGTTGTGGTATGGTTTACTGCTCTTCTAATACCTATGGTCCCTGTTATGTATTCTCCTCACTTTATGGGGAAATACTATGGACGTTCAACAGTTTGCCTCCCTCTCCATATTACTTCAGAGAAATACACAGGCTGGATATACTCCGCGTTTTCGTTATCCATGATTCCAACAGCAGTCACTCTGACACTCCTGATAACTTACATATGGATGTATTTATCAATAAAGAAAAGCAGTGCTTTTGTAGGCAAGAAGACGTCGCACAATGTCCGCGTATTTCGCCAAATGGCTTTAATTATTGTGACAGATCTTTGTTGCTGGATGCCGATTAGTATTCTTGGTAAGTTTAAATTAAAGCAAAGATCCTGAAAACTGCGGACATTTTAGATCAATTATATTAAGGGAAAATAACATCTTGTAAAAGAATCTTTGACCGTTAAAAACATAGTTTTTTATTGATAGCAAGAAAATGAAATTAAATTATACTCTTCCATACCTACAAGAATATATAGCCGGTCTAGTGTCACATGTAGCTGAAAACCTGGGCTCAACTCCAATTATGAACTGGTCTGCCCACGTTAGCAGTGATGGTATCTCGGATACAGGTCACAGGCGGAGTAGGCCTGCAGGTAGTTATATAGATGAAAAGGCTGTATTTTCGTCAGCTTGGCCTGTGCGGTGCGATACATATTCCTTGTAAGTCTGGCCCACATTGCTTTCATGATCCCAGTTTTCCAAATACAAGCCAACATGCCACAAACACACTTATATGCATATATATATATATATATATATATATATATATATATATATATATATATATATATATATATATATGTGTGTGTGTGTGTGTGTGTGTGTGTGTGTGTGTGTGTTTGTGTGTGTGTGTGTGTGTGTTTGGGCGTGTATGTAAATTCATATATGAGCCGGGACCGAACCTACAGGGTTTCAGGATTGATGCCCGGCTCGAGTTTGGCGTTTAGAGTCGTTACACGTTCGGGTTCGGTTATCACTGTCAATGTTGGCAAATTAGTTAAATAAAAAGGTCATTGATGTCACTTTTTGTACTTGTATACACCTTAAACAATGCATCAAACGGTACTTTGCAATTAAATGTGTCGCATGTGTTGCATTCATCGCCTTAATTGCATTAACAATATTAATTTCTTGAGAGACTTTCATCACAGGACTGATCACCGGCTGCAATCTTGGCTTGACCACCCTGAATTAAAATTTGTAAGCCCTGCGTGGTGCTCATTTGATATCAATGAGCCATGTGGATTCATAACTTCTCCCATTTTGGAGATTGATGTTGAACAGTTTGCAAGTCATTGTAATTTATATAAATATTAATTTGATAATTTACGACGAAATACGCAGAGCTATTCCACGTCAGCAAATTGCATGTCCAGAAAATTGGTCATACTGCAGGGGTATGTTGACCCGGAACGAGGACACAACATCCACAGACAATATCCACGTTTGCCATTGGATGGCCTCTGGAAGGATTACGTTACGCTTGTTCTAGGGTCAACACAAACTCGTCTTCACACATTTGGGTCAATTATAATTTTACCGAACGAAATTTTTAGAACCACATAACTATGAATGAAATGCTAACAGCCTTTGTATGCTCTCGAGTTGAACTTCATAAATGTATATTAAAAAAAAAACAGACCTATATATATCTTTTCGTATTTTGGCAAATTGGCTTCGATTTTTTTCTGTATTTACCGGAAAAATGGCGGCAAAAATATGAACATGGACTACGCAGTTTGCAGGTGATATGTTAGTCATTTCATCCAGCACAAGGAAGGGATAAGACAAAAAATATAGGCCTACACCACGACACCTCCTTGAGGGTTTGAAGGCCTACTTTTTGCTGATGAAGGCTGATTATAATGAAGATCGATGTGGCAAATGCATGGCTTTGCTTGCCATATCAGATACGGAATATAGGCCTCCTTATTTTTTTTTGCGCGGGTAGTTCTCACGTCTGCTTCACATAGGCCTTTCAAATGGATACTTCTGATTAATAAATCATCATATATTTCATGGAAATCCGTGAGGATTTGACTAAATTTTCTCTGGAACCGCCAATTTCGTTTAGTTCATACACGTGTGTAGTGACCTGCAAAAACGTCTTGGCTGCTTTTTTCTCTCTGTTTCTGTTAAAAAATTAAGAATGAAGACAACGAATACATGGCACCAAGATCACAAACTTATTACCTATTATGTGCTCACCATATTTGTTTTTCAAAAATCAACACTCGATGTATACGGGGTGAACGCATATTATTTGCTATATGGCAATGTCCCTTTTCTGTCCAAAAATAATTTATTTGCAGTGTTTCGACTACTCAGTGTCGGAGCATATTAATTCAGGAATGTGTATAATATGTATGAATATCTCTGGTTTGAAGATAATTTATTACTGAGTGGTAAATGATGAAACCCAATGTATTGACCTTTTTAAAGAGTAGACTAATTGTTGAAGTTGGAAATATCGTAATGTTTAATCTTGGTCCATATTTACAAACTCAATCTTAGGCTTTGAAGTTTATCTTGTTCATTCGCACATTTGTTGCATCGATATACAGCATGAAAACTGAGGAGTCCTGGCTCAGCTGTGGAATACAGGTATCGTTTCGAAACTGTGGTAATCTGAAAATAACCACCTACAATTTTTTTTCTCAAAACGGAATATGAAACTAGTTTCTTATGCCACGCCTGGTAAATAAGGAGATCAAACATGCGCATTTATGAATTTTGGATTGGAAGGCTACCTTACGCTGCTGGTGCCCTTTCTCCCAATTTCTTTTAAAAACATGCAGTTCAAGTCTAGGCCTACATTAAATGACTGATGTTATACTTAATGTTGGATGCTAGACGTTTTAATAGGCTATGCAGCTGGCATAATTTCTGACATAACTTAGCGAGGACTTGACATACATGTATATTGCTTTTTCCGTCTTGCAAACAGAAGTGTGTTGCGAACTGAAGGACTGTGTGTCGTATAGACCAACATAGCATGGTTACATTGTTTCTTTCAATTGGATGTTAGTAGTAGTGAATTTTCATAGAATGTGACAAAGATTGGACAAATAGTCGCCAACATGAATGATTAGTTCCTCTTCTCTCTTTCAAGCTGTTTTGATAAATATGAACAGGTAATGTTTTTATAGCCAAATAAAAAGATGAATTACAGAGTCGACTTCGATTTTCCCAATACAGTTCATAGATTTTTCTCTGCGAAGGATCTGTGAATCAAAGCAAGCTGATTGGGATCAGTGTAAGGTACTGTAACTAATGGGCTGTTCATACCTGAGTGCTCGTTACGAATTGAATCAATACAATTCGAATTGGAAGAAAAAAATATGTCCTGTAGGTCACTGGAAAGTGGCAAACGGGTCGCCAAGTGATATTTTGGAACATACGACATAGTATCGCCTAAAAATGTTCCTCGATAACCAGTTGCTGTTGTTTTTAAAATGTCACTATTTCAGCCAATTCGATTTGAATTTAGGTATGAGCAGCCCATAAGTTATTTGATTGTTTGGTGGGGGGCATAAAATTAACAGTTTGCAGTCTGAGTCCACATATATGCGGACTCGCACAGATGATACACTATCAATAGATTTTATATTTGAATTCTTCATCAAAAGACATTTCCAACGAATACCAACATGTCATATCCGCCATTAGCGACTAGTCAACAGCTTTATTGGCGCGTTCTGGGCGCCGACTCAGACTAGAAAGAGTTAAAGCCTCAGATATAATGGCTTCAAGGGCGGATCCAGAATTTTCGGGAGCGGGGTGGTGGTGGTGTCAGCGACTTGTTGGCGAAGCCCGAATGTGAGTGCCGACGGCACAAATCTGTGGGGGGGGGGGGGGGGTCTGGAGGGCCTCCCCCAGAATATTATCAAAAATAAATGCTCTCATATATGCGTTTTCCTGGAATTTGCCACTGCATTTTCATACAGACTATTTGGATTTTCAGGGATGCAAACTTCACTAATCTGAGCTCCACAAATCAAATTCCGCTTTAAATCTGATTCAAATTAACATGAAATGTAGAAAAGAAAAAATAAGTCAGTGACAAATAATTCCTGGAAATATGTATTTGTCAACTTTACCTGCTAATATTTATATTGTTACTGGTAATCAACAATATTATGACATGGTCATTCCAAGTTTAGGAAGAAAATAAGTATAGGAAGAAGAAAACAAATAATATGCCTACATTAAAAAGTTTAACACTTCATCTCTTTTAAAGGTACAGATCTTTCAGAAGCAAGTATACCCAGTCGCTATCATACTTTTCCTGAAAGTGAAGTTCTTGAAAAAAGGCTAACTTTGAAAATTTCGAATGGAAATACAGAAGCAGCTCAATTTAAGTATTGTTTGGCTTACTAAGCCAAGCAATAGAATTAGCTCCAGTGGAATAAGCCAGGCGATGCTCCATTGATCCTTGGAGTAATTTTATATATTTTAATTGAAAATTAGGAATTCTTTCGGAGTAAATTTATAGGCAATATCAAGATCAGATCGCGAATCATGATCTGATCATGATATTGCCTATGGATTTACTCCGAAGCAGTTTTTGAAAGATGAAGTATTCATTACATCTTAAATGAAGAATTAAGTCTTTAATTTATTTTAGTTGAATTAGACACTTGGGTAAACGTATTTGGAGCGTGTTTTATATGAATATATACAACCGATAATACTTGATAAGTGCACATTTACATGTAGGTACATCATATATTGCTGGACCTGTTGAAAATACGTTTGGAGATTCTTCATCATTTAAATGGAAGTGTTTGAAATGCATGGTGTTTGAATGCGTTTGTGAAAGTGTCTGAAATCAGTCGGGTTATTGTTCAACGCGTTTAGAAAGTGTTTGAACGCGTTTGGAGAAGTGTGCGGTAGCTTTGTAAAAGTCGTCGAACGTTTTGTAAAAGTGTTTCAGATTTTTCCTAAACGCTTTTCAAACGCTTTCCAAACACATTCCAAACACTTTCCAAACACATTCCAAACGTTTTCAAACGTTTCCAAACACAAGCCAAACACCAGCAAAACGCGAAAAAAAGCGTTTGGCTGTTAACTTTTAGCCGGGCGTAACTGTATAGGAGTCCTGTTTGAAAGACTTGCCAGGTCATAAGTTGACAATTGCAAAAGCCCCCCCCCCCCCAAAAAAATGAGAATAATAAATAAATAAAAAAATAAACAAATAAATAAAAATGAATAAAATAAAGTAAAAACATAATGATGATGATGATGATGATGATGATGATGATGATGATGATGATGATAATAATAATAAACCCACTCGTTTGGGTACAATGCCACATTATTTTTCCCCAGATTGGTGTTCCCATTTTCTGATGACATAATATCAAAAAGCTATCATTGAAGAGAAACTGTGTATTCATCTGCATTATAATTCAGGATTTGCATCACTCGGAGGAAATGTGCGTCTTCCTGGCGAAATCTATGCCTGGTTTGTAGTGTTTGTTGTGCCAATCAACTCTGTGCTGAACCCCTTCATTTACACAATATCACCAATTATTCTCAAGGAAAGGTAAACATCGCTATCTGTTTATTTGTTTATTCTGCTCGAATAATCGCTGGTGCGGGCTGGTATATTTTGGGTTTATATGAATGAGACATTTGCTAAACACAACACTTCATCACTGTGGTACCCACACTAAGAGATAAGTACTGATGTCATTAAACGTTGGGGTTAATTCCTTGAATACAATTACAGTATGTGCCTCGGAAACCTTTATTTTGTGTGTTGCATGTCATTGTACATAGCGTAATTACAGTGACATGTCCCAAAAACATATGGCATAAGGACTAGAGAAGCGTCGTCCTCTAAGAGAGACTGTTTATTAATGCGGTATTCAAAGGGGCTTCTTATATATATATATATATATATATATATATATATATATATATATATATATATATATATATATATATATATATATATATATATATATATATACATATATATATATATATATATTGACTTCTCATTTAATTTACAATTTTTTACAGTAGGTTAGCCTAATGGCGTAGGCGGTATCAAATGACACCTTTTTTCCCTTATGAATACATTGTGTATTACTCTACCTTGATTTTCATTTTCATAATATGTATCAAACTATCGGTGTTACCTTCTGTAGTTACACAGTTCTATGTGAATAAAATATTTCCATTTGTAACAACATGTTTATTCAAAATGTTTTTATCAACATTTTAATTATGACCTGGTCAGGACACGGGCTTATTTTACTATAAGCACTTGTTATTTATCGCCATATTTGTCCAAGTATCCAAAACACATAAACATAGTTACATTCCCAGTACTTATGAGCCGATGAGTTTCACAAGATTCCAAATAATCTGGATTGAACCAGATGTAAATTTTATTTCACGATGCCTGTCTTTGGTTATTACAATGCAGTGCAATATTAGAAATTGAATGATTTTAACTTGGGTTCTGTAGTACAGTTATAAAAATATAAAGCATTTTGACCATTTGTCTTCTGTTATTAATAAAAAAACGCCTTCCATATGATTACACTTGTAAATTTTTTGTTTTTTCTCTTATACAAAATTTCAATAGAAATTTCCACACCTCATTTCACATATGTGTTTAGCTTTGCCTGATGTTTTGAAACAGGGTATATTTACGGTTTCTTTATATGTTACACTACGACAATTCAGGTTTTGTTCCAAGATCCTGGAATCCCCAGTCTTATTGCAAAGCAATCTGGAAAATTAGGCGTTATGTCTTCTTGTTCTTCGTCTGAAAAAAAAAAAGTCTACATGGACAAAATCTTGTGTAGACATGATTGCTGCTTCATAGCGGTGTTCGTAAAATATCGATTTTTTTTCTCCTTAGTAATATAATCATTAAACCTTAAAACTTTATTTTTAATCTCAAATATATTTACGGGAAAAAACTATATTTTAAATCAGCCACCCTCATTTAGCTGCTTATAAACTACTGGTATCCGTTAGTGTTTGACTCAACAATAAATTGTCAAATTTGATGCTTACAAAGTAAGCGTGAAAGAGAAACAACCACATGGCATCTGGTCGATCATAGATCAACATGTGGATGCAGCAAATGAAATGAAATGATGTGCATGAATACACAGATCAAGAACATGTATGTACACATATACAAGTGATCCAGACTTGGCCACCAAGGCAGTCAGGGCAAGACATCCAGTACAATAACGTAATCTCACGTGTGCAACTATGCGTGGGAGAATGAGACAAGTACTCTCATTTATGTGCATTTTAATAAAATCAGCCATTTTAAATGTGTTTTACGTAGATAATTTCCCTGTAGTTTTTTTTGTTGTTGTTGTTGTTGTTGTTGTTCTATATGTCAAATGTATTGTACGCATATCAGAAGGGAGTAAACGTTGTAAGAGTGTATATTGCCCTAAAAGGGCTCCGACAACAGATATTGTTTATCTCTTTACTTGTAAACCTCGGTTTACATTGATTTTGTGTGTTCTAATCCATTTTGTTACACTTATAGCATGCATTGATTTAAACCACTACATTTCACAAAATGTTGTCACACTTAAAGTACCAATATTGTTGACTGCATTTGTGTAAAAAGAATGACATATCAATGACAATTTGTGAAATGTTGAATTTTGTATCACCAATCTTGTTCTTAATAAAATTTTTACTCCTTATTATAATAGGCCTAGCTTACGATTCCACTGCTAAAATGAAGACAAAGGGAGACAAGGAACAGCCTTGTCTTGCATAGTTATATATGGAACATCACGTATGGATACCCAATTGAGGATAACTCTGGGATCACTCTTTGTTGGATTTTTATGGTTTATGAAAATAAAAAAAAAGTGATTGCAACGATATTCCCGATGGACCATTGTTACATTGATTTTTTTTCCTATGCTAAAAAGAGCAAAGGCACACCAGATCAAAGTTCAATCAGAGATATGAAATTGAAAATGACGCCATTTTTGAAAGTGGGAGGAGTCGGCATTTTTGTGAATACACCATGGTTTCTCATTGATTTGTCTACCACCTGAAACCAATGAGCGATAAATTTCATAAACGATACAATTCAAACTTTATTCTTTATATCCATGTAGGCTGAACCATTCAGGATAAGCTTCAGGAGTAATGGAAAATTAAAAGAACTCGCACGTTTGTTGATAACACAGCTAGGAGTGCCCCGATACAAAGTTTTCACCAACCTTACATTTTTTCCTAGATTTAACAATGTCCAGAACATTGTTTAGGTATTCCCAATGGATGGGATCAAGTGTTTCCCAAAGTCAACAGAGAAAATCAAATTTGGTATCATGTAGTTGGGCACATTTTGACTCCAAAATCAATTATCTGAGAGTGATACATCTGTACGTGGCGCATGTCTCGTAGTCACCTTTAACTTTGTCTAAAACAAACGAATTGGGAAGAATGATCATTTGCGTCCCCATGTGAGATGATTTACAAAACAACGTTTATATATATATAATTATAACGCCAATTAATATTTTATTGGTGTTAAAAAAAAACACATCTCCCTGCTCAGGAACAGACACCATCAACTACAACATTCGCTCAATTACCTTTATTTGGCTACTTGGGATGTTTTGACAGTTTAAGATAATATAAAATTAACAAATAAAGAAAAGAAATAAGTTTTAAGAAAATGATACGGCCGATCCAGAGGGATTCATTCCCATCTCGTCACATGCAGTGACCCGTTGACTTCAAAAGCTGAGTAGGACATGTTTTTTTTACCTGTACTTGATTATGTCCGCGAGAATGACAGAGGCTGCTTGTCACCTGACTCACTTGTGGTCACTATTTTGAATGCACTCATGAGAGATCACCTCACACACGTGTGTGAATGGTTCATCGAGTTGCGCTTGTTTTTACAACCTTTCATGTAATCAGCGTTAGTTTTACGGATTAATGCAGACAGGAGTTTCTTAATTTGTTTTGCGAGAACTTTTGCAATTATTTTTTATAACCAGTCTTTAGTTGGGAATTGAGTCCCGATTTTAAACAAATTTGTACGGTCCTGATCTTTGTTTAGTATTAATCTTATAATATAATACCTTGTCTTTGTTGCATTGATGAAGGAATGAATATAAATTAAATATGAATCTCTTAAATAATGTATCGGCCCTCATTATCTGTGATTATGTAATGGATATTGTATTCAATATTACCAGGAAGTAGAATAGCAGCACGACAATCATGACTGGTCCCATGGAAAATTTTTCATTTGTTTCACATTTCTTCATTCACTGTCTGATTTCTTTGTGCTATGTGGCCCTTGCACATAAAAACGTTTTTGAAATACAAAGCAAATATGCTCGTTCATTTGTTAAGTTTCAAGAAAAAAATTATGACGACTAAGAGAATAGCAGTCTCCTATATATAATTACTATCATGATGCATACCAAAAACTACAAATAATAGCCTAGTATGGATTATGTTGAGACCTTCTATGGAGATAAAAAAACCTACTGTTGAGATGTCTTAGGTTTGCCTCGGGTCCTATTTTCACATTTCCGTTTTATATCTTGGACGTCATAAATAGAGAGAGTACCCATTATCATAGACTCATTTTCCAATTTCTATAAAGAACATGGAATTCTACCTTAAAATATGACATGAAAGAATATTGTACAAATTAGGATAAAATGGTACCCTATGTAAAAACAACTGTTTGACGCTTCATATTATAGCTTGCTTTTTATAGTCTGGCATCAAGATAATGTGACTCTTAAAAATAATTATAAAGCAATACAAGACACTGTTGTTTATTTCAAAAATGCGACTTTGGTATATAAAGGCCGTGTGTATTTACACCTGAATTAGGATCTTTTGCATAATGCGTTTTATGCATTTTGTTTGATTGAAGGTCATGTCGGAGCGTTTGCCCATCCAAAAGAAGGGATAATTCCAGTAAACAACTTTCGAATACTTCCATGACAAGACTTTTCAAAACCCAAGAAGGTATGAAATGTGACCTTATTGGATGCAGTTTGGCTGGTGTAGGTATAGTTTAATGTTAACTTTGTACATATGAAGACAATCAACGTGTTACGGCTGACTGGTACAAGTAGGCAAGAGCTGTTGCTGATTCACTTGCATTGTTAAAAGAGCAGTACCTACATTTTTCATTACTTTTCACTAGCTTTCCTATAATTAACTCTGATACCCTGATATTAAAACGCCTTTGTAACGTACACATACAGACACACACTCACACACACACTTACCTCACGTAATATTTTATTGATTTAAATGTTGCAATCGAAAATAATGAAGTACCTAAAAACCAGAAAATGATATTGTAGGAAGTGTGTTCCTTGCATTCTACAATGCCGCGGTAGTAGTATATATGTGAAAAGATACATGTTACATTTTTCCATAATACAGTATATCATACGTAGATTTTTTTCTTCCTTTAGATGGAAAGTTAATGACGATATTTTTTAAGCTTGGTATCCAGATCAAAGGCTTCCGATCAATTCTTTACATGGAACATGTTTTTATTGTCATTTTTTTCTCCAAATACTTCTATGTACGATAATTATTTCCTGCCATTATTTAAGTTAATGTTACCATTCTTCCCATGCACCACTTAGCCATAAAAATCATCCTGATGATGGTTTATATAAAGTGTGAAGGTATAGTAGCTGGTGGACGTATTCAAGAGACATAAATGAATAGGGCAGACTCCTGAATTTCAATTGAAGCGAAAGTCAACATTGTCGGTAGACTGTATGAGCTACTTTCCAGAAACATTAGTCCGTTCACTTTGAAATTAAGGTAAAGGTCATCAAGCGCAATCAGTTGATGCACAGGTCTCAATGATTGTATTATGGACGGACGTCGATCAGAGAGGCAGCCGCCCTTTCCCAGAAGACTTTGTTCGCAGGGTCCCAAAGATCACACCTTATAAGGTATCCAGCTGAGGAGAAACGACGTATCTTATATTCCTTCACAATTCTTCAATCACTTTAACATTACTGAACAAGAAGGGGACGTTTGAAAAGTTTCAGGCTATTTTTCGTGTGAACGATACAAAGATGTTTGACTTAAAACTTTCTTAGACTGTCCACTTCAGACGCAAGTTAGGGAACACACTTCTTAATCTTGACGTTCATTAAAAGTCCAAATCGGGTTTCTTCTCGTGGATTTCATTGGCCATTCCATTTTGAATATAAATGGTTGCAAATAAGTCTGCATCCAATAAATCATCAGTCTATGTAGCAAAGGTATTGGATTAATTCTTTCTACTCACTATCTCTACATCGGGCAATATATATATATATATATATATATATATATATATATATATATATATATATATAGAGAGAGAGAGAGAGAGAGAGAGAGAGAGAGAGAGAGAGAGAGATGTTTGACAAATATGCCCTTCTGCTGAAGGTTAAAATGAAGCACACACATATGATCAAAGGTTCGGGGTAGCCGATACGTTTCCCGAATGTTCAGGCATACCTATGAGTATTTTGCAAAATATTGGACCGGTGTACAGGGAAATAGGTACTTTGCATTCGGCCATTACTTCTTGACACCAACGACATGTTAAGGAAAAAATGACTGAAACTGAAATATGATTACTGCAAATGTTAGTCATTTTTGTATGCAGTATCACGTAAAGTGCGGCAATTATGGAACTAAATAGTACCCGATATGTGCCAATTTTATCGCCCCTTCTTTATATCTCTCCTCTTATTTTCCAGATACAAATTCATATGGACATTTGTTCCTTTTGAATTGTACACATAGCACACTGACGCTTCGTGAATACATACGGCTGAAACATTTATCAACTACGGATATTGCCTTCATTATAAGAAATATATGTCTATTCTTAATGACATTTGAACAACTGGAATTCTACCCACTGATTTGTGAAAACAGTATTTTGCTGCTGCATGACACAAAAGTAAGTAGTGTTTATAAAAAGGTAAGAATTGTTCACCAAATTACAGCTGTGAGTATGCGGCTAATCTGCAATGCCATACTAAAATCCTGAATATGGTTCATAGGTACATAATTTTCTCTCCACTGCCCTTAGGACAAGCTAAACTCTTAGCTATAGTGTCTCACAGTCCAAACACCTGCAAGCACATTTGCTCATAATCTTTACCGTTCATGAAAAGACTTTTAAATCAAACTGCATTTCTTGTTACCATAGAACAGAGATGACATATAATTTCCTCGCAAACACGCTTTTTCATTCACACATTTAGCATTTCTGACATCACCTACCCAGGGTACATACCTTGCGCTTGTTAAAACTGGTATTTTGACGCGTTCATTCTTATGACATTTAACATTTAAAACATTGAAAGTTAACATAGTGTTATAGATAGGACTAATTAGGATAACATGCTCCATGTCAACAGGTTTTCTAGACATTAGCTGGATGCCTAATGTCTAATCAAAAGAAATGTGCTTTACTTATTATGGAACAAAAGTCCAATTCAATGGCAATATTATGGGTTGATTCTATTGATCCATTAACAATTTTATTTTGGATAACACGGGAACTGCAGGACAAGGTTAACTGAAACCAACCACACGCGTTCAGAAGGGAGACAAAAATCTGCTACACAAGCTTACTCTCCTCATTTAGCCAACTGTGTTAAAATTGTTATTATCTGAGCCATCGAGTAGGTATAGTATGCCTTAAACACTCCACACAAATTTGTACCGATTTCAAACCAGTAATGTGCAGTCCTAAATATCACACTCTTAGTTGATCTTTTTTAAAGCCACTAAGGCGACTGACGAAACAGGTAATGCTGGCGTGAGTTTAATATAAAGCCGATGTATCTGTGCCATATTAAAACAAACAAACGAACAAAAAGAAGAAAAAAAACTTTATTTCACAGGGGCCCGTTCCTGCACTTCAGCATGCTTCAGCGACTGCGTCAACCAGTAACTCCGGTGAAAGCATTGCTTCCTTTGGCAGACTGTTGACAAAAATGCTTCGTGCTGTGCAGCGCCAAGAACATACGCAGCCTTCACAAATACCACGGCAACAGATTCTGGAATCAGTTTGAACTGGTTTATCATGACATATTTATTACCATATTGCATGTATCTTATAAATGATATATAGTGTGCTTTGGCATATGTCATGCTTGTTTATCTTATTTTCTATCGCAAGCAACTGATAAGGGCAATATAAGAAACTGTTATCTGTTTATTTCAAATTCAGCACTTGATCTTTTTTGATCTTGATTCACTTTTATCAGAGTTTGCAAGACTTTCTATTGTTCTACGTATTCACTCATGCATTTCACGCATATCTGCTATTAACTCGTGGCATCATTCGGATATTTACTGGATAATTTAAAAATAACTAATGAGCACCATAATTATTAATAAGTGATTGGAAATTGCATTGATAATTCACCTTTCAAACCTTTAAAGACTCTGAGTCTGATAGGCTTCAAAATTAGTGAGAATGTAATTATAAACTTGGGGCTTAAGTCATAGGATTCATATGTTTTGTAAGAGAGAAGTATATAGTTAACTCATTCCACCCTGATGACGCTTTTTCCCGCTAATATCTAAATGTCGTCTGCTAATTGTATTTTACTAATTTAGGGATTATTTCTCAATATTTTGGATGAAATTTGCATGGAAGATCATTCCAAATTATATGCCCATGGTCAACAGCTTTCCTTGGCGCGCTCTGGGCGCATTGCGCCCAGAGCGCGCCAAGGAAAGCTGTTGACTCAGTCTTCTATCAGGGTGGAATGAGTTAAAGAGGATTGCTTCTAGGGTTGTGAGGACCGGCTTAAAACCACCAGTTGTTTTATTGGGTGACGGCGTGTCTTAAGTCAGGAGTGAAATGTGTGTTGCTATTTTTTACATTAGTATTGCAAGATGAATATAGATGTTTTGGTGACGATTGAATCTCTTTGCTGTCATTGTTAGGTTGAAATATATGCATGTGGGTAATGTTTGCTTTCCTTTCGAAAGACTAGATTGTTCTCTACGAACTTTGATCATTGTCCATCTGACCGTCATTTAAAACTGACGCTTCATCTAGAAAAATGTCGGTTAGATCTTGATTAAGATTTGAATGCGAATTGAATTGGTTTTTGGAAGCGGTAACGGACACGTGTGATATTTGGATTTTTTATGAATTCTTTTTAATCATTTTTGGACAAAATCTTCAAAAAATCTTCGTCTCCAATACTGCATTGCCAGTTGTTCCGAAAGCACAAGGGGACCCCGAAAACTTGATTCATTCAGCTGGTGGTGCTGAAAGTTTTCTTCATTTATATCATTTTTTTTTTCAGTTTTCACATTTTTTATTGTTTCTGTTCCAAACCTGCCTGTTAGATTCTCCTGAAACTTGTTATAATTTAAGATTTATTCAACCTCAGTTTCTTATCAGTTAACAGTTTAATTCTTGTTAATTAAGTTCATGAAATAAGTCCATGGGGATTGGAATAGTACATGTACAATGAAGAAAGATCCGGCATTACTGTTTAGTGTGGCTTCTGTGCATACCTTACTTTCACAGCATTGTTTATTTCAGGTAATTGTCAGTCATTGTATGTATAACGATATATTACAGTGTAAGTGGAGTTTGCAATGGTAAATAAAATTTTTGACGACTTCCAAGGATGGGCCATTTTTAACTCGTGATACGTTTACATTGTTTCTTTTCTGTAAAATAATCATGATTCATTTATTTATTTTATTTTATTTTATTTATTTTTTGGGGTGGTGGGGGGGGGGGTACGTATCTGTTTCGAGAAAAAGCATTCGAAAGAGATCTCTTGAATCTCTTTGGTTATGCAGATGTTTTCGGTAGCTTTTGACTATCGGTTTCTTGAATAGGTTACACTGAATTCACTTCCCTGTTTTATGCAAGTTTGCTACATTTTAGCTACATCCTACTTACCCATGACTGTCACTCAGTCTATGCTGTACCTCGGTGGAAATGAGCCACGTGAAAAGGTGAAGCTGTGAAAAGGTCAAACTAAGCAGTTCGCTAGTTGGTGAGGATGGATCCCTCATTTATGCCGATTTTTATTTTCCAATTTGGATAATTGTTGTTGTGCGTAATCATTTCAATGCAAAGCAAGTCAGTGGGGATTCGTACGGTACGTTCATATTTTGTTCTTCCACTCCGAAGCTGTCAGCCAGATTCAATTAAAACTTGCTTGGGATGAAACTTGGGGAGCTATCTACCGAGTGAATCGAAACGTTGATGGTCCAGTAATTCTGCATTAGTTATTATTCTTTGTTTTTGTAGGCAGTGGGTGGCATTGAAAGGAACGAACATGTTCTTCTAAACACTCTTGTCCATTTACTTTAAAATTGCACGGAAATACTTTTAGGTAGCCCTAGGTACGAATGGGACATATTATGAGTTGCATATGCATGTCAGCTGAGAATAAGCTTTTCACTTGTTTCGGATAATATGATGCACCTGTGCTCCTTTGAACAAACATTTAAATTCCATAAGATCGAAACAAGTTCAGCCCAGAAGAATGTTAATATTGGCGGCCACACATTTCAAAACAATAAGTTTCATTGACATTACCTATCCTAAATGATGAAAGTTCAAAAAAAGAAAAATCTTCCCGCTACGGAGTATGATACTCTTAACTTTTTGGGCGCAGAATTTCTAATGTAAAATGGAAAAAAAAATTACAGTCCTGTTATTATCAACCTTGTTGGGGTCTTTCATATAATTGGCATAAACGCATAGTTAAAACAGAGGGTGTTCACGCTGTATTCATGTAGCTGTTTTAAGCATTGTATTCACGGTACAAACCTATGATCTTCTTGTGGCTACTAAAACTGAACAGCAAAGCTTCTTCCCTCAACTTTTTTCTCAGATGACATGTAGTCCGTGTTGTATGGCTTGTATATATTGACATAGAATTTAAAGAATTCTTTTCAACTCATTTTTGGATTGTAAGAAAACACTTTTCAACCCATGGAAGGCTCATATAAAATTCGCCAAAAACGAAAGGAAGTTATACGGGGGCTTCCGTTCATTTTTCTCCAACTGTGATATTTTTTAGTGCGGGTTTTGTTTTATTGTATTGTGTTCAATATGATCTAGTATGCTTGAGTTCAAGGTGTTATGTATATCAAGGGTGGGACCAGGCTGGATGGCGCGGTCTGCTCGGCGGTTCTTAGGCTGGATTGGTGTCGGCGCGTGGCCCGTTGGGTAGCACTGCCTGGCCTGGCCCGGTCTACACGCTTCTACTTGATTTGGTGTCCATGTAATTTAATTTGGTGTCAGCATAAATTTGCTGGACTCAGAGTCCTATTATTCTTTATATTATGTACTTGCGTCGTCAGTGTGATATGTGTTTATCTTTTATCTCGATGCACTATTCATATGTATTTTATTTTCTCCGTCCACGGAGGTTTAATAAACTATTATTATCTGTTTCCTGCAGTGTAAATCCAAACAATACATGTTGTTCTTAAAGCAAAAAAGATGACGGTCAAAGGTACAAGTACAGACGCAAACGGAAGCGGACCCACGGAATCAGTGCTATATGTTACTGCCTCACTGCCTCATATATATATATATATATATATATATATATATATATATATATATATATATATATATATATATATATATATATATATATATATATATATATATTAGTGCTGAATTCCCCCTGAAATACGAGGTCTAAGATATTATACATGAGCGTGGTAAAGGTGGAAAAAGGGCACAGAAAATGCAACACTCACCAGCAAGACTGCAGGCAGAGATAAAGTGTTACCATTTTTGTTCTGCTCCTCGCCTTTTATTTATTTATTTATGTATTTATTTATTTATTTATTTATTTATTTATTTATTTATTTATTTATTTATTTATTTATCTATCTCCGTTATCAGAAGTGTGGAGGGTCCTTTTTCAATGATTGGAAGTTACCTTTATGCAATACACATATTTCAAATGTACGAACTTAAGGTCCTTGTTTTCTACGTACAATCAACATATGTTCTTTAAAGACATAAAAAAATAACCACCTACGAATGACATATTGCTATCAATTGGAGAGACCTGTTGTTAACCATCTCTCCAGATGTCATGACAACTCGTGCTGCCATTTTTGTCCAATTGGTGAGTCTCCATTAGCCTTGCAGTTTTGTTTTAGCACAGTGACTTAAAACGTTTCCATGTAATTTCCAACAAAAATTCTGCCATCGATACTAACAATTGGTTCTTTTATTTGTACATTCAGCAACTTAGATCTGACTTAAAAATAAATATATTGGACTTGCTAGTCTGTGATAACTTTTGTTTGTTTGTTTGGATTTTTTGTGATTTTTTTGGGGGGGTGGGGGTAGGGTTTGTGTTTGTGTTTTTGTTTTGTGTTTTTGTTTTTGTTTTGTTTTTGTTTTTGTTTTTGTTTTTGTTTTTGTTTTTGTTTTTGCCTGCGTAGCACAGCTTAAGCAGTTTGCCAATGTCTTCTAGTCTTTGTTCCAGACCAACTCAATTTTTGCAAATAGCTTTGGGTTCCTTTCTGCTCCAATCGTTAGCCCAAGCTTCTCGCATGTCGTTGTTAGACTTATAATTCTGCTACCAAAAAGCAGGTCGTACAGTAAGCAGCCCTTTCTTTCTTGCATTGGGGCGTGGTATGGCAAATGTACCCACTCCCCCACATAATAGTTCCTCTAGGATGCAGAATATGCTGTCTTTCCGCACGTGGGTTGTCACAACTGTGTTCTCTTTGACAAATTAAAAACACAGCATCTGTCAAAATGATAAAACAGAAATATATGGCTAAAAATGTAAAATCAATGCCCAGTAGAATAGTAGTCAGCAAAAATATTCATAGCTTTCATTGTTATTCAATGGTGAAATTATAACATTTCATGTAAATGGTAATGATGACCAAACAGACGAATAAGTTAAGAAAGATGCACGCACGGACACGCCTCGTACAATGTACTTTAAGGCTTTTATGCTTTTTTTCAAACAATGAAATTTGATTAGTAGGTTAAATATCCTACATAAATCTTCTGCTCTTGACTGATTATTTAAAGTTACAAATAAATCCATTGTTCGTTTCTCCCTTCACTTCTTACAAATAGTTACTTTGCACTGCAAATGGTCAGTGGATGTGGATATTGGTAGCAGGACTATATTAACGTGAAATTTTGACGCCTCGTGTTATTGGTCATATTGAGTGCAGTATCCAGTAAGAAAGCAAAAATTTCACCTTGTTGATTCTAGCTTAATGCCATGGTGAACCACAACTGAAAGCTGATTTGACCTTAGAAAACTTTTTTCCTAAATTTTCAGCAGATGTTAGATCACCTGCGTACACAAGCCATGACATTGCCATGCAAGACATGGATGTGCATGCGCGTTTTGCACTTTTACAATTTTTTTCTGTTCTTAATCTTCTCCTGTCTTTGATTCCATGCGTTTAACTCTCACACGGAACACTTGTTTGGATTAAGTCCCTAATGTGCGCTCTTTTTGCATGAAATAAGTTGTGTAAACAATACAATTATTACTATCTGCATTGATATAAGTATATAAACATGATGAAAATTATCCATGTCCGATCGGTCAGGTACAATTAATCATTGAGTTCGACATCAATTTAACTCTGTTTCGTGATTGCTGTCATCCAATAAAACGGGGAATTTTTAGGTCACAGATCTAGCTAGTTGCAGCTTGCACCTTTAGAAAATCTGTAAAACTCAATCATCCAGTAAACACTTGCTTGTTTAGAGATTGTATTGGTGTGCATTGTTGGTATCGTCTCAGTCTCAACCCAAGGTTTTTGTTCTGAAGAAAATCTGAGCAAGGTGGATTCTGATAAAATTTCTCACTCTTCTTGGACGAACAATTTACACCCGAATATGTCCACATGGCTGATTGAGTATCTCGCTGTGCTTTTTATACGAGTAAACCCTTAAACCCTTGGCTATCCTGAATAAGTTTGTCCTGATATACCACATTTATTTTTAGTTGATCAGCGAAAAATAAAATGGTAAGAAAAAAATCATCTCAGTGCGTTAAACTTACTGCTCGATAAAAGAGTAGGTATACCATTCCTAATTGGCTTATTAATAATGTTCCTTATTTCCAAAAATGAAATGTATGGAACCATTGCAAATGAATACACTACAGTTTTACATTGTGTTGATATGCAACTTACTCCTCATTATTATATATGATATTAACCAACACGAGGGATACAAGGTTCAGACGCGATGCATAATAATTAGCATATGTATGCTTACTAATTGGTTAATTCATCGTGAATGTACTGTAAAATCACATATTTAGAAAAAAATATATTTAGGCCTACATATGTGTGTAGTACAAAATACAAGAGGCATTAAGGCTGTTTGCCTTGCATGTCTTAACAATTGCATGTGGCACCAACACAAGCAATGCTTATCCGTATTGGTTCAACAAGTTAGCAGATAGTAACATCTAAACATCCTAACTTTTTTTGAAGACATGCTAATTTGCAATCAGATTCAAGTATACATATTGGGACATACATGTGCGAGATTGATCGTTTTACGTCCGGTTGCTTAGTGGTAAGGGAATGCTTTTTATTTTTATAAAAATCGCAATTTCATATCACCTTAACCCAAGTAGATAATTGGTTTAGCCAGCGTCATGAATTTGATAAGCCCAAACAGGTACGTTACATGCCTGCTGGCAATCTACATTAAACCCTTATCGATTGGACAATTGGTTTAGCTACTATAATGATTCTAAAAACAAAGTAGAAACCTAATAGCTAGCCACATAAAACCCTGAACATGTGGACTATTGTTCTAACCACTATCCAGCTTTTGAGAGGCCACTGACATGCACATGCCGAGGGCTAGTGGCACATATCCCTGTGCAAGTTGATTTGCTAAAACTCACTACCTATCCCTAATATCTCGAAAGTTTCAAGACTAATGATTACAGAAGATCAAATGTATGATGGACTACAGGACTGGCGGAGCGCGCACTCATTTGGCCATATAAGTTTGAACATATAACCTGTATGTGCCTGGCCTTAGCAGCGATCACACACTCTCCCTCACACACACACAGAATTAGCAAGAAAAACGAAACAAAGACAAGAGAGAGAGAGAGATATCCGAAACAGGAATATTTCAAGGCAAAGCATTCATTGATGTGTCCATCTTTGGACGTAAATAAGTAGTGAGACCTTGTAATCTGTTCGGGGATTGTCATCAAGGTACCAATGGCGTATTTGTGAGTTTTGGTTAGTCAACGAATTTAACGATATCGTGTTCACAAACAAATACTGGGTTGGCTGAACCACGAACAGACATAAGATCAACCAAACCAAAATAGTTTCCTGCAGGGATGGACCCACAAAACCTAAGCAAGCGGAACGTGCACACTCACAGCATATTATGAAACATAATTCTTGGGCAGTGGGGCATGACTGCAGTGTAATCCCTTTTCACGTTTAACATGCAGCACCATTCAGCCATTTTGTGTGTGGGTTAAACTCAGACAAATAGGGAGATTAACTTGGCAAAAATATATGTTTATGAACAAACATATTCAGACGATAAATGGAATTCGAATGACGTCACTGTTCATTTTATCTATCTGGTGCAATTATCACATGCAAATTTTAACCATACTTTAAATGAATCTGGAATGACACAACAGCATCTTCAAGAGAAAATGAGAAACAGCATTCACAGATATGCTAATCTTATCACTCCATAGGTTATATTTTTTTCAAATATTTTAATATACACTATTTCTGTTGTTAGCATAGTTTAAACGGCGGTGCGTTTCATCAATATTCGCATTTGAGGGAAACGAATGTTCGAGACAAGTAACATGTTCTTTTGTGGGTTTTTTTGTGTGTGTGTGTGTGTGTGTTTTTTTTTTTTTTTTTTTTTTTTTTTTTTGTTTTTTTTTTTTTTTGTTTTTTTGTTTTTTTTTTTGTTTTTTGTTTGTTTTTGTTTTGGGTTTTTTGTTTTTTTGGTTTTTTGGTGGAACGTGAGGGTCTTCGGATAGGGCCCGGGCAAGGGAAGGACCAAATCCAGAACTAAAGGCTTTATTCTCTTCTCTTTGTGAAAGTCACGGAATAAGCTAATTTTATACAATTTACTAGTAACGGTGCCGACTGTTCGTGATCCCTGGGAACATGTAAACATGCAATGCTTCCAGGAGCTATAATAAGATTATAATGGCCTCTTATTTTACATTCTAATTGACCAGTCTCTGGTTGCAGAGAAATATCAAGGTAAAAAAAATTAAAAAGCACACAAGAACAAAAATCAACAAAAAAGAGACTAGTAAACAAAACAAAATGAAAAAAAATAAACAAAAAACAACAACAACAAACGAATTATTTCCTGACTTTTGACAGTTAATGTTTTGTAAAATTATAGGTAATTATCTTGCTCATTAAAAGTAATAAATATTCCATCTAAAAGTGGCAACATAAAGGCTTTTCCAAAAAAATATGCGAAAGGGGTGGACAGCATTTTTGGTTTTGTTTTGTTTGTTTGTTTGTTTGTTTGTTTTTTTTTTGTACGCTGCTTGGAAGTTTCTATTAAACATGCATGTGCGACGGGTGATGTGGAAAATCAAAATCACTATCCATGGGGGGGGGGGGGGGGGGGTATTAAATGGTATGTCCTATGGGTGGATGTATTGTCATTCACCATTTTTGGTACATTAATTACTGTATGTTATACTTGTTAATAATGATGATAAATTCAGTGACTATATTTTTACCCATCTGTTTGTTCGGAATTCTCCGTCGACTTTGACGTCTCATCTCGCCTATTGTGAAACACTAAATTCTAGGTATCTAGTATATTAAATTACAACATAAAGAATTGCACCAGGCGCCAGTATATGGTAGCGCTTGGGTAGCCAAAACTAGTAGCGGCAAAGCGGCTCATATTCACTTATATGTGGACAGTGAAAAAACGTGCATCCAACGGATGTGGATTTGAGCTGATTGTTTAATATGATTCCCTTGTAACGATGTTTTGAACTGCTGTCATGATTAATGTACTTATTTGCCAGGAGATTGGAACATATGGTGGTGGGATTCTCTGGGAATTGGACGTTTTTGCCACAGAGAGACAGACAACACTCACAATGCTCACGACACACTGACAATCTATAGGCTGCATGTATTTATTTAGCCATTAAGTATGCCATATACCAGTTGCTTTATGGCTCGTATGCCAAAGTTGACCCCAATCATCACAGATGCAGTATTATCCATGACTATGGCAGTAGTGACTGTTCTCGGGTGGTAGAATCAGATGAAACGGGAGCGCACAACAAGAGAACTTGGATTTAAGCTACCTGTCACCTCTCCCGATTTCGGCGTGAAACTCCCGATTTCTAACTTGTCTCCTGCCCTCTTGGTCAATTTGGATGGCATCATTGTCACGGTGCCTTGACAAAAGAAGGCTGTTCTAAAATCGCGATGAAGGTCTTAAAAGCTCCCCACTTTTTCCACATAAACATTCAATAATAATCACAGAAAATTTATGACATTCAACAGAGAAGCATATGTGCCTCAAACAAACTGATAAAATCATGGTGACACTAAAACCTAATCAAGTTATATTGACAGGTGAAAAAAGCACAATGCCAAATTTGAGCATAATACATGGAGGCATTCTGTACAAATCACAGTAACGAGAATGTTGAGATCCGGATGGACAGACATCTGGGCGGACAGACAACCCAAAATCATAAAGATTTGTTTTAATACTTTCAGACGTTTTAGTGTCGCATCTTTTTTCCCCCACTGGGGCCATCGGCAGCAAGCAGCGGTCTACGACAGTTACATGTTTGCTTAATTGCACTTATAATAGTGTGAAGAAAAATTGCTTTGTTAACATGTTTTTGGCATAAATGCTAATGACTTTCATTTTTTTTCTGACATGCCTAAATGCATATTTATTCAATGTTAAAAATTTACTCAAAATTGACAGTATTTCCTCAAATGTCAGAAACCAACCACATTAAGCTGAGACATTGACTCAAGGTTGGCAGCGAAATAGAGCTTGATTGTTTGTATACTTCCAAAATGAGGACTAGGTGTCATCATGGAGTTTGTTTCTTATTTCTGGGACAAGATGTTCATTGTTGCAGTCCTTGTTAGGATTTTCCTTGGTATGTACAGGTGGTCTAGCTGCAACTGTTTATTTTACAATCACTGGGACTGAATACAAGGCCCCTGCTTGTTTCCACTTCAGTTATACACTGGCAGGTGGTTTAATTAGGATAAGTTATCCAGCTAGCTAGGGTACATATTGGTTTAGGGGTAAGTCAAATTGTTCTTATCTGAACCTGCACCATAAAAATTTAGTAATTTTTAGTTTGCCTGACAGGTATTCTTCTTTCATAATGAAGCTTTGCATTCATAAACAAAACTTCATGTATTTAGCTAATTTATCATTTGCCACCTTCATATTTATTCATAATTATGTGGTTTGTCTTTGTTGAATATTTAGCTTACGCAAGGAGCCGCTACTCAGAGCAACATGTACCGACCAAAGGCTCCGAAACATGTTCATAGTTGTTACCCGCTGAAGACCCTTTAATTTATCCAGCCTATGTCAAAATTTTACAGAGGAACGTGTGAAATATGGACAATAGTACATCCATATGTACATAGGATAGACAGGGACAGGTTAGCTTATGGAGAGTAAAGAGTTCGGACTGCGGAGAAGGGTAATGACTACTAGGAAGTGGTTCTGGCCAAAAGGACACAAATACAATAAAGTGCTCCCCATGGTGCCGATCCTTACTTACACTGCAAAATGTAAACAAAATACACAAAAGCATTCTGGAGATACCGTTGTAGTGAGCCCTAACGTACACGTTATTAAGCTCAGATCAGATCATCCTGTTATACAAGATCATCATACTGTACAATTTGAGGAAGATACAAGGAACCACCCTAGAGAATGAGCTCCATTTTGGGGTCAAACTTGTGCCACTTGAGTAAATATTGTCAAATCTGAGTGTGTTTTTTTGACATTGAGAAAAGGTCTATTTAGGCATGTCAGAAAAGAATGAAAGTCAATAGTATTTAATTTAAAAAAATTATCATTATATCATCTTTCTTAACAAGATTTAAGTACAATTAGGGGAATCTCGTAACTGCTGTCGGCCACTGCTGATAACCCCTGGAGAGTTTAACCAGAGAGATAACATGCAAACCTTAAATGTCACAAAGGTGACTATTACAACAGAATGATGCCAAACGATAAGATTAATTAGGAAAAACGCCACGTATTAAAGCTGTAAAATAATTGCTGCGAAACGTCCCAACAATCTTTGGGTATAACCAGCAAAATGTGTAGGGCATCTCGTAAAATAGTGACAGTCAATTAGTTGTTATGTCAAGAAAATGCAATCAAAATATAGTTTTTCTTAACCAGATGCTTAGTAAAATCAGGCAGCTTGTAGTTGTCGTAGGCCGCTGCTTGCTACCAGTAGCACGTGGGCGTTTGACCTAACAGAAAAAAGGCAGCCACAAATGTCCGAAAGGTTAATGTTAAAACGGAATGATGCATATATATATACATATATATATATATATATATATATATATATATATATATATATATATATATATATATATATATATATATATATATATGTGTGTGTGTGTGTGTGTGTGTGTGTGTGTGTGTGTGTGTGTGTGTAGCAAAACAGCGGTTGTAAAATCTCTAAAATCATTGAAGCCAAACTTTCTAACGATCTCTGGATTTTTACAGCACAATTTGTAGAAATATATGATGGAAGGTACATCTTTGAATCCTCTTGACTCAAGTTGATTGTAAAAAAAAAATGGTTCTATATGCAAAGTCCTACCATTTAGAACAAACACGACCAAACCTCAAAATGTGTGACAAAAATTTATGATATCCAATAACTTGCTAAATGTTACTGTTCCGGAAAGGATAGGTAACTACTCCAAAGTTAAACTCATTTATTTTGTGACAGAGTTTAATGCTTAGCCTAACATTAGTGGTATATCCAAGTTCAGCAACACATCTCTGAAATCTTTTGAATTGATAACTTCCAAAGCGATATTTGTTGTGTAAATTTCTTTATCAATTTCACTGAAATTTCGTACATTTACTCAAGCGATGTCATCACTATATCTTACGTTATTTGATAACTGTGCACCCACTTGTAAGTCCTATTTCATCAATTCATCCATATGCTAAAATTCAGGTCAGGTTGAATGTAAATCTGCAAGTAGTGGAGAACAGTTGCTACCCATTGTGATGCCTTTTATTTCGTTGGAAAACCAATTGTCCACATTGAACAAAAGTATTATCCGAAAGAAATTTTATAGCGTCTTAGTTTCAACAGTGTAAGATTTAACTTTACTTTTCGAATATTTGTTGTGTAACTAATGTGCTTTCCTTGAAGATAATCTATATATTATGTATGGTCTACCGTTATGTTTTAATATTTTGCTTATAAATTCTGAAAGAGAACTTTTTACTTCATTTGTGGGTTAATGTCAACGTTATTGTGCTTGGTATTCTGGACCATGCAGGGGAAATGAGAAACAAACTATGATTACTTGACTACCACATTACACGTAACAAAGCATAGGCTAGCACATATATAACCACAGATTAACATTACTATCAGCATCAAGACAAAAAAGCAGCACATACCATTACAATCCCGAACAGAGCAACCGTCACACCCGCATAAAGACAGAACATGGAAACTGGCTTGCAACTGTAACTGCCACACCTCTAGATGACCTGCACGTTTCTTGTATGTGTGTGTGTGTTCTATGTTTATTTATTTGCTTTTTCTATCGGTCTTTTTTCCCACAGAGTACACATTTTGGTGCAGTTTACATACAAATATTGCACAAAATGTGTCTTCATTTGGGAATAGCCATGACACCAATGACACAGGAATCCCCAAATACGTACGTGGTTCATATTCAATTTTGTTAACCAGCTTACAGTATTGTACGGAAATAAAACTGTGGTGGTCTGGTATAATGTTTTCATTGAGTTTCTTTCTGTGTTTTGCAACAATGTTTTTTGGTTAACCAGTATTATATGCCATTATATTATATTATCCATAATTTTTAAGATTGCAGTCATTTAATTATGGATATTTTGTCTCATCCTACTAAGATCTACATTGGTGTCTCGATCAGATTGACTTATGGAGAGTCCCAAATTTCTGTTTATCTATAATGGTAGGTAGATGGTCTGATATCATGCCGAGAAACAGATGGCCTAACAGTAAAAAGCGACCTCATGTACAACAAAAGTTTGAATTATAATGAAAGCACAGAAATTACCGTAATCTTTTCCAACGCTTCTACATAGGCAACTACATTGATGAGAAGTGCAATAATGGACAAAACAATCGGGATTTATGGGTGACAATTAAACCTTAATTAGATAGAAAAAAAGGAGAGTTGAAATTATGAAATTATCATGCTTGACAATAATAGGATAGGTGCGGATGAACAGGAGGCGTGTAACACGTTTAATGACTTATGCTGGCGGCACGGATGGAGGATTCAACAAATTTGACTCTTCCGTAACTGTTGCTAACCAGCCCAGTGTAGTGGATATTCAGTCCCACATCAGAAGTACTTGCAAGGAAGACATTGTACAATCCAGTTTCTCTTCAGTCACTGAAACTGACGAAACATAACAAGCTCAAAGACCCCCAAGGCAAAAAAGGACTGGATATGATAAAATTCTACCTGCAGCTTTAAAAATTATCTGTTAAAGCATTAGCAAGGCCTCTGGCGAATGTTATAAAGAGAGATATCCACTTGTCGATTTTTCCCACTCGGATGGAAATGTCCGCTATGATATCGAGTTTAAAAAAAATGATAAAATCAGGTGATAAATGGAATTTATAGCCCTTTAAGTATTTTGACAACCTTTTCTAAGATAAACAATGGCCTCTTAAAATATTAGAGTAAAACGTTTTGAATTCGATATAACATGATATGCTGCCAGCTTAAAGAACGGCAAAAGACGTCGACAAAGCCTTGGAAGAAAACTGTCATGTAGTTTCAGTACATATAAACTTACCGCGGGCTCTTTATGAATTACCACACGGTGTTTTATTGAGCAAAGTTGCGGCATATTGTCTGGACAAACCGACCCTGGCCTTATTGGAATGTTATTTATCTGGACGAAAACAACGTGGCAAAAGTGGCCATTTTTTAGTACATGGGAAGACACAAGAAGGTGTTTCCAAAGGGGCCATTTTTGGACCTATTTTTGTTCAATTCATGTATAAATGATATTTATCTACTGGTATGTCTTGAAATCTGTGATATGTATAATTACGCGGACGACAACACCATTGTGAAAAAAAAAGCCCCAAAATAAACAGGAAATGCTGCATGGTCTCCAGCTTAAGAGTCTCAGTCAGTTCGAAGTTTACCATATGCAAGCATATGTTAATAAATTGCAGGCCACATATTTCGATCCCATCTAAAAGAGAGGTAGTCAGATACAGGAAAATTGTCAATCATTAAAATTTATCACCAAGGAGGTAGATTTTGAATTTGAGAAAGCGTCCTCATCTTTGATATAAAAATTGACAATAATTTAAGTTTTGATCTACATGTCACTGGTGAATGCCAGAAAGCTGCCAAACAGCTGAATGTGCTCTGCAGAATGAGTCCCTAGCTAAATAAATCTACCAAAAAAATGGCCATTTACAAAGTATACATTCTCTCGAATTTCGATTATTGCTCTTTTTTTTTTTTTTGCAGTGCAACAGATGTGGCAAAAATAGAAAGAATGCAAAAAAGGGCTCTCATTTTTGTTCTCAGCAATAAAAATTGACCAAAAGGCACACGCTGTAACAAAACTTATGAAGAATTACCATCTGAGACAAAAACGAACACTCTAAACCTGCCTGGGGGACGGATCATACCTACTCCCTCCCCACGCAGTGGTTTTCGTTGGAGGGGTATAACTTCTGCAGTCTTTATCGTGTTTCATTAGCATCATTACTCATTTTAATGTTGCATCTCTACTTCCGGCAGGTCTTATATGAAATCATATTAAATATATGTCACTCATAGCTTTATAACATTACTTAGGGCCTGACATGTAGAGAGATGTAGATGTAAGTTGTCTAAGTGTATACCATCTGAGACAGGTCATGCACCGGGTTGCCTGTCTGGTCTATCTATCTATCTATCTATCTATCTATCTATCTATCTATCTATCTATCTATCTATCTATCTATCTGTCTGTCTGTCTGTCTGTCTGTCTGTCTGTCTGTCTGTCTGTCTAAAGGAAGTCGTTGGCTACCCTTGTTAATAATGCAGGTAATATGGGAAGCCAAGTAACGTTTGCAGTCAAGGTCATTCGTGAATGAGCTTGTAGATGTGTTTCAGGTATAGCAGGTAAAGTGAAGGGTGGTCTTAGTGGAAAAGAGGACTGTAAGTGATTGGATGGCCATAATTGTCAAGCATCATAACCTACCCCAAACTTTAATTCTACCAAGGCCGGTAGTTGACAGTTGGCAGTTGTTCACAGTTGAAAAGCTTTATTTGGTCTAAACTTCAGTACATCAGAGATATACACAATACAAACACGTTAATATTTAAACCGGGAGACCTGCACTAAGATTCCGAAGAATCCCTGTCATGCAGGCCACCTTAAGGTTAATTAATGATTACTACTGTACACTGTACATACGCTGTTGGCCGAAGGGATAAAAGGTTTTTGCAGTTGTTAGACCAAGTGTAGATAATACATACATGTAGTTAATAAGGTAAATTATTAATTAATATTATTGGTACAGATATAACAATTGACAGTATCGCATTTGTTTTCCTAGTTGTCAATGATGTATTTCTTTGCATATTGGGTAAAACCTTTTAAGGAATGATTATGGATTTTTGACGTGACAATCTCAGGTAAGTAATTTTCATTTAGTAGATCAGGTATTTTGTATCAAATAGACAAATGGCTAGCTTTAGAATCGGTGACTATAATTGGCGTAGTTGGGGTTAAAGTAATTATTTCTTCAGCAGACGTAATAGGGTTATGGACAGCCTATGGTACACTGGCATCGTCTCTAAATAATTCAATGTCTCATGTTATATCCCCAGTTATGTCGTTTACACATATTAGATAAAGAAGGAGGCCTAGGATAGAACATTAAAGCTGGCCGGCCTTAACTGTCACCGGGAGGATGTTTGGCCATAAATAAACGGAAGCAGTTCAAAAGGTAATTCTGTATTAATCCTACAATGCGATCTGGTAAACCAAGTTTCTTTATTCTGAAGAGGAGGTCTTCGTGCTATATTTTTGTCAAAAGGAATGGAGATATAGAAAAGTTGATTGACGTTTGATTCATGTTGCTAAAAGCCGATTTTTAAAAAAAATAATTGGTCGTTTTTGGTCAAGTGGCCATAAAATATGTTGTACACTACACGTTCGAAAACAAAAAACAAAAAGAAATGAAACGTTGCACATGACAGAAATGGGTCGATAGTTTTCTTTCCTTTGCGTGATATTCTATTTGAAAACAGGACATAAGTTAGACACTTGGAGGGGGGGTGGCTTTTGACCTTAAAAGTTGCAATAGAGAGCAAGAGAGTAACATATACTCGAAGTAGTGTTTCTCAGTAACATGTTGCCCAAAACTATCTGAGCTGGAGAGGGAGTTGAAGTTTAGTAATCATATGACTCTTTCGGTACTAGCAGCATCAATTTGGAACATATTTAGAAGGGCATCAGTTGTAAAAGTAAATTCAGTTAGAGGAAGAGGGTCATCAGTGGAAGCGAGTTTGCATTCGTTGGCGAAATGATTATTAAAGAGATCATATTTTTTCTAAATTACTTAACATCACCTTGTCGGTGTCGATGAAGGGTGGTATAGATAAATTGAGTTTACAGCCAAAAAATGAATAAACGAACCGCCACCATTTTTAGGATTTACATCCTTGGAGTCGAGATCTAAGGGAACTTCATCAAAATAAAGGCTGATCGACTTTTTGATATCATTAGCAGTAATATCACCGTTTGTTTGTATAGCTGAAACAAATATTCAGTTTTGCTGCATACTGAAAGTGTATTGGGACGTGCTTGGTGTGTGACGCGTTGATGTCACTGCCATGTTTGGTTGCGCAGTGTCAATAATCTTTTGATAGTACATGTAATCCATGGCTTATCTTTTGGGCAGAACGAGTAGACTTCGGCAAAGATAAATCGTTTACATATATCTAAAAATCAATGCGACCAATAAGATACTGAGTTGTCAATATCGTCAAAGACGGCTAGGGTTGTCTCACAGGGGGTTTGGTGTAACGCAGTACTCAGATTTCCAAAGTCGTCCCACTTGTAATCCCAAATTGTTCGTTCAATTGGACGATCAGTGCAGTTTAGGATGAAAAATGTACAGAACAACATGAAATGGACAGAATAGGAAAATGATTGGGGTGGGGGGGGGTGCCAGAGTAATGGTAAGATCCCGGGCAATCCGTGATCATCAGATCGAACAGATTCAAGGTGAAATCTGTGGCACAGGGTGGGCCTGATATTAACTGAAATGATCATTATATGTATCCAGATCGAACAGACGCTGGGCCAGTTAACCAACACAGTGAAAAGAATCCCATGCCTGACAATGGTTCTTATATTAACCAGTAGCGATGAGCATTTTAGCGTTCAGCTCGATGGCAGAAGTAACAAACTGTGCAAGAGTTTCCAGAAACAAGTCTCTTTCTGCTGCCGTCTACCCAGATGGACAATAATAGACTCGTAATAAAAAATTTCCAAAATACAAGGTACTTTCGATCACATGCACTCGCAAGATGGCGAGTCTGGATCAGGTCGCCTGGTACCCCCAGGTCCAGGTAACTCGGTCTTTGCACATTTCGCCAGTTAACAATGACTCAACAGAGTAGCTTAAGTCTATCCATGTTTCGGAAAATTGGTGACAACAAAATTTTCAGTTTCTGAAAGGATATATAGTTCGTCTAGTTTGTGTTCACTATTAAACCACGTACGTTCAAGTGGCAAATTGAACAATGTTTTCGGAGCATTTTCTATTTGCCCTGGGTTTGGTTGAATATCAAACAGCAGAGCATTAGCTAAGGTTGTACTAACGTGTCTAACATTCGAAAATAAATTCAGAATTGTGAATATGACCAGGGTTGTCAAAAAATTGAATGACGACGATACTTGATCACAAATGATAATCAACCGGAAACAAGTGTAGTATATTATATAGGCGTTCAAGATGTGAGACAGCCCAAAAGCAGCCCTGTTTTTTTTTTGTTTTTTTTTTATTTTGTTGTCTTCGTTTTTTTGTTTTTGTTTGTTATTTTTTTGTGTTTTTTTTGGGGGGGGGGTGTTTTTTTGCGATTTTTTTTTGTTGTTGTTATTGTTTTTTTTTCGTGTTTGATGGGCATACCCATAAATTAGGTTCCGGAATAGGATTTTTTGCCACAAAAGAACATTGTGTGACATAAACATGCAAGACCGACCGTAGGTACACCTGTATAATATTACACCTTCTTAATATTTTGCAAGTCATCCCGTAGAATTGAAAACTGATTGAGCGGCATGAGCCAATGCAGACATGGGGTACATACATGGTAGCAAATAAGTGAACATATAACTGAAAATAAACAAAAATAAAGCAAAGCAGAGTGTCTATAAGAGAAATCATGATTGTGTGTATAGGAATTTGATGCAAACAGAGTAAGAAAGAGTTCATCAAAAGCACTGTAGAAGCTTGTCTTTAACATGGAACGAGCCACAATACGATCTAAATACGTATGTAAATTTTCTCTGGGTGCTGATCCATACAAAACAGTGGTATAATGCTCAAGATGCCAACGCAGGAACTGGCATCAAGATACACACATGTTTAGTTATTTAGAGATAAGCTTGTCATTGTAAGTTTGAGAGAATTAGCGTGATGATGGAAATAAAGCAGAATGTCATTTTCCCATTAATAGCAAGATATAATACAACCATTATGCATAGCAAGCAACATGACCACCAAAACAACAAACGTACCTGAAAACACTGTGTGAAAAGGCAGAAATGATTTTGTCGCAACGTGAGTAACAACAGTATGATAATTTGAATAGTTCACAATAGCCTTTCAGGCAGAAAACGAAATAAACTGACCTACCACATAAGAAGTGGCCTTGTATATTGAAAGAGAAAACATCAACGAAGCGAACGAATTGATGTTATGCTCGCAGCACAGCGCATGCGCCATTTTTTTTGACGCGCAGTGCATTGTTGGCTTGTCTGTAGTATACGAGCAGTTATGGCGATATCTGTGCTAACATTTGTCGACTATGAAATTACACAGGTAGCCATGAGAAGTTCAATTTGTTATTTGGCTGTGTGCTTTACAGATTATTCCTGAGGCAAACAACGTAAATTTAATCCCTTGTCAACAAATAAAAACTGGATAAACAATGGATAAGAAGAATTTCCTGTTCTGGAAAGGACTGAAAATTGTGTAAATTCGTGCTCATGATCGCCTGACATTCAAGGACTGAAAATTGTGTAAATTCGTGCCCATGACCTCGACATACTACGTTTGCCGTGTAACTTTGAATGATGACATTTGCCCATTGCGGTCAGTCTACATAGTTCACTTTAAATATATCCATTCCAACTGGGTAACCCTGTCATCTGAATCATTTACCTTTTGGAACCAAATCGTATTATGTGTTTTGCAACCAACGTGTAAACACTATGGTCAATGATAAAAGAACATAAAAGATATATGGATAGATCGATCGATCGATAGATAGATAGATAGATAGATAGATAGATAGATAGATAGATAGATAGATAGATAGATAGATAGATAGATAGATAGATGGATGGATAGATAGATAGATAGATAGATAGACAGACATGCAGGTTAGTAGATGAAGAAAGAAAGAAAGAAAGAAAGAAAGAAAGAAAGAAAGAAAGAAAGAAAAAAAGAAAGAAAGAAAGAAAGAAAGAAAAAAAGCAAGAAAGGAAGAAAAAAGGAAGACATATTACGCTCCCTAAAATAACAAATTTTCCTTCCTGTATTACTGATTTTTCAAAGATAAATCCATGTAGTATTTTGAGCAAAGTTGTTTCAAAACTAAGGTATTCTTATACAACCTTTGATTTGGGAATAATCCGAGTCCGACATGAAAAAAAGAAATGTTCAACTTTCATTACGCAATGTCATACATGAAAACGGGAACGTGTTCATCTGCAGCAGAAATTAATCAGATTGATAAGCTGAGATTTTGCTCTTCCACCTTAGTCACATTCAGCTCGACAACCCATGTTAATAGTCATCTAGAAGTACTGTTGGACAATCATTTATAAATGTATATGTTTAAACCTATGCGGTGAGTTTTCTTAATCATATCCGAAAAAACGGGCAAAAGATTCCGTTTTTGACATGTCACTAAAATATTCATTTTAACATTTAAAACTACAGATATTTTTACCATGTGACCCTCAACTAACAACCACTGTGTTGTTTCTTGGCGTGTTGTTTTCACAAGTAGTTTTTTTTTTAAGCAACCAGTACTTGTGCTTATCTAATAAACTCTTTCCTTGCTTAAGCACCGGTGATTAATTTTATGCAAACATCGTTAACAAAAAGTAAGACAAAGTACTTAACACGTACTAATGGTTTCAGAAAGCACACTTTGAAGATTCAGGAACGATAGAGATGGGATCGTATAGGCGTTGCTAGCTCCCCAATGGTACATGTATTTCGAGAAATAAAATACGTTTAAACCAAGAGAAACACACACACACACACACACACACACAAATCTAGAGTGTTTGCAGGAGCAAATTGTGTCTTGCACGTGCGCTTGTTTGTTTGTATATGTCTGTTGAACCTCTTGATTACCAAAGGGATGTCTTAAAGCAAGTGTACGTTCCTGATCTGAAGAGAAACTCTTGAATATGCGCAAATAGTCGTTATTATTATTATGCCCTTTGTTTGACAATAAACGCACTGAAAATGACATTTTCGCTATGTTCGATATGCCCACGAGCCGTTTCCCCTCATTGAAATAGCATTGAAACCCACGCCAAATTTAAACCAGATGAATGTGGTCTCTCTGTTGCATTCTTATGTTCATTTTGTCCATGGATCATTTCTCACTGAAAGGTAGACCTCCGCGTCCAAGAAAATCACACTTCTTAAAGGACGATCGAAATGCACCAGTTAACTCGGAAAAAAAGGAGGAAAAGAAAAGAAAAGAAAAAAAAAACTACCCACAAGCGAAAGAAAAAGATGAGAAAGTAGGGATGCATGCAAACAAAAAACACCACAGTGAATTGATGACATTTGTCCTCAAGGACATCCTTAACTATAACTTATTTTTCTCCGTTAAAGACTTAGATTTTCCACATTCTTTTTGGAGACCAGATAGTTTCTATACTAAACCTTCAGAAACCAAATATATGTTACATTTGTCCGACCATATTAGTGAAAAAAAACTCGCTAAGCAACGAGTGAAACTTATCACGGCGAGCTATCTAATATCAATGCAGCCCACAGACTGATCTCAGCAGCGTACTACAATTAATCCCAGAATGCAATTTCCCAACATGGCGCTAATTTATTCAAAATGGCGATCTATTGCAATATACACACAGACACAAAGAGGTGTACAGGCATACATTCCATTGTGGCGTAAATTAAATTTAAACGTCCTTATTGCTGTACTTGGCAAGTTGTATTTTGAGCTGGATGACATTCTGTCCATCCTTCTTATACAAAATGATAAGTGAAACAAGAATCCTTTTACTGCTAAAAATCTACACTCGCAGAGTGAATCAGAGTTTAAAACAAAAATAAAAAAAGAAATCACGGAACACCCTTCACGTTTCGGACATTCATTAGTTTCAACGTTATATCGGTAAAAAGAATGTGTATTAGTACATACTGATAACCTGCACTATTGCTTCGCCAGATTAGTCTTTGATGAGACTTGAATCTCTGCCACAGAGGCAAATAGAATATATCTTGACCAAAGTGACGATGCTACAGTTTGGACACATGGATACAACTGGGTTTGCTAGCACAATTTTGACAGTGCGACACGCACTTCACTCGCCATTTAACAATAAAAAAGTACGTCTGTTGTTCAGGCAATTCCTTCAAAACTGGAACAGGATAGGGCAGTTACGAAGGTGTTATTCTTCGTGGCTCGGACTTGGGTGCAGGGATGTAAGGTTCAGAGGATCGTCAACTATACTCCACGCCTATTTCACTGTTTGCTCTAGAGATTTGGGCCTTCCTCGTTGTAAAAAAGACCATACATATTGTCATACTTTACTCGGGTTTGTATGCAGCCGACCCAGCTGAAACATGTGTCTGTCGCGTAACATCACATAAAGTTTACTTTAGGGGGATACGTGTTTCGGGAAAGCAAAGGTAAATTGCCAAACTTTATGAAAATGAAAATGAACAAAAAAAAAAAAAAAAAAAAAAGACAATTTATTTTGTGTCGGGTTATTATTTCGTTATTATACCTGAATTCACTCTGCTACCTTAAAGATAGATTACGCAACAGATTCTATATACCAAAAAGGACATTTTTCAGTCGCTTAATGCCAAGAAATAATAACATCGTTACCAAAAGAAAAGGCCAAGAACCTACAAAGTAGAAAAAAAAAGTATAAAAAGTAACATATGTATTAAACACCGATTCTTAATTAATTTTAAAATACATTGCATATTGAATTAGAAATGTGCTGCAAAGTGTTGTGGATACTGACCAGACAGATTTCCTTCAAAATAGACAAATAGGGGAAAACATTTTGATGCATTTAGAATTATTACTATAAATATATATGGACCCTATCCCTGGTTTGGCAAGCTTAATAAATGTTAATAAGCATCATTTTTGGGTGGTGTGGTAAAAGTTTATTTATTCTGTTATAATTTTTTTAATTGTGTAGTGTCATTATTCAGTGTATTCAAATTATATACAAAGATATTATAAGCCAAATTAAAAACAATGGTTGGTCAACAGAACCCTTTTCATATATCTACAGGCATGCATCAAGATGTCTCCCCTTACCATTACATGCTCAACCCATGTGCAGAAATATGAGCTTTAAATGTAGGACATAATTATAATATTAAAGGAACTTTAGTTGAGGAAAGAGACTTTGAAATAAGTTTAACATGCAGATTATGCGTGTCTAGCAATGAAAGTAACAAAAGGGAGCCTAATAGAAAATCCATGATTTGAAAATTTTGAAAAGTATACCACCTTTAAAGTTGATTAAGACAAAAGGTAAATAATGCCTTTAGGAATCATACAAAAACGGATATAGGAAAAACCCGAGGTGGAATGACGGTTCTTTGTTATTTTAGGAATAATAATGTCATGATAAAAACACGACATATCATAAGAATACAACCCTTTGATGCACGAACCTAAAGCCACAAGATTAGCTTCATATATTGCCCAAGGGACGCATATAATTTTTTGATAGAATCACAGCATAAAAGCTTTTGCTCCATCCCATCACATTTATGTCATAATGATGTTACCACGCCTACCTTAATTTCGTTGAATCAACGTAGTAGATTATAAAAAAATGTTCTAAACATACACAATCACAATATATGGAATTGCATGGAACAGACCAGAAAAGAACAAATTTAAAAGAAATAATCTGATCCAAGCAAATGAAGATGCAAGATTGGGTATAACTCTTATTCAATTGCATAAATGTGCATTGGAATTGTGTTGGGTGAATCAGGGTACCCCCAGAAATGTTGAGCGAAAAAGGAAGCCGTTGATATCGGTACAGCTTTCACGAAAATGTGATACCGCATTAAAATGTAATATTGATGAAAAGGATCTATCGGTAAAATGTATGAAAGTATCCAGAATTTGTTTGGAAATAACTAATTTAAATATGTTGCAACTTCCCTTTCTCATTACTGCAAACGTTAAGGTCTATATGAAAGAGATTTATATGGAGCATCTTGTTGATAAAAATTCAAGGTAACCCATTTTTATGAGAATTGGTATGGAGGTAGTATTAAGACAGATATTAGATTATTATTCACAAAGTTTCTTAATTTTTAACACTTTTACAGCAAATATAGAAACATAAAAAATAAACATTGAATAATCAAGGGCAAACACATGCAACATCAAATGATTGCAAACCGGAAAGTGCTCAGCTGGATACAAGAGGTGTACAACAACACTATGTTTTTCTGTACGGTATTGGAAAATGCAAGAAACAGAACACTTTCCCCAAGTACTTTATTTAATTTATTGTGAAAACAATTAACCCAGAAAATATTATTCAACAAAATCGGATTGAAACTCTGGGAGTAGATGAATATCTGCAGAACTTGTTCACACAGAATTATAAGATTTCTAAATCTTGAAATGTACGGGATTTTCAATTGAAGATTTTACGTCGGATATTAACAAATAACATATGATATAAATTGATTAAACGGGGAGTCTGCTCTGTATATTTTGAAACGAAAAAAAATAAAACAAGAAAAGAACCAAAAAAAATAAAAAAAAAAAAAAAAAAATTCTTCTACAATTTATGATTGTGACGCGACAAGGAAACTTTTGATGAAGTTTTTTTTTATCAGTTGAGTTCCAGAACATTGACTTAAATTATTGGTCCAAAACACAACTTTTCGATGCTCTAGAGTATTTAAATGAAGATGTGTGGAAATTGTGTTGTGAAAAAGGGAGACATACTATACCTGCACGAATGCCGCAAGATAAAAAGTAACCCGTCCGTAAGGTTTTGTCAAAAGATGGGAGCAGCAAATGAAGAGATGAAATTCTTGATCGCGGAAAGGATATAACCTGTGGTTCCTTAAAATATTGAGGGTAGCATTTTTTGTAATAGACGAAATTTACGAAACAGACAATGGGATTGTAATCATATTGTCTTTCTAATATCGAAGCCATTGATATATGATTAAGGTAGAGCAAGAAATATGATACATATGTGATGCATCGATACAAGTGTTGTCAATAAAAAAAAAAAAAAAAAACATTCAATAAAATATCACTGAAAAAAAAATCACATTATCTGCTTATTACGGCGGTCACTGGAGACCATGTACATAAACTGGGGCAGTAGGAGTGTTTGGTTTGTACGAAACATACCTGGTAGCATGTAGTGATATTTTGAGCAGTGTGCAGCACTTGTCCTGCGGGTGCTGATGTTTTATTTGTTTATTTCTTTGGTACATTTGCCTTGGATGTTATCTGTTATGCCTCATTACTGTTAGCCTGGATTCAACATGAAGGGTAACACTTTACTGCGTTGGAGATATATATATATATATATATATATATATATATATATATATATATATATATATATATATATATATATGGTATATGATACGTGTATAGCAGTTTGACCTTTTTTAACATTTTGCTGCACAATATAGGACATATCATGCTATTTTAACGAGAAGTGTGTAGCAATGACACAAATTCTGTGCAGCAAATTCCTTTGCCATATCCATTATTTCTTACACTGCCTTTAGCCATAGTGTTAGGCTGAAGTTTAGTCTCGGGATATGCAGTTCTTATCTTATCATGAAAATGGGTTGCCTCCTGTGCTTCTGAGGAATTATGTATTTTTTTTTCAAATGTGGTCATGCATATGGGAAGTTAGGTGATCAAAACAGATCCCTATGGCTGGGTGGCTAGTAAATTACTATGGACCTTTAACAAAGTACTTTGATTCAGCTATCCAAATGATATATAAACCTTCCTGTCATACATTGTAGGACGTACGCACTGGCTGTGTATGTTCACATAGTGGGTTTACCGGAATCAGACCCATTCCATTTAGTGTTGTCCTCGCTATCAGAAAGAGGTTTGCTGACATCAAGGGAAATTGCAGTAGCTACAAGCACTGTGGAGGTGCCATGACCTACATAAACACACACACACACACACACACACACACACACATATATGACAGTACGAATCCACAATAACACTAGCAACAGTACTGACCATGGTGCTACACAAGGATGTGGATATATTTGTGGGACTTAGTATTTAGCTAATGACTGAAGTAGTCCCTGGATTCCTTCTTGAACATTCCTGCATTACAGCCTATTGAATTAAAAAGGCCTACTTAGAAAGCTCTGGGTTAAAGATTGCATAGTATGAATGCGTATGAATATTTTCATATCAGATCGGTACAAGGTCTGTTGTTTAGACACTGACTTTCATTGTTATGAGGTAGAAACGTTATTCATAAGACCACTGTACATGAAGCATATGCACTATTATAGAATGAACGCTAACATAAACGTACCTGTTTACCTCAGGTGACATGTCAGTCTGCTGCGCTTATGTCCTCACTTTTTGTCTGTCGACCATGTTCCATCCATTAACAAGCCCTTTTTCGCCCTTTTCTCTGAAATCCTCTCCAAGATTCATGTCCCATTGGCAGTGTCTATGGAGTGATAGTGTATCAAGTTAAGCTCCAGTGAGTTTTGGTTCTATCTGTTATTTATTTATTTATTTATTTATTTATTTATTTATTTATTTATTTATTTATTTATTCATTCATTTATTTATTTATTTATTTATTTATTTATTTATTTATTTATTTATTTATTTATTTATTCATTCATCCATTCATCCATTCATTCATTTATTTACACTTTCATTCATTCATTAATTTATTTGTTCATGCATTCATTTTTAGTCCATATCTCAAAATATTTATTCATTCATGTATCCATTTTTTTGTCCATATCTCAAAATATTGTCTACAGAATCACTCATTCAATTGCTTTGATATACATGAACACTCCGAGGGAATCTTAGTTCTTAGTTCCAATATTTCCCCCAGGTGGCACAGCATTTTTTATGTTTTCACTAATTTCTATTTCTTCACCAAACCCGTCACTCAAATTAAGCTGAAACTTGGTGGATATATGATCCCTGTAAAAAGGGTCAAAGGAAGTTGTTTACAGGGTGCAATGCTGTGGATTCCTGATTTTTTACAAGTCAGGTACTTGTTGGAAAATGTACCTTGCCTTTTGCTTACTATGTGAGACAATTGGCATCCTAATGGTTATTTCCCCTTTTTTATTTTCCCAAACTGTCGTACAGATTTAATTCAACCTTGGTGGCAATGTTCCCATGGTGAGTTTCTGGCAAATTTGGTGAAATGAGCAAGGTCCAGTAATTTCTTGATTTCTGTGCTCTCTTTCGGGTCAAATCTTAAAACGTCTTCTCTGAAACCACTCATCCAGTTGCTTTGATAACACACAGGACCACTCAAGTATATGTTGACATTAAAGTTCCCAATAATGTATCCCATTATAACAGCTTCACATAATCCATTTCACATATATCTTAAAAAAGGGAAAAAAAGAGACATAAAAAATGGAGTTACCAGACTGGAACAATATTTTGGAACATACAGCTGCCATGCTTGAACAATAATGGGCAATCTGATCAACATAAGGTTTTAAAGTATTCATTTGACAAATATTTGCTGCAGGCTTGATCTTTTACAAGATACCCACCTTGTCGTGGAAAAAGAGAATCACACTAGCGGCATCGAGACCATACTTCCAACCAATGCAATAGTTCGAGGCATGATCCATGACACAGTCGCCCAAGTGCTGGAACTACATTGTGCTAGTGAATCAGCCCAAGTTCATTCCAACACAGGTAACCACAAGGGCTCTTTACCTCATTGTATAGAGCAGCATAACATGCTTGCAGCTAGGCTGTTGGAAGTTCCAAATCTGGCAACACAAATGCAGGAACTCTTGATGCTCAATGAGATGTGGCAGGTCCTGATAATCCAAATAACTACACATACATACAGCAGGTCAGGTACTCTCCAAATATATACGTTATCATGATCCAAGGTTTAGTCTGTCAAAACCCATGCCAGTGACCTCTTGTTGGAGGCATCAGCTTTAGTTGCTAAGCCAGAGAGAGAGAGATTGACACAGTGCAATCTACAACACCACAATAGGTGAATATGTTTCTAATAATGACACTACTGTTGCAAGGTGAAACATATTTAACTTGCCAAAATTCCAACCCTGCAAACGTGAATCATGGTTACTAACTCCGCAAAAAAGGGGCCGTGGTAAACAGGCATGGTCGAGAAATAGACATCAGGTTTTCAGGGTTATGAACCTGGCAAATTTGCAGACTTTTTAGCAGACTTAGGTCAGTCTATTGAAAACGTATGTCACCCATCCCAACAACACATCAGGATGAATCTCAATAATATGTTTGCTACTGAAGCTATCTGTCCTTCACCCAATATGTTATTGCATCAAACAGCTGCTCAGATGTATGATAGGCTGGGAGATACAACCTTGAGTTCATATGATGTCACTTTTATTTTTTCTAAGGGTGTCTCGTCAATCGAACACCATCACGTCACTGTCACAGTTTCTTGGGGCATGGCCATACCCCTGAAACAGGCCAACACTTAACTACCACACGTCCTTGGTATGGTCAGCTGGAGACTCAATATCTCTTGGGGGTCTAGTCATATCCTTGGTCCCCACACTATTAATTTGTGTATAGATGACAATTTGAGATCCAAGACTATCAAAACAGGCATGTTGATATGAGTCTGAATAAAAAAGGCCATTTAAGTGCATGAGGTGCTAGAGGCAGAAAATAACACTGTGGGCCAGCAGGTCTCCACACAGATCCCAACCCATGCTTTGGGAAGAATGAAAGTATCACTTTTTTGAGTGGTTCCTGGGCTTTCTTATATATACTTAAGTATATATCAAATAGTACCTGCAGGGAAGAGTAATTCTAAAATATATATATAGACCATCATAAATAAGGCTCATTCCAACACTACTCACTAGTTAATCTAAGAGAACTATTTATTTTGCTTTACTAACAATTACAATTGACATGATAGAATACATGTACATGTTACCAGTGTCTTTTTCTCCCTCAACTACTGGAAGGGGCATAAAGTTGATGCGAGAAAGAGACACGATTACTGTCTTCAGTGTAGTGTTGGGAATCGGAAAGGAAATTACGATCGATCTTGAGCTCAATTGGAGCCTCCGATTTCGAGTCAAGATTGAGCTTAAGGTAATATGTCAGAAGCAGACCTGCAACTGCCAGGACCACGGCTAGTTTTGTATAAAGGTAAATGTTTGTTACTATACAATATACAGATTAATATTGTATAGTAACAAACAAGCATCTTTGTACAACATTATCTTGGGTTGTACTATTCTACCAAGTTCCAACAGACCAGCAGGTCAACATGTTTATTTTGAAATAAAGAGGCAGAAAACAGAGAATTGAGTTTGTGTTTTCAATCAATTCAACTTAACATTATAATGCAGTAATATGTTGATGTTTATCATTTACTACTAAATTACTGCATTTAAACATTCAATCATAAATGCAAATAAAAAAAATCAATGCAAAGCAAAATAGTTTAACTTATGATTATGAACTTCACTAAAATCACAGTTTCAGAGAAATGTATTGTCATTTGAACTCTATTTGGCACTTTCAAAGTTTCAATAGTAATTTTACAAAAAAATCTGTGTAAATAATATGTCTTCACTTCAGAACAGAAGTATTTTTTAAATTAATCTCAAAGCTGAAGCATCTTTGTCCTTTGGTTAGTGTCAAAAGCACCCTTTGGTTGGTTGTATTTTAAATGTCAAAATAATATATATATTTATCACAACAAACAGCAGTAACAAGTTAACTGCAATCTGGAACTGAGTGAGCTGACAGAGTTCTGCCAGATGAATAATGAAAAAATCTCAAATAGTACAACAACTGTATTATAATTTCAACTCATAACTTTTGAAGTCTCTTTAACTCTATTGCACTAAACTATTCCCGAGTTATTCCTCAGATGACTAGAGCGTTATCAGGTAAGTTCAGCACACCTCCTCATTGGTACTTCAACTGGAGGCCAAATTAAGTCTGCATGTGCAATGTAACAGTTAAATATGAGAACAGAATCTCATTTATATATTTTCATGTAGAAATATGAAAATGTTAATATTCTCTGGAGCAAATAATGTTTTTTTGTCACAATATTTCCAGCAAGACGTATCAGGTAAGTTCAGTACACCTCCTCATTTGTCCTTAAACCGGAGGCCAAAGTAAGTCTGCATGTGCAATGTAACAGTTCAATATGAGAACAGAATCTCATTTATATATTTTTATGTAGAAATATAAAAATGTTAATATTCTCTGGAGCAAACAATGTTTTTTTGTCACAACATTTCCAGCAAGACTTATCAGGTAAGTTCAGCACACCTCCTCATTGGTCCTTAAACTGCAGGCCACAAAGTAAGTCTGCATGTGATATGTAACAGTTCAATATGAGAACAGAATCTCATTTATGTATTTTCATGTAGAAATATCAAAATGTTAATATTCTCTTGAGCAAGCAAAGAACGTTTTTTTGTTACAATATTTCCAGCAAGACTGAATATACGTTCAGCCGGAACAGAGGAAGCTGGTATTGCTAATATATGTTTTGCTACCAGGGCTATGTTGGGATATAGAGCTTCCCTTTCAGCCCACCACACAAGAGGATCGCCATGCTGTGGGATTTGGGGCTCCTCATAATATCTGTGTGTCTCCTTCTGACAGATTTCAGCTGCAGAAAGCTTGGACTCCTCAACCTTAGTGCATAAAACATCATCCAACCAACTACCACATTCTACAGTGGACTCAGCGCTTTAATTCTCTTCTTTAATGTTTATCTTTGGCAACTTTGGTGGAGGCTCAGTTGACTCACATAAGTCACATTCAAGTTCTACCACTTGGGACTCCTGTGTCAGGGAAGGCAACCTTGGCTCCTCAGCCTCATCATCATGATGTTCTATTTTCACCTGTGACTGATTTGACATATTTGATACACACAATTCTACAAGTTTTTCCATAGTTTTATTTTTTTCATCATTGTCCAAAAAGTTAAGGAGCTTTCTTCTTGGGTCCAGCAACGAGGCTAGGCAGCAATAACCCAACATTTCAGGTGACTTTCTTTTGGCTAGGTTTTCTAGCATGGCTTCCTTCATGTTTGCAACTCAAGCCATATCACTGTCATTCACATGTAAAGCTCTCTCTAGCTTAATCAAGCTAGGAATAACAAGGGACAGTGTAGGTGAACTCTCACTCGAAAGCATAACTGTTTTTTTTTTTTTTTTTTTGAATGGTTCCAACACTTTAAGGATAGAGTCTAACATTGCTTGCTCTGAAAAGTCATATAATATCTTCTTGACCTCTGTAGCAGCTTTGAAGTTTGAATCGGTGGCAACAGCATGTAATGCAGGTGTCTGTTGCAGGAGGCGGTCAAGCATATCCAATGTGCTGTTCCAGCGAGTTGGGCAATCATGAATAAGTTTATGGCCACACTGTTCTTTTGGCAATAGCAAATCTTGCTTCTCCCTAAGCACCCCTGGAGCCAGTGCACTATGATGAAAATAGTTCACAACTGCTCTCCCTTTGGCAACCAGCCGAGATACCTTCTTGAGACCAACATTAGCTACTAGATTCAGGTTGTGACCCATGCAGCTTAGTCGTGGACAGGAAATAAGGCGAAATGCCTTGACTTCGTTGGCAGCATTATCCGTAACAGCAACCATATCACCAACTTCCAATTCTTTTTCACTTTCTTGATTGTTTGTGCAATGTTTTCACTTGTATGGGAACCCTCTATTTTAACTGTCTCTAATACTCTGCACTTGAGTTTCCAATCATCAGTTATATGACTGCATGTGATGGTATCAAAAGACTCTGTGTTTAAACTTGTCCATGCATCATGTGTAATAGCACAACTTACTCCTCCCACTTCTCTTGCAATATTTTTTTGCACTTCAGTATATTTTCTCTTTAGTCTGTCCAGTAAGGTCTTTTTACATGGGACCTTGTGTCTGGCTTCTACAACTTCCAACAAATGTCTAAAATGCACATTTTTCACAAAACTCACTGCCAAATTACATTTGACAACAAACATCATGATGGCTTCTGTTATTTCATATGTTTTTGCCCTGGGCAAATAAGAGGATGCCTTGTAAACATGGTCAGAAATCTTGGTTTGTTTACCACAATGTCTATCACCAGAAGTAGAAGAGGTTGTCTCTGCCTTTGCACTTGTGCCTGTACCTTGTGACCATGCAGAAGGATGTTCCCTTTCCATATGTCTTTGGAAATTTGTTGTATTCCCTAGAAAAAAAGTCAAAATTATTGATTGAATCTACCTCATCTTTTTAGTACAAAATGCCCCTTGGCTTGAGGATATGTATGTATAGTTATAGTAGTATCTGCAATATCTATGGGTCATTAGTAGTAGTACAATGGGGAGTGCGTCTATTACACTCCGTAGATACCGAAGGGGTACATTATAATGTCAGAACAAGCGTTCAAAATTAAAGATTCTTTCGTCTATACATTCACAGGTAGACTCACGTTAAAAACATTGCCCAAATTATCGTTTCCGCGTAAGCAGCATCGGTAAAATTGTTTACTGTAACGTCATTTCCCTTCAAACTTAGCTTGAACATGCACGACGCAAGATCCAGGTCCCACGTGAAAATTGACGGGCGACAATACAAGGAAATGACACTCACCATTGTTTTTGTACTCCTTTTGGCAAAGTTTGCACACTGCTTTGCTTATGTCTAGCAGTTTTGTTGAAGGGTTCTTTCTGAACCCGAAGTGGTTCCAAACGTCGCTCCTTCCTTTCCCTGGATAATTATATAGCTTGTCCACTTCGGGTTCAGAAAAACCCCACCGCTGTCCTGACTTGCCGCCATTTCGTTTTGTAGAAGGCATAGTAAATCTAAGCGGTTCTGTGATAGGTCCATTTTGCCAGTCCCGATTAAGATCGACCAATAAGTATCATGAAGAGAAATACATCGTACATGTTGCCATGATATCACTGTGAATAGAACAGTGGCTGCGACCTTGCGTGTTTACGAGGCTTGTAATTGTATGTAGCGTTATTTTGTGATTATTCTTTTTTTCTTTTTTTTTCATTTGAAAAAATAAAGATCGATCTTAATTTTCACTTACATTTGGGCTCGATCATCGTCGCTGGCAAAAAATAAACGACGATTTCGGCGACTTTGGTCGAGTCGTCCCACCACTACTTCAGTGATTATTGTTGCCTATTCCATGGGGGGTTAAAATTGGGACGTGTGAATTTTCACATTAAAGGAAATGTCAGAATTAGCCCCAAGGTGCATATTTGCCCCAATACACAACTGAATACACAAACATTTGGAAGGCTAAAGCGGTGTATTCCCATCATTCTGTGTGTTAATGCAACCTTAAATTAACTAGTCACTTTTGTAGGTGTGTTTATATGATTTTTGTAACGTAATCTGTTATGCTCCTAAATTTTATTGTCTGGAATTTGGTGTTACTATGTGCAATAGTTTTCAAGATATTATGTTGCAAATTACAATGCAAAGTAATAGGAATAGGCACACTCGCCCTCCACTGACTGCAGTGCCCTCTTTCAACCAGTTCTGGAAGCTTCTATTCTTGCCCTTGCCTATTGTGCTAGACAGCAAATAGGCCCTACCTATGGAGGTCAAGGCATAAACAGGGAACAAGGTGCTAGTCACTGAGATGCCAAATCTGCCCAAGGCAGCAGCTGTGTTGCAGGTAGCAGAGGAGTATCTACTGTGCATAAAAAGGAAATCCGTTTTCTATTCAGATATGTATATGCGTTGTGGCTTTTGAAGCTGTTTCAGCATTCACTAATATTACTTTTCGTCTTTGAACAAACATATATAGCATTGTTTCTAACCTGTTTGAGCATCCAATCGTGTATGTATATGGCAATATTTCAACATAACAAGGTGTAAAATTCTTTTTATAAAACGCTGGGTGATGCAAAGCCAACCTTACGTTTTCTGCAAAGGACACTGGAAAAACTGAAAAAAAATGATACAGCAATTACTGATGTATAGTTGCCTGTAACTATGAGTTTATTGTGGAACCTGTTGCAAAATCTACCCAGCCTATGTCAAAACATTCATGAGTCATTGTAGGCAACTATGTTTACAGTGGCGTTCTTTGGCTTACCGTAATTAAAGAACTCAGCTCTGTGCCAAGTGACAAACCTATTACTCCCCTCCGCAAAAAAAAAAAAAAAAAAAAAAAAAGAAATAATAATAATAATAATAATAATAATAATAATAATAATAATAAAAAATCTGCAGCTTGACAGGGTCCATGCAGATACAGCATTACTATGCAGTGTTATATTAAGTTCTCTACAAGGTAAATGGCTAGATTCTTGCTCTAATGTCAACCAAGTATGACTCTTTGGCCTGTGTGCAATGTTAATGACTATTGCCGCATCTTGGCGTAGGCAGTGGTAGATACAGATATCAGTTTAATGTTAGGGGGTGTCTCATATGTGGCACAAAACGATGCGTGTGACATTGAGATCAGTCATCAATGTATGGGGATATAGAAATGCAACTCTTTAAAGATATATTTTCCCTGATGAGACACTCCTCGGCGTTTGTGTGGGGGAAACGGTTTGGTACCATGCCTGGCCTCGGTCTGGTATGTGCCACATGATCCCCACCCGCATTTTTATCCGTCTATATAGATGTACTTTTATTGAATAAAATCTCCGAATTTCAAAATTTCAATCCACAAAGATGATTGTTTTACAAGAACTATGAAAAACGATTTATAAAACGAAATCAATCCCTCTCAATATTCTCTGTCTGTGTGAGAGTACATTGTTACCATGTGCAAGCATGGCCAAAAACCTGATAAAACATTTCTGTTTATCTCATCGGATTAATGTGGCAGCAGGCCAGTGCATTTTACATAAATATGTTAAAGAACGCCCTATTGGAATTGCTTTGGGAATTCCTACAGCTTTAGTAATGTTGCTGGAAGAGCCAATCAGTATTACGCATCGAGTATGTCCTCTGACCAATAGCACACACACAAGCAATTGTGTTGCCAGATTTCATACCAGACACACATAGCGATTGTCAACAGGAGAGTTCGCAGTCATACTTAAATATGATGAGCAATTGTGAATTAAGATAGCCCCAACTTTAATAAGGTCTTAAATTATTCTCACATTCTCACACCGCGTGCCACTTTAACTTGGTTTCATTATTGAAAGTTGTATATATATATATATATATATATATATATATATATATATATATATATATATATATATATATATATATATATATATATATATATATATATATTACAGGGCAGGTGAGGTGTGGGCTCTCCTGCTAGTTGTAGGCCTTTGAGAGACCTATTGGACACTAAAATATTTTACTTTTAATAATCTAATTACATGAAGTAAATTTTCACCTACGTTTACTTGGCCAAGTAAAATATCAAGTAAATTAGTACTGGCATTCACCTACAATAAACTACAATAACTTGATTCCTGCTACTACCCGTTACTAATTATTGTTTTACCCAGTGTGACTACTTATTGAAGTAATAAAAGTTGTTTGGTTTACTTGCTGAGCACCAGTTTATCAAATACTAAGTTTTACTTACATAGTATAAAATTTACTTGCCAAGGTAATGGACATTTCCTTGAATTAATTAGCATGCTAATTAGATCGAGAGGAATGAATATACAGACCTCACCTGCTGTTCAATCATTTTTTAAATAAAATATGTTTGAAACAACCATAAGGCAATCTTTTAATTTAATGGTCATGTATAGAGTTCTACTCTGATGCATGTATGCCACCTAACTTCTTGCATTATACATTCGTCAAAATAAAATAAATGAAAAAAAAATAAAGACTTATGACCAACACATGGATGTGATGCATCGAATATCTTAAAGTTAAATGTGATTTATAGCAAAGAGAATGTTCACCATCATCAGTAAATTGTGAAAACATTGACTTAATACTCCTGAAAGGACATGGTAATAGTTATTCACAAATGGCATGTGTCAGCATGTGTAGCAATTGAATGTGTACATTGCTTGCCCAATATGGTGTTATTGATTGATTGTGCAGAACAGTAAATGGCGCATAACATCTCGGTGTTCATGTGTGACAACTGACATATCGTTGCAGCAACGTGATTGTCGAAAGAGCATGAGCAGCCATTCAGGCGACATGTTATGTAACAAATAGGTTAACTTCAGTGCTCACAGCTAACAAGAGTAAAGAATTTATGCAGAATCACAATTAATACAATAAGTACCAACATACACAACGGACACCACCATTCCTTTTGAAAAACAGATGCTCTGACTCTTTCCAATTTTTTTGGTCGGAGATTTCCACGTTTAGGTGCTAATTGTGAAAAAAATCCCATTCTCCTGCCTGCCAAAAATTTGTTAAACAATAATGGATTCAACTATTCGTGTGACTGCAACTGGCCTTGAATTGTCACCTACAGTGTGTATCTGTGTGCTACAGACCCTGGCTTGTTTGAGCCGGAATCTGCCATAATTCAAAAGTTATATTGTGTACAAGTGGAACGTGCGTGAGTATGGTGTTCAAAAGTAAGCTGGAGTTTCTGTGAATCAGGGTAATATGCGAAAATGGACACAAGACAGTACCCAACCACAAATTGGGAAAGGGGTTAAAGTGAAAAGTGACCTTTCACAGACACGGGTCGAACACCCGTATTTCCGGTCAAAGTTTACACAATCCAGTGAAATATAGAAGAAAGATGACATGATCAAACACGTGGAGCTTTAAAGTCATGAAAAATAAGAGCCAGTTGGGAGAACGAGATGGGGGACAGCAAAAAAAGCCACATTATTTCGGTCAAGTGCTGCTGCGATCTTTGTTTACACAGTGACAAAAGCAGAAGTTCTGTTTTGCCATTTTTTTATCAAAAAGCAATCTACTACTCAGAGTTGGTGATGCATTTTCCAAACTACACAAAATTGTTTAGCACTAGGGAAATGGCCAAACGCTATACGTGTGTACATACAAAGTCAGCAGCAATTGACAAACATAAAGTTGCACCATGCCTGCTCGAGCCAGTTGTGCAAACAAGCAAAGACGTGTCATTTTATACTTCCAGATGGCGAATAAAGTGACCAAACCTCAGAGAACATTGTGAATGAATGGTTAGGATCATGGAACATACAGGTGTCAAGGCCACCTGCATCGGACATCCTACATGTTATCAGTCAGACGCTGCGAGCATTTCAGTGCCATCAGTGCAGAACTAGGGTGTGTGTAACTTCATTTGTTGCTTTATAAACAGAAATAATTCATGTCCAGCTTTAGATAAATTTTCGCAAAAATGTGAAAAAATGCTTTCAAGTTTTAGATTTTAGAAGTAAGTTAAGTTAAGTTAACAGCTGAAAAGAATTAAAAACAAATATATGGTGTGTCAAATAAAATCAGTTGGGTACTATAATAGTCATTATTGATACTGTGAGCTTGGTAGATTGCTAGCTAGAATTAAGTCCACGAGGGAGGTAGTGGACAGGTTTCATTAAACATGATGATAAACAAATTGATTTTGAATTTTAACATTTGACATAACAGCTTTAAATTAGCCCATGCCCCATGTCATGATGGACTGTTATTAACATCTTAAAAGTGTACATTGTTTTAATCTGTATTTTACCTGGAAGAAAATCATGCTTTAAAAATTGGTTAGGTCATTAAAATGTCAAAGCACTGTATATTCAATTGTTCATTTCCAGGAAACCTTATTGACCATTCATTTCTATTTTTTTTTCAGAAGGCACGACATTCGTTGGTCAAACTGTGTTGGTTTTTGTAGTGACAATGCAAGAGTAGTGGGGATGGGGAGTGACTCTGTCCTTTCAAGAGAACTGAAAGGGAAGATCGGGTCTATCATGTTGGTTATCTAGAGCTGTGATCACTGTGCTCATTTTTGTGCTGCACAGATTGTCGAGGCATTGTCTTAGCCTTGAAGAATGTCCATATCTAAAACTACAAATGATTGGAAAAAACACGTTTTGACATTATGTATAGAAGGCTTTTATTTTGCATCAAAATGATTTGTGTAGCATTACATAATATTATGTAATTTCGCACTTTTATAAAGTTAAAATTTTAGTTATACATGCAATTAGTAAATAGAAAAAAAAAACGTAAACATTTAATTGTTCTTCCTCTATTTCCTCTTATAGAAAATATATAGTTTACTGGTGTTTATGAGAGAAATTGAAGCCGATTTAAAAAAAAATAACAAACAGGCATATTCATGGACAGATCCAAGACACAATTTGAGACAGTTGTTGTTGCAGAATGCGATCTTATTTTTATGTAGTTGATGTTAAAATAACTCAGTCATTTGTAAATTCGTAAGCCAACTGAGTCAAACATTAGCATATGGCTAACGGCAGCAGCAGTCCCTGATTTTGTACAGGTTCTCTAGATCACCATTTACATTTGTGCTTATTAATGTGTACGGAAACACGGTTATTTTATTTATTTTATTTTATTTATTTATTATTTATTTTTAACATTCCTAATGATAGTCTTCATGTATGTAACATGTTGTATACGGGAATGCAGTTTTGGTGGAGAAAGTAGCATGTGGTACTGAATTACACTGCCTCTAGACAGAGGTCATTTATTTAAGGGCAGTGAATTTAAAATGATATGGCTCAGAAGAAGTAAATAGTGCTCACAACAAAAACATCTTTTTACAGTCAACATATTTTCATGATGAACTTATTTTGTTTCTACATAGTAAAACTTGATCTGATCGACTAAACAGTCGGAACGAGTTACGTTTCACCAAGTACATGTATAACTGGCAAAAAAATGTATTCTCTACATTTACTGGGTAAACCAGTGATTCACTACTGTAAACGTATTATATTAAGTGGAAATGCCCTTCCCAAGTAAACCTATAAATGGCTTTTACTGAGAAAAAGTATCATTTGCTATAACCTAGTAAAAAAGGTCCTCAAAGAAAAAAAAAAAACGTTTTAGTTTGTTTAACGGTTAAAAATGTTTAGTAAAGTTAGAAAAAAAAATTGGAAGAGCGTAGTAAAAGAATAGCTATGCGTGTGAAATAAACGCAACATTATTTGGTAAAAATAAAATATTTGTCCAAGTAGTAAAATAATACATCCATGAATAAAAGTACTACTCTATTTCACTAAGTAAAATGATTGCCAAAGTAAACAAATAACTTATTTAAATTACGCGTTAAAGGGATAAATGACTGAAATTTACTAAATTTACAGATTCATGTAAAATAACTCCATTATACAAAACTTTTAGCCAAATAACTACTTCCAATTACTAAGTTTTACATGGAATTCATTACTGTCGTGTCCAATATGAATGCTGAAAGACATTGCGAGAAGGTGGTGCATGATCCCAACCTGGATGGTTTTTTTTTTTTGTGAAAAGAATTATTTTTTTCATTTACACGGAATATTATCAAAGAAATCGCAATTTTGGTGCATCAGAGTCATTTTAAAATCAGTCATGAAAAAGATCATTAAACGAGTCCATCTCCCACAATACTTGCCCTCAGTCTTGTCTTTAAAAGAATAGTGTTACTCCATACATTAGCCAAGGAGCTCTCTCTCTCTCTCTCTCTCTCTCTCTCTCTCTCTCTCTCTCTCTCTCTCTCTCTCTCTCTCTCTCTCACACACACACACACACACACACACACACACACACATATATATATATATATATATATATATATATATATATATATATATATATATATATATATATATATATATATGTATATATATATATATATAATTTACTTTACTTAATGTTATTGGCAAGACACCTGCCTTCTGCAAACTGAATACCTTTTATATAACCATCCAAGCTGGCCATACGACGCATCAGACTACCAGATACTTGGCACTTTATATATCGTGCTACGATGGACATAGTCTGAGAGGTCAGGTGGCGAGCGAAGGTGGTTTTGTTGCATTTGTGTCTTTTTTAGTCATTACCGTATTCTGCAGTCCCAACTATTTACTCTCCGTAAGCTAACTCGTCACTGTGTATCCTATATACATATGGAAATACTTTTGTCCATATTGCGCACTTTCTACGGTCTTTCTAAGACCATTTCTTAGTTTATTCGTTATAAAACAAAATAGCTAATGAACATTATAAAAATAGATGAGGGGACGGTCATAGCGCCTTGCTAGATCTAGCTACGACAAGCCAGGCCACGAAGCGGTCCTGGAGTGGAGTGAAGAAAGGGTCTTTTAATATTCACAGAGTTCCGGTCCAATCCGTTCGGCGGCACTGCGGTGCCGCTCGAAAAACACACCGGCCAGGCAACAGCAGCCCACAACGGGCAGGTACACTTTGATGACACGTGTTGCAGCTTTGATGACACGTGTTGCAGCTGGTCGGTTTTTCGGTCGGCAGCGCAGCGCTTTATTTTGAAAGAAGAATACCTTTCAAATCCAACATAATTACTAAATGTTTGTGGTAAAAGTTCAGATAAGAACAATTTGACTTACCCCTGAACCAGTATGTACGCTTAGTGGCTGGCTGCCTTATCTTAGTTAAACCACCTGCCAGTGTACCACAGAAGTAGAAACAAACTAATGGATTATATTTAGTCCAAGTGATTACCAAAACATTATTTGCAGCTAAGCCACCTGTAAAAAACAAGGAAATATCCTAACAAGTACTGCAACGATGTACACCCTGCACCAGAAAGGAAAAACAAACTGCGTAATGACACCTAATCCTCACTTTGAAAGTCTTCAAACAATAAAGCTCTATTTAACTACTAAGCCTGGGTCAGTGTTTTAACGTAATGGGTCAGTTTTGTGGCATTTGAGTAAATACTGTGAAATTTATGTAATAGTTTGATATTAAGTATGTGTACTTAGGTATGTCAGAAAAAAATGAAAGTAATTAGCATTAAGTTCAAAAACCTGTTAGCAAAACATATTTTCTTAACCCCATTCTCAGTGCAATAACCCAAACTTGTAACTGTTGTTGGCTGCTGCTTGCTACCGATAGCTCCTGGGGGTTTAACCTGACAGAAAACACGTAAGCCTAAAATGTCTGAAAGTGAATTTTCAAAGAGAATGATGCCAAAAGATAAAATTAAATAGCAAAGTACTCAGGGCTAAAATCTTTAAAATTACCGTAGCCAAACTTTCTAATAATCTTTGGATATTAACAGCAAAATTTGCAGGGCAAGTCATCAAAGAATGAAAATCATTACTATTTAAATCAAAATGTATTTTTTTCTTAACCAGCTATTATATACAATTAGGGAAGCCTGTAACTGTCTTATGCCGCTGCTTGCTACCGAGATACGGGGGGGGGGGGGGGAGGGTAACCTAACAGAGAGCAAGCCAACCTAAAATGTCTGATAAGTGAATATTCGAAGAAAATGATGCAAAAAGATAGAAATGAGTAGTAAACCAAGCAAGTCTAAAATAGCTAAAACTATTGAAACCAAACTTGCTAACCATCTCTGCTATTTACAGCAGCACTTGTAGAAATATTTCATCAAAAGTACATCTTTGAATCCTCTTGATTCAAGTTTACTGTAAATTAACTTGGTTCTAGGTGCAAAGTCCTGACATTTAGAATGGACACGACCAAATCTCAAAATTTGGGACAAAAATGGATTATATCTTATGGTTTCCGAAATAATACTGTCCGGGACAGGATAATTGAGTACTTCAAAGTTAATATCTAAGTCCAGAAACGCATCTCTGAAACCATCCGAATTATCCCAAAGGGATATGTTTTGGGTAAATTTCTTTAGCAACTTCACTGAACGTTTGTACATTTACACAAGCACTGTCATGTTGCGTTGTTATATTTGTTTGGGCTTGAAGGAAAAAAAATACACACGTATAATTTCTTTTTCAACAGCAAAGATACTCGTATTTGAGTTTAAAACATGTTTTTCAGCAAGACACTGAGCGGCACGCGTGCATACGTTTATGGGCTTTCAAGACGTGGTTCTGTGACATTGTGTATTCCAAAGAAATTAAGAAGAAATCTTTCGAACCAGTGAGCAGAATACATGTAATACAAAAGGCGTGCCTCTCTATTATCTGCTGTGTGCCTTCTTTACCGATTTTCAGGAAAACTAAAAAGGGACAAGCCTACGTTCTCTCTTTTTATCAGTGACACAAAGTGAAAAGATTTGGGCTTAAGGCTGTTAGGCGTACATGTTTGGAAAAAGCTAAAATCTGCAGTTAATGAAGAATATAACGAAGGTTGAAAAGATGGGTTTAAAACCAACAGCTGCCCTTTGTGAGTGACTGCCTGTCTGAATTCAGGAGTGAAACTATTTCTTCACATTAGCACTGGAAGGTGAATGTTGATGTTTAAGCATCTGTAGAATCTCTTTGCTGTCATTGTTCGATTGAAATTTATGAATGTAAGTAATGCTTTTTTTGGGCCTACTTGATAAATACTTCATTGGCTATGTTCTGCTGTGGGTTGTGTTCTCCGACATATAATTAAAGATGATAGTAGAGTGTGTTTATAATATTCGAGATTCATAATCGTCGCAAAATAGGGGTAAGCCTACTTCCTTCTATTATCCACAAGATGATAACGTTTGGGTTTTAAGTAAATAGACCTGTGTGTGTGTGTGTGTGTGTGTGTGTGTGTGTGTGTGTGTGTGTGTGTGTGTGTGTTTATTTTTATTTCTTTTTATTTCTTTTTTTTTATTTTAATATAGGTTGTAGCTAACGGAAATTATTTCAAATTTTGAGATCATCGGTTTAAAACCAGCAGTTTCTCTTTGTGGTTGACTGCCTATCTTGAATCAGGATTGAAATTTATTTCTTCACATTGGTATTAGGAGATGAACGTTTATGTTTGGTAATTGTAGAATCGCTTTGCCGTAGTTCTTGGATTCAAATTTTTGAATGTGGTTAATGCTTTCTTTAGTTATTATAGAAGATGCTGCTTGCTGGTCAAGCATTAACTATAGGCCTATACAAAATGCACATAGTAAAACATGAGGCTAAGCCATGCCTGTATTATTATTATTATTATTATTATTATTATTATTATTATTATTATTATTATTATTATTATTATTATCATTTTTTTTTTTTTATCTTTTTTAAATTTTGTTTTTTATGAGGCTCTTCAAAGCGCGGATATATGTGTATATATATATATATATATATATATATATATATATATATATATATATATATATATATATATATATATATATATATTGTTGTGATCTGTTTCATTAAGAGGTTGAACCATGAACAAACAACTCACTGCACCCAGCATGAAGTTAAGATGCCCGTAAACCACAAAAAAGTACTCTCCTGTCGGATCGTGTTGGTGTTTTATTTACTTTTTTTCTTCCGAAACGTACGCGACGATTAGCAAGGGTAAAATCACACATATCCAATGCACTGGGATACCTTACGCAGCCCCCGAGGGGACATGGAAGGATTTTGATTTTAGTTCGTTCCCTCAAAATGAATATTGTGTTCCCACACAATACTATTTCGTTCCCTCGCAATACCTATTTCGTTCCTTCGCAATACTATTCCGTTTCCTCGCAATGAAAAAAATATTTATTTACATTTACCGGCGGCCTTTAGGAGCTTATCTGGGACCTGGAAGGGACATAAAAGTATATTTATACATATCATTCCCTCGCAATAAGTATTTCGTTCCCTCGTAATACTATCTCGTTCCCTCGAAATACGTATATCGTTCCCCCGAAATAAGTATTTCGATCCCTCAGAATAAGTATTTCGTTCCCTTGAAATACTATTTCGTTCCCACGCGGGATATTCGTTCACTTGAAATACTTTTTTTTTTGCTTGCAAAAATTTTTCCGTTCTCTCGAAAATATTTGTATCATCACGTCGCAATTATTTGTTCTTTTGTCGCGTAGACAAAGGACACAATAACAACTGGAATGTTTGCAGGGACAGGAGACTACATGGCTTATTTTTGGTTACTGCCTAACTGTGGTAAGTAATGCTTTCCTTTGTCTCATAAGAACACTCAAACTGTGTAATATCGTCATGCAATTCAGTTCATACGAATTTCATTTGCAGTGTTTTGTTTCAGTCCAGCATACTAATAAATAATTTATTTAAGCAGTCACATTTTTGTATAAATTAGTCACATCTAACCAATGTGTTTGGGATACAGACTGTGGCGCATCGCAATACACTGGTCCCTATTCCAAAATGTCTGAAAATCTTGCAAAACCTTACCTACTTACATATATTTATGAATGTCACTTTGTGACCCCAGGCTTGTACTAGGCAACAAGGAGTTATCTGGCCTATGTAGGAACATATGAATGTGATTTAAATGTGTTAAAGGATTGGACTTCATATTTGAAATAATTGCATATACATGGAATGTTCTTCAGTGAATGCGGCATATCTCTTATATATATATATATATATATATATATATATATATATATATATATATATATATATATATATATATATATGGTGCTACAGAATGTATGGAAAGAAAGACATGACTTATATGTTGAAAGTTACCTGTCACTAAGTAAACGGAAATGGAAACACAACAGTCCTTGTGTGATCATATGCCAAAAACGGCCTAAACATCTGGGTCTGATGTAGAAAAAAGAAACAAGTTACCAGTTGGTTAGATTGAATTATGCGCATAAAACAAAATGAAAGGTAAAAAGAATATGACTGACACCACTACTATCTCTGTCAAATCAGATATAGTACAGCTATTTGCCAAATGGACCAATTTGCTAGCCTGACGAGCACGCTGGCGTACAAACAGAAAAAGAGCTAGCCTTGTGTATCATGCTCAAATAAAATGCTTTCACCATGCGAATGCGTGCTGGTCCCACTTTGCTTTTGACTAGGAATGCGTCTGGCTACGTGCCAACGGACGAGCATCGTTGCAGTGGCGACTGCATCGTACGACATGCCCGGTGCTTTACACTTCACTAGCAATTGCCTTGCGCATTTGAAAAAAAAAATGGGTTTCTTTCGTGGCCCTAATTTTAAATTGCATAAACGATTAGAAAAAAAAATCCTGTCATTGCAAAAACGTAAAATCGAATCTAACGAAATTTGACCCACTCACAACTAGAAAAACTCCTTATCATATCTTAAGTTCCGTTCTTTATCTCCCGGGGCTCCTATTCACAAAGCAGTCGCAGATTTGCCACTGCATCCATCATTTGTGACCAGTCTCAACCCAAATCTGCGCTGTTTTCTCAAATCAGTCGCTGGCTGGTTGCAAATTGTGTAATACCTCGCACGGTTGCGGCTAGTCTGTCTGCAACTTGCAGCCGGTCGCAAACTTGGGAATGTCCTGGTTTTGCTCAAAAACGAAGGAGCCAAATTGTTTTCCTGCTGATCCGGCAGATCTTACCATGGCATCGAAAGCAGTCAAAATGCCTAATTAAAACCAGCAGAAGTTAACGTATTAGTGGATGAGGTCTGTAACAGAATAGACATCATAAACTCCAGTGTATAATGCACTATAACAAACGGGGGGGGGGGGGGGCAGGAGATAACGGACAAAATTAATGCGCTTGACCATGCGAAAATAAACTGTAAGGACGTGCAAAACAAATGGAGGGATCTCAAAAACAGGACAAAAGTTCCCAAATTTTAAAGAAAGTGAGAGGAAAAAGAACATGAGACAGGAAAGGCTAAAAAGGAGCCTGCTGAACTATCAGAACCTGAAGAAAAAAGTGATGATAATTATCGGCGACACTGCCACAGAGGGTTTTGAGGAATGTTTTGACATTGCTCGCAACTGAAGTACTTGTAGCACTGGTATTTTTAGCAGTGGGCCAGCTGGGCCTAATCCTGGTAAAAGCAGTGACAGTGGCAGTAGCCTGAATAAGGCAGTCAGTCAAGTTCCGCAACAAAAACAATGCCTACCGCTGCAACATGTTCGCCTAGGCCTACAAGCGGATCATCGCTGGTAGATCATGAGGAAACTGATGATGTTGCTGTGGAGGCTACATGTATGAACTATGATGAAGATCCCAACAGGTATTCAAATGATCAGACTGTGTCGGGGCAGAAATACTCCATGCAGACACCCAAACAGGATCTTGATGAGGTAAGACAAGACAGAAAAGAAAAATCTTCACATGAAAATGCAGGAACAAGTAAGTTTACACGCCAGAATCCTGTCAAAAAAGAGGAATGCATGCCAGAAAAGAACCAGACCTAGGTCTTTATCCCCACCGTCAACAGAGTATTGCCATACAAATAATACCGACAGGCTTCTTCTAAGTTGGAGGAGGGTTAACTTAGTGTTAGAGGTCCAACGCCTGGAACTAGAATGGGAGGAGATAGATGTTATGAATTCATTTTTGCAAGAAATAAAATGAATACGGTAGGCAATGAAAGCAGCGACAGACTGCAAAGCACTTTCAACTAAGCCTTTTGCAGTCTCTTTACGGTGCGGCTAGGTACGACTTTCCATTGACAGAACAAGAAAATTTGCTAGATTTTAGAACTTCTCCGAATTGTGGCTAAAGTGAGGAGTATGTCCATTTAAGGCAGTCCAAGGTTGTAAAAGGTAATAAAATTTGGGGTTAATAGGTTCCTGAAAATTTTCATATATAGGCCGGTAAAACTATTTTTTCTTTCTTTTTATTTCATTATGTTTATTTATTTCATTTATAAGTATTTTAACTTTTTTGAACAATTTGGAACGAAGGGGGGGGGGGAGGGTACGTACGTGTAGTAGGCCTAGGCCTACACAGCATTATGCACAAAGTGCATGGATATATAACAAAGGAGGGGCATAATTAGCAGCTCTTGGAGAAAATGTCCGATTTTCCTTCAACCATCAAGATGCGGGTGGGTGAGTCGTATAACATAAGTGTCCTTGGGTAGCCATAATGGATTAAAATATATATTAGGATCATGGGGTACATGTTTGATTGATAAAAGTGAAATACCACCAGTCAAACATGTAATTCTCACGTCATCTTTACCGAATGGTGCGTTGACTATTCTCATGAAGTTTCCACTGAATTGGAACAGTAGGCTATAATTAGGTCAAATTGGATTTGTAAAGGCCCAGCTACATGAGGACTGTTCCAAGTACAGCCTCGGAGGTATAGACTGTAGATGCACAGGGCCAGGGGAAGAGCCAACAGGGTTTTTGTGAACAATTAAAAAAAGACAAAAAAAAAAACAAAAACAAAAAAACAAACAAACAAACAAACAAAAAAAACTAAAAAAAAAAACATGAAATCCCAGGGAGTAACAAATTGCATATTTGTATCAATGTGCCAAAGGGGGAAATTGTCCATTTTATACCTTTACCTGGGCCACTTTGGGGCTAAATCCGTCCCATGAATATAGGTCACTTTGTCGTTCAGTGTCTCATTTTAACTACTAGTGCATATAAAGCTCTGTTCAAATATGCTCTTTGTCATCCCCCTCCCCCCCGTCCAAAATTGCCAGTTACCCTAAAGGTATTGGAACACAAAACAATTTGGTCGGTATTGATAACATTCACAGAATTTTTAAAACTTGTTACCGTAGCAAAGGCATTTTAGGGCCCTCGTACTCATGATTTTGGTGCCGATGTATAATGGCAAGTTTTGAATGGGACTTTTGAATAGCCTAGGGTGTGGTCGCTACAGTTCCCTACGCTGGGGCATTACTATGTACGGACGCGAACGAACCCATGCCATGGCTATCCTCAAGTATAACACTGCTCGCTGCTCAATATTTTTGCAGAACAAAGCGTGTATAGTATGCAAGCAATAAATTAAAAAAATAAACTCTGAGCAATACTTTAAGGTAAACAGAAAACACGTGAAAAGTTAATTTTCAGCTAATTTTCAAATCAAAATTCTGGGATCATGCTGGTATTTGCTGGACATGCTGTGAAGTGCTGGAACCACGCTACATTTTGCTAGAAAAAGGACTTAATTTTTTTCTCGATTTTCTGGTTTTTGCTGCAAATGCTGGGTACTGGTGGAAACATGCTGGGTTTCGGTAGAAAAATAGCTTAGTTTTTTTTTTGTTTTTTTTCAGGGTATTCTCATTGATGCTGGGAATGCTGGGTATTGCTGGGAACAATCTGGATTTTCCTGGAAAGAGAACTTAGTCTTTTTAAGGTTTTCCTGTTTTTGCTTCGGATGTTTGATATCGCTGGGAGCATGCTTGATTTCACTGGGAAAAGAGCTTGTCAAATTGTAGAATGTTACATTTTTGTTAAAGATGCTGGATTTTGCTGTAGTATGCCTCAGGGTACAGAACTTAGAAAATGTTGAATCTTTAGTCTTTGACAGCCCAGCAGAATCCGGCACAGTGTTGATTTTGTTACTGCGTAGTTTTTGATAGGCATGCTGGATTTTGTTTAAGATTTTGCTGAAATTTACTGGCACAATTTATAGTCCAGCAAATTCTTAAGTGTAACAAAAGTGTGGTTTTGCTAGATTTTGCACATTTCTCAACCCAGCAAATAATTACGGTTTTTTTTTAATTTTTTTTTTTTTTTGTTTTGTTTTGTTTTTTTTGTTTTTTTTTTGTTGGACCTGCTACATTACAATTAAAAAAGACATCGATCTTGGTAAGATATTCAATGGTCAAGATTTCTGTGAAAGGAAGGCAGCATGGGCGATAAAGGAGGAACAAGTGTGTCTACACTCGCTCTGGTTCCAATTTTAATCTCGATGTTTCAGTATAATTAATTAGCCCCAAAGGTTTTATTTTAGTGTGCAATCTTATGTATATATCTTACAACTGGATCTTTAATTACCTGTGCCAGATTTTTTGAAAATTCATTAGACCTATACCTATCGAAATATTGAATGAAGATACAAAATATTTGATCATCGGTTAGCCTAATTCCCAAAGGTTTGCAAGGCGGGAATTTTCGTTTAACTGAATTTGCGGATTGTGAAGACTGCGTTCTGTTGTGCTGTGTTGAACGACTGCAGAATTCAACAAAGCATGGGGCAAGGCAACAAATTTAAATATCTAGTAGTCTTTCCCTTGTGGTTGGATCAAACATTGGCAGTGGTTAAACACGCGCAAACATCACCAGCCTTCAATGGGAGCAAAATATTGTGGAAGAGGTGGATGTGCGAACACTGCAATGGCGGGGGATAATTCACAAGGCTATCATACTGGAAATGTCTTGTGAGTACACTATTATTAACTCATGAACTTTCATGTCTTAACGTTACTGGATTAATACACAGTATGAATATCTTTATTGACATGAACCCATGCAACTCAGTATGGTAGAGGTTCGGTCACAATGTATGTGATGTACAGTGTACAACGTAAAATGTGAAATCATGCCTTTCATTGGATCACACTTAACACCAAACCCCACCTGAATGCACCAAAACTCACCGAAACCCACATTTGTGCTGGATTGGGTCGGGATTTGGTTAAATCCCAACAGAAACCAGCGACAACTGGCTGAAAAAATGCTGGATGTTGCTGGATGCTTGGCAGAAAATGTTGGATTGTGCCGGATGTAGCATGATTCCAGCATTTCGTTTTTGTAAGGGTCCAGATTGAATATTATATTCGTAGATTTTTACATATCTATAAGCAGTTTTAAATACACAGCTTTTTATCAAGTTCACAGTCTCGCTGACGTTTCGTTAAGCGTCTTACAGAATTTTAATTGGAAGGTTCGGCAATTGCGATATTTTATGAAAGTCCGGTGTACTTCTATAGTAGTCCAAAAAACTCACGCTCACTTCAGATGGCACCATGAGCATATGACTTGTACCAAATTTTGTCCGTTACATAACGGCTATTTGGGATTTTGCGCTTCCCAGACAGTAATTTAAAACACAAGTTTCTTTGATATTCACAATGTTGGTTTCAAATAAACCTTAAAATACCCCCACCCCCGAATCGGGAAACTTTAAATACTTGACATGGATATGGAAGATACAAATATGGCTATTGAACGGCTCGCCACTGCCCGTGTGATGTTTTTACTTTTTTGCACTGGTTGCTATTATTTCACCGGTGCCCCCCCCCCCCCCCCCAAAAAAAATAATAATGATATTAACATGCTTGTGAAGGCACACATTTTGCCCATTAGACAAAGTTTGAGCATGAACAATAGGCGTGAGTATATTCTAAATTACTAGCATTTGTCCAAATGTGAATTTTAAACAAGTCTTGTACATTTCTCTTGTTGGATTCTTCAACGTAAATGTAAGCATTTAAAAATATTCGAAAACAAAAACCAAAATTGGGTAGATTTCATACGGAATCAAAGAGTTTTGATGCGCGTAGTAACACCTGTTTAATGCAGTCCTTTCCGTAAAGGCCGTATCTCACTCGGCTGTGAAAGCTCGAGACTAGTTGCAGACGCAATATTGCGAGAGGATATGCGTATATGTGCCGATATGCATTTGGAATCACAATGAATTGGTACTTGAGACAAGTTTTGGTATGTCTCACGAATGTTGCATGAATATTGCACGCACGACCCGCGAAATTTGAGCCCAAATTCACCAGGAATTCGCACATATATTGCTTGAATGTCGGGCGAAATTTGTGCGAAGTTCGCGAAAATTTTGCGCGACATTAGAACCACAAAATTGCGAATTTCTTACATTTGCGACTGTTGTGCAACAGTTGTGTGTTTGTCGTGCGGCGGTCGTGCAACAGTCATGCAATTTTTTCGCAATTCATTCCCACGTTTTTCTCAATTTTGGCGCCCCCATGCCAGTTCACATGTGTTTCGCACCCTGAATTTCAAATTCTTCCTTTTGTCTCCAGTCAGTAACAATATAGTTTCATATGTCTCCAACCCCTCACAAATTTGTTTCACATTTTTCTCCCTTTCCGACTCACGGAAACTAAATTGAGATGGGTTCCAGACGTGTTAAGGACACCCGCGACGACTCTGTGACTGTTTTGAGAGAAAAAGTTGTCTCACACTTTTTTTGAACATGTTCAAAATTCTAGCAACACTACAGTGCAGTCCTGCGACTATGGGGAGGAAATTGAGAACCCCTGGAAGCATTTCAAGACCTTTTGGACCCCCCAGGCGAATGCCGTTCACAATTTGTCGCCAACAGTAGCAGCCCAGTAAGATGCGGGCTTTAGCAAAGTTTAGCGAAGTCGCAAAGCATTTTGCGACTAGTATGAGGCAGTTGCAGATTTAGGCCTACCCGGTGTTGCGACCTGTTTTTGTTTTGGCGACATGTTCCGGAATACCAAAAAATTGTCTGCGACGTGACTGGAACCCACATTTTGGTCGCTCGCCCGTGCGACTGCTTAGTGAATAGGGACCCAGCGCGCCCATTCCAAGTGCACTTGCACAGAGCGTCATTGCGTATAACCAAGAACCATCGTTCGTGACGCTAACAAAGGGAAAATGCGCGGAACAGCACGCATGCAATTGTACTCACACAGACTTGGCCGTTTTGATCAATTCGTGGTTGAGATAGATATAGGGTGATCCCCCTCTTATAAGGTCACCCCACATGCACCGGACACGTGGCCTTATAAGAGTGGTGGCCTCTTTTGAGGTGCTATTTATTATAGAAATCCCATACTTGTTGCATGGAGAAGTGGCCTTTATAGAGGGAGTGGCCTTTCTCATGGGGGGGGGGGCTTATAAGAGGGAGACCACTGTATTCACTGTGTTAGGATGTAGCCCACGAGTCTTGTTTAAGTTTACAAAGATACCACATAGAAATGTAGAGCAGGTCTTACTCAATAAAAGACATTGGATCATTTTGCATGAATTGCACAAATAAAAAAGTTACGGCATTTTTTGCGTCAGCATGTCACACGTTAGGCAACAAAACAACAAATGCCAAGAAGCTGGCTGCACTATATGGTACTTTCGCAACCAAGAAGAAAATATGATCAATAAAACTATGCATAACGTGGTATTGTGACAATGAAATGAAAACATCAACATGTAAATATGAAATTAATTTTCACATGATGAATCAAATAAACATGTCATACGCCAGGTATTAATTACAAATAAAAACAAAAACAAAAAAAACAAAAAACAAAAACAAAAAAAACAAAAAACAAAAACAAAAACAAAACAAAAAACAAAAAACAAAAAAACAAAAAAAAACAAAAACAAAAACAAAAACAAAACCAAAAACAAAACGAAACAAAAAAAAAAACAAAAAACAAAAAAAAACACACACACAAAAAAACACACACACACACATACCCAGACAAATACACACAGGTGGGTACATAGTCTTTCTTAAGACCCTAGTTAATTCGAGAGAGAGAGAGAGAGAGAGAGAGAGAGAGAGAGAGAGAGAGAGAGAGAGAGAGAGAGAGAGAGAGAGAGAGAGAGAGAGAGAGAGAGAGAGAGAGAGAGAGAGAGAGAGAGAGAGAGAGAGAGAGAGAGAGAGAGAGAGAGAGAGAGAGAGAGAGAGAGAGAGAGAGAGAGAGAGAGAGAGAGAGAGAGAGAGAGCGTCTTTTAAGTTCCGCAGGGTTACGTTCGCACCCGTTCGGCGGCGCTGCTGTACCTGTCAAAAAAAAAAAAAAAAAAAAAAAAAAAGAGAAACACCGGCCGGGCAACAACCATCCGAAACACACAGGTACACTGTGATAGCACGTTTTGCAGCAGGTCTACAGCTGGGCAAGACATTCGGAGGACCATGAACCGCTCCTCCAGCTGTAGTAAAGACGTCTGGGCGACATTCAACAGGGGAGCAAAGTCGAAATTCATGTTGCATCGTACAGCCAAATGTCAGCAACGACTGTGAATTTGCAAGCTTATCCGCTGGACTACATAATAGATCCATTATATCACGCTGGATGTAGAATACAGTAATCTAAAATAGACAATTATGTTCTTTTCATATTCATTGTATATATACATATATATATACTCTAACGCAAAATGTTTACATGCATTTTCCATTATCTACTTAGCAGAAGCTATTCCAATTCCAATGACAATGGACGAGTTTCTAAATATGGGTCTACAGTGGCAACGTAAATTTGTTACTCGGTTGCATCTTGCCCAAGCTTCTGTGCTACTGTTTGCAGCACCGTTCTGACAGTAGGCTTGCCTTGCTGGGCCATTGCAGTATCATGCTGTAACCTATGTCATAAAAAATTACCCGTTCTCTGATCGACTGTCACCCGACTGAATTAATAGAATGTATAGTGCAATGTGAATTTCGACTTTGCTCTTTTGTTGAATGTCGCCGAGGACCGCTTTGTGGGGTGGCTTGTTCTAGCTCGATGCTATGACAGTCCTTTCACTTTTTTTAAATAATATCCATTATCTACTTTATTAATACCGAATTAACTAAGAAAGGGTCTGAAGAAAGACTAGCGGGCACGACTTATGAACATTTTTATAAATTATACTGAGGGCAATATGTGCGTCAATTTATACTAAGTATCGTGTGGTTATAAATTTTGAGACATGCTGATGATTAAAGCATCCTACAGTTCCTTTATTGTTAAAGGGAAGTAAGGAGATCAGTAAATTGTTTCATGTGTTTTGATGTTCATTTCTAAGTGTAATAACATTGAACTGTCAATTGGATTGCGCGTCCTAGTGTATTTTAAAACTGCATTAAAACCCTGCAAACTTCTAATCGCAGTTATGGTCAATGTGGCAGCTAGGAATACGAGATAAATGATATATTTGTCTTACAATCAACATATCTGTAAACCTCAGGATTTCCAATTATTTATATCACGTGATACAAGATATGTTTACGTGTAACGAATAAACGCACACACTTTTTCTTTTATCTGTGCTATATTGTACCTTTTCGAGGTTTGTACAACACCAAACGACGTTCACAGATAAACGGAGGGACTACCAACACATCATTCACAAAGCTTATGCAAACTATGTGTTGTTGTCCAAAGTTTGGGACGTTATTAATTTTAACTTCAGTGCTGACAAACAGAATGCCAGGTGAGCAAACAACCCTCTATGCTGTTTTTTTTTTTTTTACACCTCTGCCCATATAGGTTGGGGGTATTGCTATCGCGTGCATCTATGTGTGAATCCGTCCCTCCATCCATGGGTCCCACCTTCTTTCGCACGATTTCAGAAAAAAAAAAAAAGCTGGGATGATGAAACGTGTTTAGTTGATCACCCTATTTAATTCAAAGGACAGTGAGCATGACCTAATTTGAATGTCACCAGAACCAGTTTTTTTTTCTCTCTCTAATGAATATGTTGTACATGAGATCTTAAGGACTGGATAAGATGGGATCATAAGACTTGTACAGTTAATCACGCCTGTAAGAGTCTAGCTGAAGCTTGACGACAGTGATCTTGATCTGATTTCAAGGCCACCAGTTTTTTTTTCTCTCTAACGAATATGTTGTACATGAGATCTTAAGGGCTCAGGATAAGATGGGATCATAAGACTTTTACAGTTAATCACGCCTGTAAGAGTCTAGCTGAAGCTTGACGACAGTGATCTTTACCGATTTCAAGGCCACCAGGGTCAACCAAATAAAAAAAAATGCAACGAATATCAGAAGAACCAGATAAACTATGGTTACAAAATTTCTACAGTTGATCTCCCTTTCGACAGGTGTATTCAAATTTTAAGGAGAATGATTTTGATGCAACTTCGTTTGAAATTCATATGCGTGATATATCCAAATCATTCTTATGGTCGGCCGAGGCGTTTTCAGGCGTTAGCCATTACGCTTTTTTCCCCCCAAGAATGGATTCACTTAATATAGTTATGAACACATCACAATATATAGGTCGGGGTTTAACAGAACTGACACACGGACCACAAGTGCATTTCGTCTCTTCTGAAATCTGTGTAAGTTTGCTGTGCGATATTTCTCCGTCAATGTGAAAAATATACGACAACAACTGTATGAACGCCTAAAGGGCATGATTTGTCTTATCAATGGGAACATCAAGAGTAGATACATTTCCGTAATATATTATATTGCACGTTTATAAGCGTCAAAGAGAACTCTGAGCTGAGACTACCTATACGTGATTGAATAATTATGACATAAATCTACAATTACAGTTCCATTCACATAATTCAATCGATTCATATTTTTACAGACATGGCTGCTGTTGTGCATATGTTTGTCAACTTATGATACTATACGTCAAATGCAACATATATAAAATAAGCTCATGCTGTAATTTAGAATTCCGTTTTTAATGCATACTATACTTCATTTTTCATGTTTTTTTTGTTATATATAAAAATATATATAGACAGAGAAACAAAATAGATAGATAGATAGATAGATAGATAGATAGATAGATAGATAGATAGATAGATAGATAGATAGATAGATAGATAGATAGATAGATGCATGGCTGGGTGGGTGGTTGGCCGGCTAGCTCGACAGACAGACAGACAGACAGACAGATTGAGAGTGTGTGTTCGTGTATTTCAATGTTTACAGTATTTACAGAAAAGATTCCTTATTGCAGTCAAACACAGTGTCACTTGCCTTGATAGGTTTATTATTGTACGTTTTGAAGCACAAGCTATGAATCTTGATTTAAAAGAGGTTTTATGTAATTTGGGTATCCAAAACAAAAGTGCTGTAAAGTGTTGTGTATAATTTTCTCAGCCCATCAACAAGGATTTCTTCTAAGTAAATTACAATAACTCATTTTTAGGCAGTTTGGGAGATTGGAAAAGTAAAATATAACATATTTTGTGGGCGAATGTTCTATATTTTGACTTCTAGAAAGCAGTTGATAAAGTACCCCACATGCAACTTCTAATACGATTGAGCCCTATGACATCATTGGAGAAGTAAGTGGGTGGATTAAAGGCTGCTTAACAAGCACAAAACACGGATGGTGTGTGAATGGTAGCCTCCGAACGTGGGAAAAAGTGAGAGTTGTGGTCTGCTACAAGGCAGTGTACTTGGACCCTTGCTGTTTGTGATCTATAGTAGTTATCTGCCGGACTTCAACTGTGAAATTAAAATATATGCTTATAATACAAAAATCTATGGGGGAGCAAATGTAAGTTGGATTTGTTCACTTCCGCAGCTGAACACCGACGCAATTTTTCTTCCACCTAAAAAATTGTCACATTTTGCATCCTAGGAAAATTGGTTCATAATACTACACCATGTGTTTGAGAGGACAAAAGTGTTCAATCACATTAAACTGTGTGTGAAACATATTTGGGGGTGAACATTGACCGATACTGCTTAATTTATCAGCATTTCCTAAATATTAGTCTATCTTCAGCAAATAAACTAGTCGGAATAAAGGAAAGAGCCTTCAGTAACATGGAGATATCAACGTTTAATTACACACACAAAGGCCTTGCAAGACTTCAGCCCGGGCATTCTTTCTCTGTGTGAAATCCATCGACAGTTGGGGAGTCTGATCTGATTGAAGAGGTAAAAAAAAAAGAGCTACAAAATTAGAATCTGGTTCTAAAGATAAGGATTATGATGAAAGACCCAGGTTTCTTGGCCTGCCAGCACTATGTTTTAGAAGACTCCGTGGGGATATTATGCAAGTTTACAAATACTCCCCTAATATGTATGATACAGAGTGGAATCTTATGCATCCTTCAGCTGATTTAGTTGTGACCCGTGGATATCAGTTTAAAATTATTAAATCAAGTGCAAATAATATATTAAGAAAACCTTCTTTTCTGTCAATGATACGTGATGCTGGTTTATCATATCTGGGTGTGCTGTACTGCACTTTTGCAAACAGTCTTACATGCTGCACGATTTCATAAATTACAAACATCCAGAAGCA
>OZ026618.1:40479945-40699945 GCA_964020975.1 Hermodice carunculata | reverse complement strand
ATGATGCTTAAAACAAAAAACAATTATTTTTAAAAAATTTATGTATATAAATCATAGATAAAACTTCCAAAAAAACAAACAAATCAAAACTGCAACAATGGACATCCAGCACAAGAAATGTAAAACAAACTCCATGATGACACCTACCCCTCAAACAAATAAGCTCTATTTCATTTGCGACCCTGAGTCAATGTATCAACGCAATGTGACAAGTTTGTAATATTTGAGACAATACTGTCAATTTTGAGTAATTGTTTTGGTTTATTTCAATGGATTAAATGTGCATATTTACACATATGTATATAAAGATAAACTTGCCTTAATGTACAACGGAATCATGGGAATGGAGGGTTAGCGGTGGCTATGATCAATCGGAATTTTCATGTTTGGCTGTTGAGCAATGCATGTGGAACGAAATGGCACAGGCAGAAATGTACAACGTAACTCAACACCATAAAAATGCGACATTTTCTTTATATATATATATATATATATATATATATATATATATATATATATATATATATATATATATAATATATATATATACATATGTATATATATTCTGGGTATAGCCTTTTTGTTTTTTTGTTTTTTTCTTTGTATTTTTGTTATTTTAGCTCTTTTGGTCTTTTTTGTTTTTCTTTTTTAAATACAATGGCTAGAAAGGAGTTCAAAACACCAAAATGGAGCTTCTAAACTAAACTCAAAATATTTATTCATAATAAAACTGTTAAAATGGGAATCTTTCGATGTACACATGAGGTCTGTAGAACAAAACATATGACTGTTTTAAGCATTATATATACATGTATAATCTTGTGGGGCACTTCATCATCATGTTGCACTACGGAATTGTAATATGCCCTGTATGTCTGACCCGAGTATTCAGACAAAATAGAAGAAGGAAAATTCTTTGCCAGACCCACCTCCAACTGGGGTGGTGGGGGAAGGAAGTGGTGTGCCTAGGGTGGGTAGTACTGGGCTTGCCCAAACCGTACAGCTCGCGTGACTTTCTTATATTTAGCTCAGCTACCTTGTTAGTCAACTAATATTATAGGATAGTCATCCATCTGTTGTTCGATCGTCCATCGTTGCCGGTGGTCGCCTGCCTGAGTGGGGTTTGACAACAAGTGCATTCAGATTTTTTTGTATGTGTGTGTGTTTGTTTTTTCTTTGTAGTTGTTTTTGTTTTTGTTTTTGTTTTTTGGTGGCAGATGTTTTGAATAAAATGATCAACTTCTCCTAAATATTTGGCTAACTGCCCCGGCATTCCATCGGTGCACCTAGTGGTTATCTTGAAATGTTACAGTTTGTTTTCTGTTTCCTCACAATTGTATCTGTTTTTCTCATTTTCCAGTTGTTCAAAACAGTCACTAAATTGCGTTGAAACGTGGGGTGGGGAGAACGTACCTGTGGGCAGGTTCAAGTGAAAGGAAGAACAAAGGGTGATGCTGAAGATCTCTCGTTTAACGTGTGTTTTCAATTTCGGTACATGTCTGTCGATACATATAGTCACATTGGTGAAAATGTGGGTCAAAGAAGGTTGTAATGGTAATCATCATGTTTGATTTCTCCCAAACAATCAACCTAATTAATTTAAAAATTGATGGGGATGTATCTTAATTGGATATCATTTTGGTTGCATTTACACGGACAAACTACATTTTTCCCTTTTTTTTAAAAATTAAATTTAACAGCATAGTCTCCAAAACTACTTTGCTAATAGTTTGCAAAAAACAGAGGTGCGCTTCTGGAGACCCATAGACCTACATATTCACACTATGTAGCGCAGATATTGTTTTCTATAATTTTTGTCTTTCAATTTATTATAACCGTCATTCAGATTGTATTGAAACCTAGCCTGGTCCAAACCTATCTCGTGGGACGTTCAAGCCGTGGTGCACTTTGTAGGGATGTTCATGATCCTTGAGAAGTAACAACATTTTTTTCTTCAAAATTGATCACGTAGTTAACAGATACTATCCTGATGATTACAATGTATGTCCATGTGGATTGCAAAGCCAATTCCTGGTTCGAGCGTCACCAAAAAAGGAACAGTCACCCAGGTCCACTTCCGATTTGATGAGGATGCACGCAGCATAATAGCTAAAGTTCTTGTTCTTGTTAGTTTTTAAAGAATCGGTGGGGGAGGTTTAGCTGACATGTCAGATCTGAAGAAAGAATAATGCCTTGGCTACCTTTTCTTGCTAGTGCGTTGAAATGGTAATGTTCCATTGATTTTTTTAATCTTCTTTTTTTCCTTTTTTTTCTTTTAAACCTAGACTCGGGGGTGGGGATGGTCTTTGCTAACTTGTCAAACCTGAAGAAAGGAGAATACTTCTGCTAAGTTTTTTTTCTGGAAAGTGTGTTAAAACGGTAAAGCTTCTCTGATTATCCCTTTTCCTGTTTTTTCCATTTTTGAACTAAAAATATTGGGTAGAATTTTTGATTCCCCATTGCCTGGCCAATTGCTTCGAACTAATATGAAAAAGCTTCTGAACATTTTTTTTCGTCCAACAAGTGGCAGTTATTTGTACCTGTCCAGTCGTCTGACCTTCAGAATGGTCACACACACTTACATGTTCAACACGTGGATCCCCGGGTTCTGAACATATCAAAACGTGATGGGCACCACCTTGGGTGAGTACCTAACAAGTTTGCGGTAATGGCGCCTTTTCAGTCATGTCTACCTTCACTTTCATTTCATGTCATTTCATTTCGTTTTGTATGCTTCATTTCTTTTCTTTTTTTTAAATCACTTCATTTTATTCAAAATTGTTTTCCCAAATCTTGAATAAACATCAACTTCTACGACAATGCATGGCCAATTGCCGGATATTGCATTGGGACGCTTTTATTTTTAATTTTTCAAAGTCAGTCACATTGTGCTGAAATTTGGTAGTAGTGTACATTCTGGAGGTGGCACAGTTTCATGAGGTGATGCTCTATTGAATTCTTGGTCCTAACCTGGTGGATGTATGTTGAATTAATCCCTAGCAATTATACCTAAATGGTAAGCCTGCTTGGGTTTTCGTATATTTAATAATTTTGTTTTTGTGTTTGCTTTTGTTTTTTTCCTTTTTTGGTTAGGGGAGGATTTTTTTTTTCTTTTTCTTTTTTGTCTTTGTTTTGTTGTTCTTGTGTTTGTTCTTTATCTGTGTAAAGGTAAATGATATCATATTCTAAAATAAGGGGCAGATTTTTCTGAAATTACATAGACACTTTCTTGAAAACCATCGGCTGCTCAACTGCAACTTGTTCTCATTCTATTGCAATTAATTCATTTTTTTCCAATCAACAAACTCAAAATATTCAGACTTATTGTCAATATACATTGAATCCCTCAATCTTAATAATGTTCCTTAAATGGTACTTGGTATGTATTTCCCGAGTTGTAAATAAACTGACAGTCATTGAAAACCGCCAAAGTGGCTAAACATTGTACGAAAAGCATGTGTATTGGACACTCCATGGGGAAGGGGGCTGTTGTCGGACGAACATAGGATTTGTATGAGGAGAGCTGATAGTCAGATATTGGTGTGGCGTAGGTAGATGAACGGTATTTCGACTGTTGCACCAGACATATTGTGGCACCACAGAACACCACTGATAGTCATTGGTGGCAATATCACTGCCCAGCGTTACATCGACGACATTCTCGGGCCCATTGTATCCCCTTCCTGCAAAACCACGGGGACATTGTATGCTTTCCGTAGTATAATGCCAGACCACATATAGCCCCTCCCACCATGAATTTTCTGCAGACCCAGAAAGTCGATGTGCTCTCAAGGCCAGGATATCATTCATACATGATCCCGATTTAACACCTTTGGGACCAACTGGGATGAAGTATCAACGCACGGATGCAGATGATGCAGGTGTTGCAGGAGGAGTGGGACCCCATTCCTGAGCAGGAGACGATGCTTGATGCAAAGTGCACAGTAGAGATGCCTTGTGTGTATTGCTTTTATTGGACACACGTCCTACCGGTGACTCGTACCCTGACAGTGTTGAGGTATTGTATCATACGTTGACAATGATACCTAGCTTATCTATCTAGCTCCGCCTTAAATCAGTCTTCTTATGTCTGATTATACGGCACACGCTGTCAAAACCATATGCATATGCTTATTTGGGTGTGAGGATTTGTTTGTTTTGTTTTGTTTTTGTTTTTTTTTTGTGAGCAGATATGAGCATGTCTTATACTCAGCGTTATGTAAACATTGCCACGTGAGTGACTGTCGACTTAATGCAGCTTTGGCAAGGAGGAAAGTGTGAGCGGCAGTGAAAAATGATTCATTCATTTCAACATCAGCGATTTTCAAAACTGATTCAGAGTCTGGGGGACTTTTCCTTGGTTATCTTCGTGAAACATCGATCTGGAAATTATATGCAGCCATGTCCAGTGAGGTCTTTTCGCTTCACTAATCAAACAAACATTTTGATATCAAATGCTAAAGAAGTGAGTAAAGCAAAGTCAGCTGAGTCAGACGGGAGTGGAAATTAGCAATAAAAACACTGAATTGTTGGTGCAATAGGGCGTGTGGTATAATGCTCCCTTGGTTGCCTAGTGCTATTGAAAATTTGAAAAATGGCCTGGCTCCTGCCATCGAGTTTACATTACAAAACTACCTGGATGAGAAAATAGAGCCTGTTAAACTTCACCTCTGTAATGTTCAAACCAAAATTTAAAAAAAAAAAAAAACAAAAACAAAAAAAACATGATGAGCTGTTAGACTAACTTGTGAAGGATAGGGCTAATTTTGAGAACCAAAGTGAGATGATTGAGACAGGCAGACATGATAACCTGGTAGTAAGCGTCTTTACAGAAAATGATGAAGAGAAGATCAATCAGAGCATAAATGATTTGACCATTGAACTAGATGTACAGTTCGATAGCACATTTACAGCCGACAGTATAAGGAGGAAACAGTTTGACAAAAACAGACCTATGTTAGACTTGCCTCCCTCTGGAATAAACGTAATAAAATTACCAGACAAGGGAATGCAAAGTGTATACATTATTTTAGATTTTGTAAAAGATCAGGCAGAAGTTTTCTTCTATTCAAGGAGACCAACAGCTTTCATTTTCCAGGATGCATGGTTTAAGAGTTGACTCACTGTAAAATGGTTCCAATTTACAGTATATAAAGGTGAAAAGGACTGCTTTACAGTAAAACAGCACACTGAGAAGGACACCGATTTTTTTTTTTTTTTTTATAATTTTTTCTTGGTCTGGTTTCCTAACTAGATTTTTCCCATGGTTTTGGCCCTGAATCTTCTTTTCCGAACTGCTTTTTGTATTCGTTCCTTACATGGAGCAAATGTACTTGGCCTGGATATTCACTAAATGAGTCAATAATGAAGTATGTGTGCATGTTAGCACTGTTACTATACGGATAGCAGCTAATGTTGTATTATGTTAGTTGTAGTCCGTATTAACCTTACTTTGCATGTTTACACTTCTAGGGATTTGTAAACCTCAACTGGTGCAACCAGTTAGGCTGAAAGTTTTCTTTAATTTTTTTTAAAATTAAGTGTGTGTGTGTGTTTTCGCTGCATTCCACCTAGCCAAGACCGTGACGCAGATTATGCTGCAACTGGTTGTAAATCTATGAAGTGGCCATGTTCCATCTATTTTGCATCACTATGTTTTTTTTTTGTTTTTTTTTTTTTTTTTGGAAATCATATGAAAACATATCAGAATCAAATCGGCCATATCCTTTCGCGATGTCCACCAAGTTTACAACTAAATGGCCACGCTAGAGCATTTTTTATTTCTTACTATTTTTACTTTAATTTGCGCCCAAATCTTAGAGACATGTCTCCCACTCGACTAAATTAGTCACTTCGAAGTTGAACAAGAACATTTCTTGTTACGACTACATCACAGTGGGACTCCTAATTTGATGAATGTTACGGAGAGCTGTGGACGAGCTGTTCACACAGTTCCCTTGTGAGAATGACATTTTTTTTTCGCATTAAACTCTTCGAGGAAGAGACCCCTGTTCTAAGCATCAGCCCCATAGCGGGTACTAAAACGAGTAATGCTTGATAGACAGAACCATACATGTACTTATAATTGAGAGCAATGTCCTTAAAATATTATTGCCACACATATCTAAGGAATACAATTACATTCTCCTGGCCTGTTACGGCAACAGCACACACACACACACACACACACACACATACACACACACACACACACACACACACACACACACACACACACACACACATATATATATATATATATATATATATATATATATATATATATATATATATATATATATATATATATATATATATATATATACATATATATATATATATATATATATATATATAAATGTGTGTGTATGTTTTGGTATTTAGATGAAAAAATGAAATAAGCAAAACAAGCAAATGCCAAATTCGAGGGCTTGTTAACCCTCACAGCCATCCAGCACCTCCATCGCTGCTGCGTGTGTCCTGGAGTGCGTAACACAGTTGTCTTAATCATTTTTTTCTATGCCACTTGTAATTGCTCAAGAGTCTTTAAACCATACGGCCGCATGTGTCTGGCGCATTTTGCTATGAACTAATTGCATGCACTCTGAGCCTGCTGTCCTGCAAACACATTCTCTCTGATGCAGTAATGAGACACAAACAAACCCCCTCCCACCTGAAAATCCAGCGATAGTTGCGCCAGTTCGTGACAATGCAGTCCCCAATTTGGATTTTTTGTATTCATTTCTGACATATGATCTATCTTAGTAAACTTCAGCAAAATATGGCTTTGAATTGATTTATACCTTTTTTAACCCTAAATTAAAGGCTTCCTATGGTGATTATATGCACAAATGAAATACATGAACACGGAAAAGTTTATCTTAAATTGGAGGTTATTCGAATATATTTGCCACCACGTCCACAAGTACACACCATTAAAATACGACATCGATGCAAATAAACTTGTGCACAAAACTTATACAGATCTGTCGGTCATATTTCAGTTGTGTAGACAACTGCCTGTTCAAACTTTGAGACAAACAGGTAGCAGTTAAAAAAATACATAAAGGATGATGATGATGATGATGATGATGATGATGATGATGATGATGATGATGATGATGATGATGATGATGATGATGATGATGATGATGTAAATTGTTACTGGGGGGATATTGTCTGTTTTCTACAATATGGATCAGAGAAGGGCTCTGCGATATTCTTGGTGACATAACTATGATATTTTGAAATACCAACATATGTTTTCTTCCTTATGATTCCAAGTAATGTGGAACATCTGCGACAGGTCGCCTCTAATGCTTACTGTTGCCGTCAACACTGTTTTCACTTTGTGTTTTTGACCGGGTGTCTTACCACTTTATTTCAGACATATGGGGGGAACAGACACTGACAATACTGGTCCTACCAGTGACCATACCAGTGGGAAAGGTATGGATTATAAATATTGTACCATATTTGCACTATTGTGTTATGAATTGTGCAAGGATGTCGAGTATTTATCAACGTCATACGTGTGCACCAGCTTGGTTTGAACGTGTATTGACATACTATTATCCAAGAATTATACATTCTTCCTTCCAGATTTCCAGTATTGCATTTTCCATTCCATCCTCCATTTCATTGTTTCCTTTTCCCCTTTGTTACTTCCTACCTGCTTGGCTTTATCACTTCCGTCTCTTGCATTAGCTCGGTTGCTTTATTCCTCTCTGCATCACCCTTTTGTTGTTTACTTTTCACGTAACACCATCATATATGGAATAACCATTTTGTTTTAAATATGGAATCTCTAGATAGAAATGATAGAAGACCACTCCATTGCAGTGTCACATATGACAAGCACGTGCATTTAATTGACACTGGTTAACCATCGAGAAAAAATAAAGTAAGCTTAGCTGGAGCGACAGGAATTTAGACATGTAATGTTGCATTTCTTAAAACGAACAAATTCATAAGTTTTTTCCAGATTCTGCCTACGTGCTATCATTGTTCTAAACTAATGCTTACTTGATGGTGTGATTTTCCAGCCTGTGCTGTAATATTGACCACTGTACATGTAATGTCTATGAAACTAAAGTAACTGCTTTCCAAATGGCTCTAAGTAAAGGCAATTTAACTTGAAATGACAACAACGGGAACACTGGAGCGGCAACTAGATTGCTGTGTAATTATCCTTTATTTCGAAAAGTCTCGATGAATGGAAATCCCAAAAGTGCCTTAAAGGACCTCTAATTTTCTCACGATTCGGACTGCATTTTACAGAGATGATAAGACAAAATGATGATGATGATGATGATGATGATGATGATGACGACGACGACGACGATGATGATGATGATGATGATGATGATGATGATGATGATGATTACTATTTTTATTATTATTCAGGCTTTTATATGTATATCGAATCGTCAAGCCCGCGCAAACCTGGTGACATTGCACGACTAATATCTCCAGCCTTCAACATATTAGGGGACATTTTCATTCGATTTTTTGTCCACATGGACGGATCTGACATAGGGCAACTACGAGTCCTAACAAGTTTCAGCAATAACAAAACGGAATTAACCAGCATGAAGGGTGGCAAGGCCGACCGTTGGTATACAGTGGATCTACGAACAATATTTACTCAACCAACTACGGTTAGTTTTATTATAATCTGCATCCCAGTCGTTTATTATGCTAAATTCTGGCATAAGAACTTTATTTTTTTTTCTTGAAAAATGTACTGTAAATGGCCGATTAGGACCAAAAAGAAATAGATTGTCACATGTGATGGACCTTTCTTTATAATACGATATTTTGTTTTACTTTCACAGTCGATTTGTGGCAGCTTTGAATCACACTTAGAATAAAGCCTTAAACTGTAAAGACTGGACACGTTAGCACATTTAAATTCGGCAATACAGTAATACTGCTTACAGGTAATATTTGAGGGGAAAGTCGGTCCTGGTATAGCAGGAGATATTGCAATTGATGATGTCACTGTCACTGGTAAGTCAATTCTTAAACAACTAGAAACAAACACAAGAAAGTATACTAGAACACAGACTTAAGAAAATGAAAACACACACAACTTACACACACACACACACACACACACACACATACACACACCATCATTTCGTCACTTGAAGTCGTAATTTAGAATTAGACTTTTCAATGAAATATTTTGTCTGTTCAGGTAGCTTCTCTGGAAAAAATCTTATTTGTTATACAGTGTATACAGAAAAAGAATCATTTACACACACACACATACATACATACATACATACATACATACATACATACATACATACATGCGTAAATAAAAACTGCCTGTCAAATTAAAATATTGGCGATTTAATTTTCTACAAACTTCTAGTTCCTTTCCGATAACATCCCTAAAGTTTGGTTAGGTGGTTAAAACCATTGAGGAAATAAGGCGGATTTATATCACAAAATATGACTTGTATATCCTTTAAAACGGATCAACACAACCCATGCTGACTTATGAGAACAATACACTAAAGGTTCGAGTGCATTTCTCTGTTAAGATGACACAAAAGATGCTAAACATATGAAGCACCGGCACAACTGATTAGATGAAAGATAAATATAAAAGCAATTTTCAACAGGTACTAGTCTCATAAACAGCATTTGCGATGGGGCGATTGGTTTTTAACATCACGTTTTCGGAACATACTGTCTAACGTGGTAATCGAACCCTCGCACTCTGGCAACATCGCCTTTACCAGTGAAATATAAAATTGAGCACTCTAACCTCTGAGCCACCCAGACAACCCCAATAGGTTGACGGAAGACTCAGTGTGATGTTATAGCATGTCGGGCTTGTACGTACGTCCACACGCTGAGGCGTTTGTACAAATTGTCATGTACCTTATCATGTAAAAGTGTATATACTTCTGACATATTTTCAAAGTCGGAGCCAAAGGTCCTGAAATCAAATGCTTTGTCCAACCATGACCAACACACAACATACACACACATGCACATATAAATAAATAATGTTTGCGATTGTGTTTTGAGTTGTTCTCCTGTACTTATTTGTAATTTGTTTCTTCCCAGATTATGGTCGGAGGCCTCCGATACAAATGGACTGTTATAAACATGACAGTACCCCAGGCCCTCATGCCATGACTTGCCTGAAAATGTGGTGGGCAGATGCAGGCTGTTTGGAAGCAGGGGTGGAAAGCCCAACGAAAGGCGACATAAAGTTTTGGAACTCAGTCAGTATTGGGGCAGTAAAAAATGATATGAGGAGCTACAGAGCCTATGCGAACCAAAATAATTACTTGTACAAGTTAAACTGCTTCGGACGTAACTCATATGGTAGAATATGGTTTACTCGTCGTTTTGATCATAAATGAAATGAAATGAAAAAAGAAAGAAAGAAAGAAAGAGAGAAAGAAAGAAAGAAAGAAAGAAAGAAAGAGAGAAAGAAAGAAAGAAAGAAAGAAAGAAAGAAAGAAAGAAAGAAAGAAAGAAAGAAAGAAAGAAAGAAAGAAAGCAAGAAAGCAAGCAGTCCGTCAAGTCAGTCAATAAATAAATAATTGAATAAATAAATGAATAAATAAATAAATAAATAAATAAATAAATAAATAAATAAATAAATAAATAAATAAATAAATAAATAAATATATCGCAACCATGTCAATTAACGACCAGCGAAAACACTCAGAGATAGGTTGTAACATGGTCTACTGAAATCATGAACGTCGGTTGGTACCTCTGTGTGGTAAGGAAAAAGCAAAATGAAGAGATGCATCCTCCAAATACTATAGGTTCAATGAATTGTCTTCTTACATGCCTCATTCATAATTTTGAAATTATCTTGCAGCTGAGTGTAATGAGCGTGAAAAGCTTCGTGAACGTGGATATATGCCTTGTGGTCCATACCATATAAGTTGTTTGTACAGTAGGTGGAAGGAAGCAGGATGTCATGCCTCAGGCAGAGCAAGCCCTCTGATCAGCCCAAGTAATGTATATATTTGGAATCAGTTGACTATAGATGTGGTAAAAAGAAATATGACGAATTTCAAGAATCTGGCAGATATGAGTGACGCAAAAGAAGGCCACATGTTTAGGATACTTTGTTATGGCAAAAGTGAAAGAGGTTAGTATACATAGCGAACATGACAGGCTTCTTCTCTGAGAGAGGCCTACTTGAGTTAGGCCTGTAGCCACTGCTCCCCCCCCCCCCAACTCCCGAGATTTCAAGTCTTCGTGTCTTTCGTCCGGACAGAGCTGTTTCTTCTTCTTCTTCTTCTTCTTCTTCTTCTTCTTCTTCTTCTTCTTCTTCTTCTTCTTCTTCTTCTTCTTCTTCTTCTTCTTCTTCTTCTTCTTCTTCTTCTTCTTCTTCTTCTTCTTTTTCTTTTTCTTTTTCTTTTTCTTTTTCTTTTTCTTTTTCTTCTTCTTCTTCTTCTACTTCTTCTTCTTTTTTGTTTTTTTTTGGGGGAGGTATGCATGTAAGATACAGCATCTTTGTATTATGATGGTGGCATCTGGGTGTTTGTGAGGATTCGGTATATTTGCCTTGTAGAAACATTGCAGTACACTGCCTTATATTCTGGTCTTGTTAAAATGCCACAAAATGTTTGTTGAGCAAATTAATTGTATATAGCCATTTAGTGCATGTGTCTGTACATTATATTTATATTGATACACACTGATATTTTCCCATTCAGACAATGAAACCTCCTTTTCATTCCGAGGGAGCAAATACGTTGTGGTTGACCCGGGACCATTGGGCATCACATGGATCGACGCTGAAGAGGAATGTCAGAAGAAAAGAGGGCATTTAGTTTTCTTTGAAAGTGAAGAAGAATATAATTTTGTATTCAATAAAACTAAAACGCTAACATATGTAGGTAAGGTACAAAAGAGAAAACATTTTTAACTGAGATAACTTTTACTCTGGTTTGGCCACCGGCCGTTAAATACTCACATGGGCAGAGAGTGTATTTATCTGAGGATACCAATGTGCGTTATACTTTGGGCCAAACATCCCGAACTCTTGTCTTCCACGGTACTCATATAATCCTCTTATTAAGAGCAACCAGTAGATTATCAAGCTTTTCGTTTGGCCAGCATTTTCCGGTTTTGTTATTAGTTCTTTTCATCAGCCTAAAACACACGCTTTTTGTTAAGATGCAAAGGAAAATCCGCTCAATATGGGATCGAGCAGATATGTCACAATGGCATTAGAACCTGCATTAATCGGAAAGATAAAGGCTGTATAAGTATGTAACAAGTAGGCATATAAACAATACATAAATACGATGACTTCCTTGCCGAGTCTGTTATGTATAATAGTGAAGCAGATTTACTAAAACATCACACAAAGTATTTCGTAATAAAAGTGACTTCAATGCCACAATTTTGAGTTATGAAGACATCACTTCAGAATGTTCCCGTCATATTCTCTTTTCTATGAAGAGGGGCTGTTTCATGTTTAAGGTAGCTGGTGTGGAAATTACTCTTGCTCTCTGAACGCAACGTGAAGTATCTTTCTTTGCTGCCGTGCAATATATACTTTTTCAAAATTTAAAAAAAAAAAAAGTTTTGAAAAAAAAATATTGCCCTACATTGAATTGATGGTCTGCATAATTTTAATAAGCCTACACGAAGAGCATTTACAAATCTAAGCCTATTGAGTTTGGAGTTGTGTTTCACCACTAGGGAGTTTCAAGCATTTAACCATAATGGCAAATCAGTATACTGATTCACTTAACAAAATAAAATAAAAATCGGCATGTACCTTTCGACATATGCCAAATATTAAAATGTATTCAGCACCACCTTATCTTCGAAAATGAATAATGTATTGAAAAAAATTGCACATGACAATTGCCTAAACAAACAAGTGATTTAAATTAGACGACCGGTTCCAGTTGATCATGAATCTTCGTGAGTGAGGTTGATACATAGTTTGAAAGCCCACAAAAGGTGTATTGAAAATTGGGAAAATTATGCAAGTTACATTTACCATAATATGAAGTCTCGTTGTTTTGTATTTTGGGCGCGCATCTTAATAGTTAGGCCCCATCTCAATCCCTTGATAGACCTACGAGACCTTTTGGTCGTCAACTTTTGATTTCACTGTTTCACTCACAATTAGATAAGCGTTGTACCATGTACAGATGTACATTAAATGTAGAGTTGAAATAAGCTTATAGGAAGGTCCCTTTTCTAATAGTGAGATGTGCAAAAATTCACAAAAAATGTGTTATAATAATGAGCATTGATCTTGTTTTAAAAGGGAACCACTGGAATTTAATTGAGTGTCCACACTGTTCTTCGAAAAATGGTTATTGAGACTTATCAACAGTTGATTACCCTTGAAAGTGTGGAGGTATATAATTTTGGATTCCATATTGTTGTGCGCTATCCTGACAAATTGTTGGTGTCATGTATATATATATATATATATATATATATATATATATATATATATATATATATATATATATATATGTGTGTGTGTGTGTGTGTGTGTGTGTGTGTGTGTGTGTGTGTGTGTGTGTGTGAATAGAGTATAATTTATCCAAACGAACACCCGAGTACCGAACACCTCTCTATACTGAACACCTTTTCAACTGGCCACCCTTTATGTCATGATGACCATCACGAACTGGTACAGGTAAGTCCTGTTTCTAATTTCTGGCCACTGAGTGTATCATGGTGACCCTCACTGGTACAGGTAAGTCCTGTTTCTACTTTCTGGCCCCCTGAGTATATTATGGTGACCCTCACTGGTACAGTTAAGTCCTGTTTCTACTTTCTGGCCCCCTGAGTATATTATGGTGACCCTCACTGGTACAGGTAAGTCCTGTTTCTACTTTCTGGCCACTGAGTATATTATGGTGACCCTCACTGGTACAGGTAAGTCCTGTTTCTACTTTCTGGCCACTGAGTATATTATGGGGACCCTCACTGGTATATACTTCCACTGTAAGCAAACCTCCCTTTACCAAACACAGTTTTCGGTCCTAAGTGTCTTCGGTATACGCAGGTTTTACTGTATATTTACATATGTTAATATATATATATTACTGGAACATAATTACAGGCCTGAATGACCAAAACCTGGAAGGAACATTTCACTGGTCTTCGGGAAAGCAAATGATATTTTCAAAATGGGCCAGTCAGAGATTAATTAAAGTGGATAGAGATATGTCTTTCCGCTGGACAAAGGAAGAGTTCACTGACTGTGTGGCCATGACAGAGGAAGGCTGGCATCAAATATTCTGTATGGTACGGTATGAAGCTCTCTTCGTATGTGAACTTAGTTATAGACAAGGTAGGCATACAATACATGTCAGTACACTATTTCGAGAATGTGCTTACCTTGACATCCCTTTAGTTATTCCATATATGTATTGTAATATGACCTCTCTTTCTTTGTATGTTGCCTATAACGAAGCGCCAAATGTTCCCATGGAATGTAAACGTCAGAAAACACATAGAGCACCAAGACAGGCTTACGTATAACTGCACATTAAGGCACTGTCATCAACTATATAACTGCTCATGTTCGATGACCTGAATGTCTAGCATGTATACATTGTGAAAGGAAAAAGCTATATTCTATGTTGGTTGCCTCAATGGTGTGCATAAGTTAAACAGCTGCAAATATACGCAACTTTCCACCGATGTTAAGGTTCTGTAATGATGAAAACGCATTTAGCAAAATTGATTCGTTTTTATTGACCTCAGCCTGTTTATTTAGATTCTGAGATTTTGTGATTGTTTTTTGAGAATCGTCTGTTCATGATTTGCAATAGGTCTATTTGTTCTCGCAAATTGTTGGCAGGATCTTATCCAACTATGTAGGTATCTACCTAAGATGGAATTCTTCTGACTTGGTGAAATGGTCGGATCCCATTTATTGAGATCTTTTATAAATTTACCTTTGCCAAGTATTTTCTGAAACCTTCCAGACCTTTTAGCAAAACTAAAAGCTCCAAAACCCTAAAGGACTACTACTGTGGGGGCACACAGCTCTAACTTTTTCAACATGTGGCGCTGAAATATGTTTGCTTTGCACATTCTTGTAGCATTTTGCATGTTGGATACACTGATTTACCAAAGTGGTTTATTTAAGGTCAAACAATGCCGGAAAAGGTCAGTTTTACGATGTTTACCATTGATAGGACGTATGTCTGAAAACAGAGTTAATCCGAACTATGCTGAAATGTGCTTAAATTGACCTGGTTTATTACGACATGGAAACATATTAATGGAGATGATATCCCTCGGAAGAACCGTAAGAAGCTGTACATGGTCTTTTAATAATAGATTCCCTGAGTGTATCGTAACACTGCCTGAGTAAGCCCAGTGAGGCGAAACCTAAAATGCCCAGAATTGAGTGAACAACGTACGTCTGCTAAGTCAAAGGGTAACTGCTTAGACTGACTAGAAAGTGGCTCTCTTTATCGGATTAATTGGCAAAACTAAACACACGGAAAGTGAAGGAAAATGTTATCTGTAACTTTGGTTAGCCTTGATGCTTGGGGTGGGATTTTACTAGCTTTAAGCATGTGGAACCCATCATGCATACTGCAGTAAAGTTGCTGTGGGTTTATGTGACAAAATTCGATACGTTAAGGCTTATGAAGTCAATGAGACATTAGATTTGGCATCATGATGTGAAAGAACAAGAATACTTGTTTAATTAATTTTCGTTATATGTTTGTGACCACGGAACGGCTGCGTATCGAACCAGCAACCTCCGGCGCCAATTGCTCAGCAAAAAATGGAAAACGCGCACACCAACTGCATCAAATTCCAGTTCTTCTAAAGAATCGTATAACAATATAGCTTATGAAAAAGTTGTTGTTTCTGGAGATAAGCAAAGTCAACTGTTTATTTCTGAATAATGTGTTATTTAAAGTAAACAACACATTGTAATAGTATATCATGTGTGCATGGAATATTATTATATGGTATTCTATGTTCTTTACTTAACATTTGTTTCCAGAATGTTTGTTCACCGAACAAGGATTATCCTATAGTGGTGTTATAAATAAGACTGAAAACGGAAAATCATGTCAAAGATGGGACCAGACCTACCCTCATGAACATGATTTTACTGACAATTCATTTCCAAATGACAATTACAATCGCACAGAAGCTTCAAACTACTGTCGTAATCCAAACAAGGACAGTATTCCATGGTGCTTTACGACAGAGAAAAGATTCCGTTCAGGTTTCTGTAATATACCTCTATGTAGCACAGGTAGCATATTTTGAAATCTTTCCTTTCATATACTGCAAAAAGCAACTCTATGGAGAAGAACTTGTTCTTAAACTTGCAATCTCATATATTCAGTCATTTCACAATTTGTGCCAGCTCGCAACCATCACAAGTGGACACTTGCAAGAAGGAAACCTCTAATACCCTCACATAAAATTACAGACTTAATTAAAAAATATTCTATCCTTATATGCAGTTATTGAGACGGTAGGCGTGCATTCTTATGTGTGGCATGTTACTGTTGCATGCAGTTACAGTATTTTATTTGTCAGTTACCTACTATGTACATGTATTTACTTTAATTTCATTATTTTGCTATACGAGATGGGTTGCTATGGGCCATTCCTGATTCTCAATTATAAGTCGTTTTGCAACACAAAGTATGTTTAAACCAAAAACCTGCTGTTTTTTTTTCAGTCAAATTTCACTGTAGATTGAACGTTAAAACGTCCTCCTTTAAATTATAACACACACACACACACACACACACACACACACACACACACACACACACACACACATATATATATATATATATATATATACACATATATATATATATATATATATATATATATATATATATATATATATACATACATATATACATGTGTGTTTATGTATGTGCATATACATCATAATATATATTTGTGTGTGTGCATATATTTTTTACTCCGCTACCCTATGGATATGGGCATTTGAAGCTAAGATGACTTACAGAAGTAAAAATAATAAAGTCATCTCACTTCCATCACCAATCGGGATACATTAATTCCCTACATTAATGCGGCATATAATGGATCTGGTCTTGTACAGACATTCTAAAAGTTCCTCCACAGCTATCGTCTAATGCAAGAAGAAAAGTCACAGATAAGTGCTAGTATAACGGCGCCAAATAAAGCTTTAGGAATATTAAGCTACATTTCGTATGAAGAACGAATAGAAGTATGTGTTCTTGTGCTTGATAGGATATGTAAACATGAACATTTTACGCACACCGTGACACCATTAATAAATTCTCAATACACATTTCCATTGTTTCCTTAATTGCAATGCATTAGGGGACATTTAAGTAAATGCGTCTGCATAGCTTAAGCCCTTGTTTCTACTAAAATTTACTGCACACTATTTTTTGCAGACAACGAAGGTAAAGATTATGTTTAAAGGACTTATACTGTTCCAGGAATGTAATACTATTAGCTGATAGAGACTGTACATAACGTCATGATTACACTACTTTCGTAATAGCCAAGTATCATGTCAATCAGTCGATCAGAATGCTTTGATCAGTTGTACTTGAAAAAACAGTATAACATTGCTACATCAGAAGCGTTTGTCTACGTAATTTCATTTCATGACGATTGTAACCATATTCCTTGATTTTTTAAAATTTATTTTATCTTATTTATTTGTTATGTATTTATTATTGAATTATTCATCATTAGAGATCTTGTGTCCTATTCTAAATCGCAAATTTTATATCCAAGGCCTTACAGGAGATATTGTTGCATTTTGCATTACTGTAACGTGACGTGATATTTCATAATTAATTCATTTATCAAGCAGTTGATAAAACTAATCAATAAGGCCAATGACTTTTTTCTTGAAAATTTCCATATTCATAAAGAACACTTAATTTGCGATAGATGTGTCACAAACTACAATGCAGAAAGCGATTTGCAAACATAGTCTCCAAGAGCAGGCAGTAAGCAGAACAATTCATTTTGCATATGACACTAAATACATTTAGGTGGTCATTACTAATTTGTTCATGTGGCCGTGGTTCGTTGCTTTGGAGACTCATAATCCTCAGCCGCACAGTCTGGTATGTTTCTATTCTCCACATTCGCTTTGTCAATATGTTCGAAAAAACTGGCAAGCTTTACCAGATGACGTCCGCAAGATGTTGTTTTTTTTTGTTTTTGTTTTTTGTTTTTGTTTTGGTTCTTTTGCAATTTTTATGACGTTTCCCGTTTAAAAGGTATCCTCTTCTCAGGATAAGTCTCGGTCGCACAGGACATGTTAGCTGTTCTCGAAAATGCACATACAGCAGGGTTAAAAATTTGTTTAGTGTACAGTAAAGCTCTTGGTCTCGAATTTGTTCATGAATATTAAAATTTGGGTAGTAATTGACTAATGCAGGTATTCGTACTGATCAGCAAGTCAAAGCAGAGTGCTACAGTACTTCACATTTTCATTTCTTCTGTGGAACTATAAGCCAGTTTCACTTCACATTGTGAGGATTTATCTTGGATGAATTCTACTCAATTATGACTTTCTGTAATTCATATTTTCACAAAATTTTAATGAAAAAATCTCAATCCATGTAACCAATTGGAGAGAACAAAATCACCATTTTTCTGTACATTTCGCCTAAATAAACAGTTCAATAAGCAGAATCTTCAGGGATAAAGATGTTTGTTCCCATTGGAATGCATTTTAAATTAACCTGAAATTAAATTAATACTTTTGAAGCTACAGGAACAAACTTTATTTGAACATATTAGTTATGTACTTTTTTACCACAAAACAATTGCTGCTTCTGCAACCAGTGGTTTTAAAATTATTAAGCTGTAAATTACAATAAAACGTAATTAGAATATACAACTGTAGCCCTGAACGACTGAAATGCCATCTACAGGAGAGCATCCGACGTTTCTGCTCTTGCTCTCCCTTATGACCTTTAAATCACATAGGGACATTTCTAGAGACCACACAGTCAATGATCAACGGATGATACTACCATTTTCCTAATTTGTCGAATGATTTTTCTTTCTATTTCGCTTTGTTGAATTCGCCAAGACTGTACCTCTACGTTATCGCAAAATACAATAGGAATTTGTTATATGAAGCGTTAATGAAACTGCTTACTAGGTGATGTTGGTGCGAAACCGGTTTGAACGGATTTTTCAATTACGTAATCATCGGTCAACGACACGTTCCTCTTGATTATGATGTAAGCTTAAGGAGATTGCAAGAGTCATTCACATTTTCTGCTTCACATCTGTTAACTAGGTTTAATTTCAGCCTTACCTTTATATACCTTCGGTGGATCTCATCTGAAGTCATCGACAGGTCAACCTGAAGTGATTAGCTTTATTGCCCCCCCCCCCCCAAGAAAAAGAAAATTCTTTTGATGTTAATGTTTTAAAAAAATCCTCCTAAAAGGACCTGTCTTATTAAATTGACATTACATAGCCACACGTCTGGGTATGCGTGGATCAGGCTGGATGGGGTTAATTAACGATGAGTGGCGAGGTGATATGGGAGGCAGGTTGTTCATCAGCCCTATGTGTCCTCCTTTGCTTTTCTCCTTTTTGTTTTTTCCTTTTTGTTTTTTCCTTTTCGTTTTTTCTTTTTTAAAGAAATACTGTAGCTATTGTGGATTTTTAAAGATGTCATATTATTTCTTCCGTCTACAGCCTATCATTATGTTCGGGTCAGTAGTGTGTGGCTGTAGACGCTTTTAGTGTAACCACTAGTGGATTTATTTAAAAGCGTTTCTGCGTGGTTAGTTTTCCCATGTGCCGTTTCGAACATAAAACCACTTGGTAACAAAACCAGAATTTATTTGGAGGGTCATTGTCCCACTATATTTGTAGATGTGTTGCAATATCATTACCAAACCCATTTTTTAGTTTTAGTGGAACAAATTTGTAAGCTATGGTTGCATCAGCATGCACATTACACCCAATTATAATGACCCAATTATAATAAACCCCAAAATGCATATGTTAATATGCATAAAGAGGTGCGACCTGCTATCTGCACGTTCACTGGGGAATATTTGTCTGAACCACAGTGAACTGATTCCAACTTATATCTAGAGTTCCTTATTGTTTTGTATTTTATCTTAAATGCGACGTTTTCGATATGCCAAATCCAAACATTATAAGATTATTGTTTGCTTTATTTTTTCTATGTTATTTGAAATAAATATGTGGTGTTTGTATAAAGGGCCACCAGGTGAATAACGAATTGAATCGCAATATTTAGTTAATAAACCAAAGAACCAGAGGTAGTTTATTTGTCTTTTTCTCTGTTCAACTATGCTAAGCCCCAACAAGGAAAGCGACTGCCAATATTATGTGACAGTGTAATACTTACCTTGCACAATGTATATAGGCAACACATGACACAGTGTCCCAGCATGAAAACAAAAGAAATAAAAGCAGTTATCGGAAGCTGTAACTTAATATAACGGTGATTATGCGAATCCCATTGTCTCTTATTATGCGTGTACTTTACAAGCTACAAAACTGTCAATAGAATCATGTTAGCCAAATCAGTGTTTCAATACTTGCTATGAAAAGCACTTGCTCACTGTGGCTTGTCACTCTAAAAGAAATGAATAGCTCAAATGGAGGAATTGATGGCTGGTGAAGCTAATTGGAATGTTAAGGTCAACACTTTCAAATTGTATTTTTCCTTATCAGATTTGTTGACTCTTGATGGCTTGCCTTTTACTTGAAAAAAAAATCAGATTACAAACTGGACGTAAAGTAATATGATCATTCTTGACTGGTGCACATGATCATTTTACGTGCAAAAGCTTTTCAGATGTTATTTAATGTTACGTTTTATAAATAACCTAACATCATATTCCAATCTCACTGACAGCTAAATAACACGTGAACAACTTACATTGTTTTGCACAGTTGTTGTTGGACATAATGATATTTGATTCCTACATTCAGTTACCTTTGCCTCTACAAACCTGAAAATGCTTTTGATGTCATATCGCATAAAATATTTGACTTGAAGTATGTGATTTGCAAGTGATTTAGTATTTTGCCAAAAGTGAGCATGATAATTTTTCCTAGCTTTGATCCACTGCTATTGACATTTTTTAACTGTTTGACATATTTATACATTTTAAACATATGTTGTCCAGCTTGAACTTAAAACGGATAGAAATTCACGCTCTGTATGTCTGTCCGTCTGTCTCTCCCTCTCTGTCACTCTCTTTCCGTCTCTGTCTGTCTGTCTGTCTGTCTGTCTCTCTTTCGCTCTAAAAATAACAACAAAAATTTTTAAAAAGTCACTAGCTATCAACGTAACAGATGTTGTCAATAGCAGTTTTTTTATTGATTTCTTTAGTGTTAATAAGTGGCAGTATCCCATTCCACGTGCACCAAATTTAAAAGTACTCATTTTGTAAGCATAAACGTTGCTACTTTTGTTGCGGTAGAATGTTTACAAACACCAACAGGCGCCAACTACAAAGGCAAGTTGAACAGAACAAAACACGGAAGAACCTGTCAAAGATGGGACATGCAGTATCCACACCATCACCCCTTTGAACGTGATAGTTCCTTCACGGATAAATCCTTACAAGAGGCATCAAATTTTTGTAGAAATCCTGACAAAAAGAAAGCACCTTGGTGCTACACAACGGACCCCAAATATCGATGGGAGTACTGTGACCTCCCACTCTGCAGTAAGTTTGAGAGAGAGAGAGAGAGAGAGAGAGAGAGAGAGAGAGAGAGAGAGAGAGAGAGAGAGAGAGAAGAGAGAGAGAGAGAGAGAGAGAGAGAGAGAGAGAGAGAGAGAGAGAGAGAGAGAGAGAGAGAGATGAACCTCAAGCTCAGATTATAAGTTGCTTATTGTCTGTGGTAAATACATGTATAGACGTGTGTGCATACCCTGGAGGGGTGTTAGCAGCGCCTATTTAAGGGTCTTCAATCCACTTTGATATCTTTTGAATGTGAAAATTGATTATTCAGTTAACACGAACAATGATTTACATGTTTTACTTGCATCGTAAATAAACAAATGCTGTAGACAATACATATCTCCTGAGAAATTCATTTATTTTAGAATAGCCTTAATACTACAAGGTATATAACAACGCTACTTCAATGCTACTCTTATGATATTTTACATTTGGTGTTAATTAATCCAGCGTAAAATTAATTTGATTGTATTCTCAGAGTACAGTCCACATTGGTTTGCCTTCAAAAACAGTTGGTACTACATACGCTATCCCGCACCGCGGAAAATACATTGGTCAGAAGCTAACTCAGACTGCCGGGGCATGGGAGGTTACCTCGCTTCCATTGCTGATACTCAGGAACATAATTTCTTGAGTTTTCTTGCTGGATGGAGGCGTGTGTTCATAGGTATGAAAAAAGATATACAAGAGTTAGGTTTGAGAACACATTTCCCAATTTTCCAGAACAAGTACAACAAAATTTTAGCATACTTCGACCTCATTTTTATACTTTGGGTTCTCTCTGTCTACTTTCGAGAACACTACAATATGTGGCTAAACATGCGGAGGTTGATTTGTGAGTATTGGTAAACACCTTTGAGGAAAACAGTTTACTTAGATGTTACCTGGGAGTTTTAATAAGCACCTTAAAGAATAACAATTGTATTTGCTCTGCAATAGTAATTGTTAATTATTCGTTGTTGGTATTTCATATGCATACAATAATGGAATTTTATGCGTCGGAAGGAAGAGAGAGGGAGAGATACAGAGAGAGAGACAGAGAGAGAGAGAGAGAGAGAGAGAGAGAGAGAGAGAGAGAGAGAGACAGAGAGAGAGATAGAGAGAGAGAGAGAGAGAGAGAGAGAGAGAGAGAGAGAGAGAGAGAGAGAGAGAGAGAGAGAGAGAGAGAGCGAGAGTAATAAAGAAAAACAGTTTACTTAGATGGTACCTGGGAGTTTAAATAAGCACCTTGAAGAATAACAATTGTATTTGCCCTGCAATAGTAATTGTTAATTATTCGTTGTAGGTATTTCATATGCATATAATAATGAAATTGTATGCGTCGGAAGGGAGAGAGGGAAGGAGAGAAAGAGAGAGAGAGAGAGAGAGACAGAGAGAGACAGAGATAGAGAACGAGAGTAATAAAGCAAAGCAAATCGATACATTGTGTGTGTGTATGTGTGTGTGTGTGTGTGTGTGTGTGTGTGTGTGTGGTGCAGTTTCCAAAAATAGCAACAACCTGAAACTCATTGTCTCATGCTGCGTTTTGAAGATCCCTTGCCACCGTGATTTTTTTTTTTTTTTTTTTTAATTTTTGTACGGTTACAATATCATTGACAGAGTTATATAGGGAACATATCTCGTACTTTAAATAAGTCGAGCCATAAGTTCTATTATTTGCCCCATTAGGTTTGTTCACCATTGAAAAGAAAACTATGTTCCGATGGTCAGATGGGAAACCTTATATTTTCTCTGATTGGATCGATTCCGAGGTCAGGGTAAGGAAAGCAAACTGGGAACCAAATGCACTACCTGGTAGTAAATGTGTGCTGATGGACATTGACGGCTGGAGCGCCATACCGTGTAAAAAAGCATTCACGGCGACGTACTTCTGTGAATTTGATAAGGATTTAGGTAATCCAACCATCTTATGTAGCTAAAAACTGTTATTACCTCTGTACCAATTGGATTAAAGTCTTTTATCGTACATAGAAACTGATTGTACATATTAGGAATCTGCAAACTAACATGTGACATTAGAGATATTGGGAGAGGGTTGCAAATTTTAATCATTTGCTTTTTCACAAGGGTACATTCTCTGCAAAGAAGTATTATTCGTCAAAAGAATATGTACCCAAATCTTATGGTATCAGCTGAATGATATCCAAGTGGACACGGACATTTATTCATCAGATACATTGCGTTTAACTTTTCCTAAAAGACGGGATCTCTAAACAAATATTTTCAGCTTGATAATAGCAATGCATGAAAGTGCGATTGGAAACTTAATCTCTGTTGTGAAGAGTAGTTAGGAAAATTCAGTTTTGAATAATTTGCAGCATTGCTGCTGATTGGTGCACCTTCAACCTGTCAGATTCTTTTTTTTTTTCTTGTGTGATTGATTTTTCCCGTTTATATCGTTTTGATTTAAATACCAAGGGAAAGACATAGAGAAGAACATCAATATAAACGCATTCGGTGATATACGCACATCTGCATCTGCATTTTGTATATGTGTCTTTTAGCCAGAACCACTTCCTAGTAGCCATTACCCTTTACCACAGTGTTAACTATTTCCTGCCCATAAGCTAATCTGTCACTGTGTAACCTATATGCATCATGTACATATGGAAGTACTATTTTCCATCTTGCACACGTTCCTCTGTAGAATTTTGACATAGGCTGAATTAGCCTAAACAAATTAAAGGCCCTTCAGCGGGTAACTACTCAGAGCATTTTTCGGAACCTGTACTCGTACATGTCTGTCTGAGTAACGGCTCCTTGTCTAAGCTAAATGTTCAGATAAAACGTGGCAAATAATGAATTAGCTAAATACGTGAAGTTTTGCTCATAAATGCAATGCTTCATTATGAATGAAGAATACTGGCCAAACCAAACATAAGTAATTAATTTGTATAGTACAAGTTCAGATACGAGCAATTTGACTTACACCAGAACCAGTATGTGCCATTTCTAGCTGGATAGCTTTTCTTAGTTAAACAACCTGCCACTGTATAACTAAGGTAGAAACAAACTGGCATTATATTCAGCCTCTGTGATTGTAAAATGAATAGTTGCAGCGAGACCACCTGTACAAAGCGAGGAAAATGTGTTTATGTCTATTTACATAAATTTCACAGTTTTACGCAAGCATCTTATAGTCATATTCAACTTATGCATTATCAATTACTGCATCTAATGTAGTTGCTCTCTAAGTGTGTCAACAACTTTGTTTGTGTGTCTATCTCTTAGCCTATCCTTCATTATGTACAGGTGTTTAATTCATCTAAACAAATTGTAAAGTATTTGATGTAGTTACAGCATTTCTGTATATAATAAGTTGCTAAATGTTACAAAACCAAGCACTGTCATTCTGTTCAAGTGAACTGATGCCGTGCAGAAGCTGTAAGTTTTATTCCCGCGAGGCTGTCTTCGCGATCGAATGCCATCGTTTTACTGTTACAATTCTGGTCTTCAAAATAGCTTCTTCAGCGTTGCAGATATATTTAAGAAATCAACATACATGTCGCAAAGCTCAAGACAAAAATTGTTGGCGTATTATGCATTTATTTATTTCTAATATGTTCCATATCATAGAAAAGTGTGTCGACAGAAACATGGGGAATATTTATGCATATTTAAGCGCATTACCTTATGTGCGCTAAGAGCCTTTCCCATTGTGTGCAATGCTGGTCATAGATTTTCTTGCATTGACCACTGAGAGTAATAGAATATATTCTATCATATGAATATCTTTTGAGCTTTGGCATTGATTATTAAAACCTGCAGATCTCTTAGCGAGCTTGTGTAGTCCATTTTCAATTCCAGAACGGGAAAATGAAGCTATAGAATAAAACAAAATTGTATGATTCATGCTCAGGTTTACGCCAGTGTAGGTGTGGTTAATAAAAAGTGTGTAGCTGTGCGTTAAACTACAATACCCAATGCTGAAATTTGATAGCAATTCATAATGTGATGTACGCGTTCCGCAGGAGTGCATGAACTCACAGATATAATACTGACCACCCAAAGCAGAGTTTGCTGGGACTTCATGTTCAAATGTGTCTCAGGGGAGTGTATCTGGGATTCCAGCCTCTGTAACAATCATATGGACTGTCATGATGAATCAGATGAATTGGATTGCCAAAAGCCAGGTATCACTACTTATTTTCTAAATCTTGCTTATTTTCGCAATCATAATATTGTAAATACAGGGTTAGAAAAACACATGATAGTTATCAAACTTTTATGTTCAAGAAGTGATGAAAGCAACATTTTTACTTGATTGCTAGTTGGTATTGTTAATTTTTATTATAAACAGGGTTCATACTCATAGCAAAAATGGTTTTGCGCTCTATATAAAAAAAAAAATTATATTGAAAAGTATAATATTATTTGTTATATCCCAAACTGTTATGTTTGTAACACTCCATAAGCAGCCCCCTTTTGGTTTCGCTAATATGTAAGACAAAAATTTATCCCTGCTTACTGGGTGAGGTACTTACATCTCGATTTAAAACCTTGTATTCTAAGTACAATTTTTGTATATCTATAGTATTTTTAGGTGGCCCTTATGATAGCGGCTGTTGTGGCCTTAATGAGGGTCTCCTGGCTATATATGTTACTGAAATAATGTAAATGTATATTCAGTCAAATAATAGATATGTGAGTTTGAGTCTGAGTCTGAGTCTGAGTCTGAGTCTTGTATTACTTTATTAACTACATGCTGCATAAAATCTTTGGGCGAGCGTGAAATCAGTGGTTGAGAGACTGAAAGGCTGCCTTTAGAGTCAAAAATCCTAAAGGGGTGTCTCTAAGGACCCAAACATTTTTTAGTTTGCCGATTTCCCTTAAGGAGACATATTCCTGGCCTGTGATAATCGCGTCCGTCTACAAAATCCCGCTAAAAATACCTCTAATATTTCGTATGAAGCCCACAAGAGGGCAGTTTAAGGATATAATTATTATCAAAGAGAGTTCAAGTATGCATCACTAGCCCGGTCAAACGTTATTACAATTCATAAATCATTTATTTCGCGTGTAAAAATTGTACAAATCACATACCATATGAAGCACACATCAAGAATATGCCGAGCCATGAGGCCCGTCACAATATACCCGTTGTAACGGCCGCTATGTTGAAACAAATGTGAAGGGTGTTCTCGCAAGATCCACCCAACCATTGGACAGGCCGGTGCCACATGTCAGAGGTGGACTCCCCAGAGCATGAAAACCGCGTCCGGCTTTAAGACATATACGGCCCAGAGCGTGAAATGTACGTCCGGGCGTGGAGGTATGAGATCCTTGAAGAATGATCTTGAAAGGTAGAATTTTTTAAAGAAATTCTCTTTAAGGAAGGTAGTTTTTGACGCCTTTTTCACTCTGCTCTACAAATCCTCTTTAAGCCATTTTATGTGTTCGCCTGTGCTCTTTTCAGAAAATGCCAGTATCTGATTTGATTTAGTTTTGAAAATCAATCAAGGCCCCAGACTCACAAGCAATAAATATTTCTCAGTGAAAAAAAAATAGACAAACGGTACATTTTTTATCCTGAACGGATCTGTTTGGAAAAGTGGCGCGCTTGGAACAGGACTTTTAGTTTAAACTGAATCTTAACAGTTAATACAGACATGCCAAAATGCTAACACAATTTACAGGTTCAGCTGATTTTTCTTGTGGAGATGGAACCTATGTTCATATATCTTTATACTGTGATCTCAACCGTGATTGTGGAAACGGCGCTGATGAAAGTGCGTGCGGTAAGTAGTGTCATATGTAAAGATTGGGTTTTGTCTTCGGGCACAAGTAAATGCCAAAACGAATAGACTGGAAGTAATGGTATATTGATTGATGGGTGCTTTAATGTTTGTTGCAGATACTGTAATTGCCTCTTCCAGCTGCACGATTCCGTTATGAATACCCACTGAGGCTTTCATCCTGTGAGGATCTTGTGACAAATGACTACCACATGTACTATATCTTCAGTTGCATGTTAAAAATACATAGACTCATGAATATGCAATTTTTTATATACTGTAGATCTGGAAAGGTGGCCCATAATATTATTTATGTTCTTTTTGCTGTTCACCACCACATATTTGCAAGGACAACTGGTCACCACACCCTGCACTATATTGTCAAAGCATACTTACTCACCCATTCTAGCTCACAGGTATTTGTTTGACACTGACAATCACTTCATGTGTCTTTTCATCTAAAAGAACTGGTTATCAATACAGATATGTGTGTAAATGAACCGTTTTACTTAATCTGTCAGGTACATATTCCTGGTTTCAACCTATATTAACGAAAGAGCAACATTAATGGTTTGTGATCCTATACTAAAATATCTGCTCAATTTCGCACCTACCTTTTTCTTTTGCTACTCAAGTTTATGCCATATGCAATGCCTCCGAATATCGCTGTGGCAATGGGCGATGTATTCCACAAGCTAAAGAGTGTGATTTTGAAAAAGACTGTACAGATAGTTCTGATGAAGAGGGATGTGGTAAGCGCTTACCGTTCTTATTTCCAGTTTAAATTTAACCCAACACTACTGCCGGGAAAAAGACCTTTTGCTTCAGTACTTGCATTAGCATTTGTAGTTGACGGAAGATATTCTACAATTTACTTGTGCATGAGGTGCCTATATGGCAACGGTCAATGTTTTCCGCCCTTGATGTAAATATAGTCTGTACATAATTTGTGCTTCTGAACCCTTGCCAGACACTAATGTTACACACTAGACAAGGCAATATGAGTGGTTTTCTTTTGAAAAGTCTAGTCTCCTCTCCCTGAAGCAAATAATAATAATAATAATAATAATAATAATAATAATAATAATAATAATAATAATAATAATAATTATAATTTTAAAAATAATGATGATGATGACGACGATGATGATGATGATGATGATGATGATGATGATGATGATGATGATGATGATGATAATAATGATAAGGATAATAGTTGTATCCATAACAAATTGTCTATGGTCAAAACAAATTTTGATGTATTAATGATTTTTATATTTTTAGATATATATGACAAGACAGTAGCATTCAGTTGCTATGACGGGTCTTATATTCCACGGAGGTATATGTGTGATGGCATAGCCAATTGCCCTAGCTACAGACCAGAGGATGAAGACGCCCAAACATGTAATATGTATATATATATATATATGCATCATAGATGAATAACGCAAAACTATTTTACTGGCTGAAAGTCAGCAGTGTCTAAACAAATAGTTACGGCAAACGATACCTAGCAGTTCAGCAGTTTATCAATTACTACTTGGCTATGTGTGAAGTGTCAATTAACTTCTGCTAAAAAAGGAACATGGACAGGCCAGGTTCCAGGAAAATAGTTATGTGCATACAGAACAATTTATTTCAGAGAAAAAACATAGGTTTACATAATATGTAATCGTATTATTATTTATGCAGTGTTTTAAAATCTTGTATTGTGCTGAGTATTAAGTATATATTACTTGAATATACACTGTAGCCCTCACAAAATCAAAATTTCAGTGACAAAATCTAAGCCCCTGAACAAAATTAATTCATAAATAAATACGCAAATGAATAAATAAATATAAATGAATGAATGAGTCGATAAATAAATAAATAAATAAATAGATAGATAGATAAATAAATAAATAAATGAATAAATAAATAAATAAATAAATAAATAAATAAATAAATAAATAAATAAATAAATAAATAAATAAATAAATAAATAAATAAATAAATAAATAAAAAATAGGTTAGTTAAAGGGTTTAAAATTTCATGTTAATAAGATGAAGTATCAAACATTGTTGTAAAGATGTAGTGTTTTAACAACAGGTTCAACAATAACATTTACATGCGTGTGTACCTTAGGTGAAGACACAAGCTTATATGGGTTTTTGTGTAAATCTGCAAGATATAGCATTAACGAATCCATGGTTTGTATGTATGACGTTGATTACTTCGGGAACTACAGAGGGTGCCGAGATGGATCACACCTGGAAAATTGTGGTGAGCATTACACTGTTATCAGTGGACCTCATTTTAATCTCGTTTAAACATTTGTCCTCATAAAATCCTGTTTGTGCATTTATGATTTAGCCCTGTGGATTGCGTAGACTGATTTCATTATATAAAGCTTCCATGCTATGACCATTACTGAAATCTCTGGTCAACCGACAAAAACATGTGAAATTCTGATAGCTAAGAGACAGACTGGCAGCTTTGATACTCCCTCACACAGCAAATTAACACAAATGTAACCCTGGAATAGCGAGGTAAGGTTACATTAAGAGTGAGATTGGATATCCCTTTCCCCGGGCCAATTGGCCACAGAATGAACATAATTGGGTTTTACAAGTTTAAAATTAAGATGCTCAGGCTGGTGAGATGGGCCAAAATCCTTTATGTCACCTGTCAACCTGGCTGCAAGGCTTTCATACAAACTCGTTGTCCCATTGAGACTCATCAACAACTTGGGTTTTCGAATTACCTGGTGTATAATAGCCCTTGGGTTGTTTCTGTTAGATTGACCTAGCCACTCATGTAATGTGGCAGATCCCCACAAGAACAAAGAAAAACTGGACATTTGGATGTATTTCGTGGAAAGTGAAATGTATTTTCCTGTTAATTGAATGGAATTGAAATTGCTCGAGATTTCCAGCTTCCAATGTGTTGATTATCAGACATACCAACCTGTGCGGGGGCACCACTGGAAAAGGAAACTGCATTAAAGAATTTGGGATCATGTCTTCAGCATTCCACGGTGGTGAAAAGTACTGAACCAAAATTGGGTCTGTCAAGGCTGTTTCGTAACTGGTCGATAAAATACAGGTTTGAGTGACTTTCTCCGCATATTCAAAATAGCGGAATGCAACAGCTACATGTGCAGACTGAACTTGACTTGATTCCTTGAGCAATGACAATGTCAATATTTCCTGAAACGGATTTCGACCTTGCGTTAGGACGCTTAAAACATATGAGGCGTGATTACATCTTCCAACGACAGAATGTTGGGGAGTTGATTGTTGGATATCCTTCTGCCCTCTAGAACTTACAAGAAACTGAAAGAAAGAGACATGGTAAATTGTACACGAATATATTATTCGATGTACATATGAGGCATTTCCCCATTTACGAAACGATGGTTTTGTCTGTTGGCTGTCTGGGGTTCACTTTTCTGTTGGTGAGCTTTCTGCAAATAAATGCAAAGCAATGAAACCATTAGTGTAATTTTGTATCTTGCACAAGGAAACAAAATACATGATGTATTCCTATGAAAGGGGCATAGAGTATTCTATAACATAACATTCATAAAAGAAATCAGAGTACAATTTGTTAAGCTTTACTTGTCGTTTTTCATGGATGGCTTTGATGATGCTACGGGGATATTATTGCCTTTGAGAAAACAAGGTTTGTTGTCGGAAATATACCATTATTTAGTCTCGCTCTGAAGTGACAGTCGTTGCCGCCTTGTTTGGACATTTATGAACCTTCAAACAAGGTAACAGACATACATTAATAGTGTGTATGCCTGAAATACGAGTGGCTCTAGAAAAAATATAATTTTCTAGGCAGGCCAAGAGAAGGGGTCAAATCGGTCATTCAATGCTTGTCTCTGGATAATGTCATCTTATCGATGGCTTGATCGGCATTTTCAGACGTAATTATGATGCTGTGTGTTTGATAAGGTGCCCATATATTAGCACCGACCACATAGGTGGATGAACTTCAAGAATTTTAAGGTGGGTTTACATCATAAAATCTGGCTGGCAAGTCTCTTGAGGTACAACAAAATCTTCTATGAAGGATGATTTGCTATTAAAAGATTGACCAATCTTATTCATACTTTAAAATCAGCACGCACCTGAATCATATTTCGTATAAGATGCATTTGATGTTGAACCTCTCTCTTGTGAAGTCAACCAGTCTTCTTAGAGATGCATGCCCTGGGACCACCATGTACGTGAAATTCAACACACCAATTAATATTGAAAAATAAAATACACAAAACATTACCAACATTCATTAACTCCAGTATTGAGAGCAAATTCAAAGGTATTAAAAGGCAAAGATTAGAGAAATACCAAAACACCAACATTAAGCTTTCAGTACAAAGGGGATCATACGCATTTCACTCCTATACTAAGACTCGCCAGGCCTACCATTTTGTGTGTGTGTGTGTGTGTGTGTGTGTGTGTGTGTGTGTGTGTGTGTGTGTGTGTGCTGACTTGTCAGCCAGCTGAGTGGAGAGCAGAAAAACATTACCCACATTCAGAAATTCAAACCCAACAATAACAGCAAAGGACAGAGATCCAAGAATTATAAAAACATTAACTGCAGCTTCAAATACCAATGTGAAAAATTAAGTTACTCTTGACATAAGACAGGCAGTTACCCACAAAAGGAAACATGGTTGGAGACCTTTCATATTTGTCCATGTTTTTTGCACAGAAAGCTGCAGATGCCACTTCTTATTTCGTGCGTCACTGGTGATTTTCGCCATTCTTTTCACCACAGGCCATGCAACATGACAACGGTCATTAGGGTTGTACATACATTTCTTTCTTTCACCCACACCTGCTTGTACTAACATTCCTGTCGTGAAAATACCCATCGATAACCACTTCTGCTTCCCGAAAATCTGCACAGATATGCATAACTCTATGTTATCAATGTTTCTGGGAAAGATCTTTCGTCTTTCTTGTTGAAGGGATGCGTCCTCGCAACTCTGTTCATGGCAGAGGCTAAAGCCACCACAGGTGTTGGTAAGAGTTTTTGTGACACCAGTGCCAGACATTAGCCATAATAGCGATCCGTCTCATGTCAGCAGCTTTGCTCATGCTTTGTGTCTATTTGATAGCATCCACACTGCCCTTGCTGTATATAAGGGACATGATTACAGACATGACAACAGTGAGTTGCTGATTGAGTCTCTCGCATATTTGGCCATTATGGGCAAACTGACTGAGTCGTTCATACTGGCAGCGAATCATCCCGCTGCATACCAATGCAAGAAACATTCTGCAGCTGCTCATGTATTTCTATAAAGAGGAGACATGAGAGTAGAAAACAACAAAAATAAATCTTGTACAGTTATCTGTATTTGTATTTGGAGCATTCAAATTATTGGGAAGGAGATTTATGAAAAATAATAAACACCAAATGGCAACCTCAATATGCTTAATTATCTGCATGATTGTGAATGCATTATAGTCTGGAGGCCTCGAGATACAAAATAAAGTATACAGAGTCCACATATGCACGCTATCTTTAAACTATTCTTGGGTTTATATATATTGTATCTTATATATATATATCGATTTCAATTTTGACTCCTTTGTCAGATAAAGAGGTGTAATTTAATCTTAGTTCCATAATCACCAACCCCACCTATCATTTTGCAGGCGATGCTATTTGTCCAAAAGCATACACCAAGTGCCCAGGAAGTTACTGTATTCCCATCGCTAAAATCTGTGATGGAATCTGGGATTGTCCTCTCAGGCAGGATGAATTTGGATGTGGTGAGTCATAATACATGCTAGATAATAAAAACCTTTGCCAATAAACAGAGTTCCCCTTCATTGTATTCATTTTAAGGTGCTTGTAAAGTGGATTAACTCCTGCTACAGTTCTACATCTCCCAGGAGTCGTTCTTTGAGACCTCCCTTCTCTAATTCTTTAAGATAAATGGTTGTAAGGTCTTCCTTATGCGTGAGATAGGCCTTAGTTTCTGAACATGCACAATGTTATGAGGCAGTATATGTGGTTTTCTCTTTTCTTTTTTTCGATTCTAGTATGGCTCCGAAATTAGGATTGCGTGGTTACAAAATGACCTGTGTGCGGTATGATTGTGCATGCTTGGAGACCTTTTTTGTTCCTGTATGGGTTAAAATGAAGAAAACTGGGGGTCTAGAGCCCACGGTATAGGATATAACCATACTAAGGTTCAGTTAATTATCTTAGGTTAAATTTAAGAATGGAACGCTGATGCATCTATATGATCTAGACATGGCCATCGAGGAATTAAGACATGGAGGCAGGCCCTGCACAACTTTGTTTATTTTTTATAACCATGGTCAGATTGACAAGCAATCTTTCATCTATTTTTAATATTACATTTCAGAAACTTTGTAAAGCGTCTGACTGGTATTTGTTTAGCAATTTATTGACAGCTTTACAATGTGATGGATGTATTGGGGAATAAGGGAAGGGGGTACTAGCAATGAAACTGGCAGGAAAATCTGGAACATATAGTGAATATCTATTATTATTATTATTATTATTATTATTATTATTATTATTATTATTATTATTATTATTATTATTATTATTATTATCATTATAATTACTGCAGGAAAATCTGGAACATATAGTGAATATATATTATTATTATTATTATTATTATTATTATTATTATTATTATTATTATTATTATTATTATTATTATTATTATTATTATCATTATTACTGCAGGAAAATCTGGAACATATAGTGAATATATTATTATTATTATTATTATTATTATTATTATTATTATTATTATTATTATTATTATTATTATTATTATTATTATTATTATTATTATCATTATTTGGGGGGGTGGGTGAGCTAGACAACACACCTGCCGGGTATGCTACAGTAAGATAAAGTGGCAACGTTATGTACTGTCAGCTGGTGGAGGGGAAGCAACCAGTAGTTATATCTTGTTAAATGGCCCTTCCAGAAAGAGAACCGTCAACCACTCTCACATATCCTGCTCAAACCATAACCATGTCCTTTTTTAAAATGTTGCTTACATTTGGCAAATAGCGCTGATGCCCCCCCCCCCCCCTTGCTCCCAAGAGCATCAAACCCTGCAGAAGGACGCAAAATTCCCAGAGTAATTAAATATTTTGCCCTTGAATGCAATATATGCAATTTCACCTCAGTGTTCTTGACAAAACGTGCCGCATATAGTCCCGCTGTTTAACTGATTGCAAATAAACCTGGTACTTTAACTGTTAGTCAACTGAATTGACCAAGTACAAGCTCTGATTGTCACGTTGATGTGAGAAGCTGTCCATAATAAGCAGCAGCTATCCTAGGTGAGACAACATGCAAGGATTCAGTAATTATTCAATGGTTAACAAGGTTAGGTGGTAGCACATGCACAGATGTCCTTGTTTTTTGTTTGTTTTTTTTGGGGGGGGGTTGTTTGTTTTGTTTTTCTTTTTTTTTTTTGTTTTGTTTTTTTTTTTTTTTTTTTGTTTTTTTTTTTTTTATGTTTTTTTAGGAAACCTGTGTTTCGATCTCGCTGCGAAGCACCGGATCATCCACGTGAAATGCACCACTCTCTTTTAAGTACTTTCAAGAAATAAGGGTGATCAAGATTCTCTTTATGTAGATGAGGAAGGTATTGGAACGAGGTCTGCTTAATGCTGGAAAAGGCCATCGGTACCAATATCAATGCTAAGTTTCATTCATTTTAGAAACGCCAATTAAAAGCGTCAATATTACATTAATTGATGTGAACCATATTTGACATCATCATATTATCACTTTCTTTTCATATTGAACTTTTCTGTTGTGTTTTGGTTAATTCCTTCTAAAAGTAATTTCATTGATCGATATTTAGTATTATAGTTGTGTAATCATAGCACTTTCTGCGAACGTGGCACCAAATTATGATATCTGGCGTCTTACAGATGGATACAGATGTGAGGGCCTCTACAGATGTAAAAGAGAGAGAAACTGCATAACCTTGGAGCAAGTATGTGATGGTGTTCTACATTGCGCTCACGGAGATGACGAAGAGCTCTGTAGTATCAAATGTCCACAACAGTGTTTGTGTCAAAGAGGTGATTTCAACTGCAGTCATATCGTTTCAAGCAATGCATCCTCAATATTGGTGAGCTTGGGTGCGGATGCCAGGAGATTAATCTCTACATACAACAACATACCAGAGCTGAGTCTCATCTGGAGATATTCTTTCATGTTTGACTTGAACTTGTCACACAATAATATAACCAAAGTGATACCTGGAATATTCACCTATGCAGCGAATCTTTGTAAACTTGACCTTAGTTATAATTATCTTCTAAAATTATGGAGGGGAACATTTCTTGGTCTAACCAGGCTTGATACCCTAAAAATTGAAAGCAACCCATTGCTAGCTGTAATCGAAGATGGTGCTTTCAACGGACTTACATCGTTGCACCATTTAGAGCTGCTTCATCATACCCTAGGAACATAAACAAATAACCAGTTTCTTGGCTTATCATCGTTAAAGAAACTCTGTTTGAAATGGGACAAAATACATACTGTAGAGGCAAGGGCATTCTACGATTTATTGGTGTTGGAAGAGTTGGATATGTCCGGTAATGACATAATTCATTTTGACAAATTTATGTTTTCAAAACTCACAAATATGAAAACATTGATAAGTTCTGACTATAAGTTTTGTTGTGTAGCACCAGATTCAGTAGCGAAATGCATGCCAGATGCTGATGTGTTTTCAAGCTGTTCTGATCTCATGGCTAACGAAACCCTACGAATTTTACTCTGGATCATGGGAATTTTGTCCCTCTGCGGAAATTGTCTGGTTATTTTTTTCCGAGCCAGATCTAAGTTACATAACCAAGTACATTCGTTTTTGATTTCTAACTTGGGAGTTGCAGATATGCTAATGAGCGTTTATCTTTTAAGTATAGCATGCGCCGATCTTGCCTATAGAGGGCATTATATTGAAGAAGACAGAAAATGGCGCTCATCCTCAATCTGCAGCATAGCTGGAATAGCAGCGTCAACCTCATTACTAGGATCACTGTTTATGCTTATGTCGATTACCTTGAATATATTTCATGTCATAGTTTTTCCATTCAGCACTTCCAAATTGCAAAAGAAAGGCGCTGCTGTTATGGTTGCTGTAGTATGGCTTCTGGCTTTTCTAATAGCCACGTTTCCTATCATATTTCGCCCTCACTTCTTGGGTAAATACTATGGACGTTCTACAGTCTGCTTACCTCTTCATATTACTTCCGAAAAATACACAGGCTGGATCTACTCTTTTGTGTCTTTATCCGTTATTCCAACTTGTGTCACTTCAGTGCTTCTACTGTCTTATACATGGATGTATTTATCTATCCAAAGATCCCGTGCCTCTGCAGGCAACACAGGGTCACAAAACGTCCGTGTATTTCGTCAAATGGTTTTAATCGTTCTTACAGATCTTTGTTGTTGGATGCCAATTTGTGTTCTCGGTGAGTATTGTTATTATTATTAAGGGACGAAGTATTCTGTATCAGTTGCATTAAGAAAAAGTAGCCTGATATAAAGGACTCTCTATCTCTCTCTCTCTCTCTCTCTCTCTCTCTCTCTCTCTCTCTCTCTCTCTCTCTCTGGCAAGTGCCTCCATTCCCAAAATAAGCAATGACTTTAGTATTGGCTTTGGGCCAGTATTTGGACTGTAAGTGGAGAGTTGTTGAGGGTGAAACATATTCGGTTAAAATGCCCCTTTATTGTTTGCATGGTTTATGTTGGCAATTTAAGATGACACAACATCGATAGAACGTTATTTGGTATAGATTATGTATTCTTCTGCCTCAATATTCAGGATTTGCATCACTTGGAGGAAAGGTTCGTCTTCCTGGAGAAATCTATGCCTGGTTTGTGGTTTTTGTTGTACCAATCAACTCTGTGTTGAACCCCTTTATTTACACAATATCACCTATTCTTCTAAAGGAAAGGTACATGTACCAATATTATTAGTTGTTTGTTCTGTTCGATAAGTGATTGTTGTGGGCTGTTATATTTTGAGTACATTACAAAACTAAAACTTACAAGAAAGGACACTTCTCCATTTTTGGATATTGCGATTAAAAGAGACATTGATGACATTATAAACAGTTACGGGTTCATATCGTTATTAAAAATACGAGTATGATCCCAATCTTAATCCAATGTAAATAATAGTATCGATTTCTGACCATATTATCTTATGCCTATGTGTCAGTGTAGGCGTAACGAGCACAGTGAAACTGTTCCAAAATAATTGTCAATGGAACCGAAGAGGCTTGTAACGCTTAGAAATATCGATATTCAAAATTAAAAATTTGGACCTGTAGAAAATGTGTTCGGCTTTTGTTAGGTGTTCAGTTTACAAGGCATTCGGCTGTGGAGGTTTAACTGTATATGGAAAATATTTACATATTCTTAACATGTGAAATCACACATGCTTAAAATATGACATTTTTGATGCATCGCCCAGGAGCAACAAAAATCTAGCGTGTGCTAAACCAAATGTTACGCTATTGTCATACCCGTTGAAACAAGTTAACGTGTCGATTCAGCAAGGAGTTTTTCGAATTGTGCACCTGCAAATTTAATATTTGAGCATCCGCTTGTCCTCATTTTGCCTCACACCACTAAACTAGACTCACTGGCTCGTGCGTCAAATCAACTCACTTTTCCACAGTTAAAAAATGTCAGTTCCAGTACCTATGACCATAATGACAATTAAAGTTCTACTTGGTATGGCACAAATGAGTAAGTTGCTCATTTGCACATTTCTATTACTTTGTCTCTTCAAATAAAAATTAAACAAATAAAAAGCAATTAAAAATAAATTCATAGAAATATCTTCATATGAGGAGGTTGTACATATTTAACTCGTTGAATGTTTTCGTCGTTAATATGCTTTGGAAGTGTGGTTATATAATAGAAATGTGATCATCTCACGAGCTTGCTATTAGGCAGGGATGAAAATTTGAAAAGTGAGGCTGACGAACAATTGACCAAAATATAGTTTGATTATGCATATCTACTGCATATATTTTAAAATATTAAACTTAACTGGGCAAGTTTCGTTTTCACCTAACTAATTCTAGTATTTGTGTACAAATACCTTTTTGCAAAGGCTGAGGAAACAAATGTGCAATCAAGGTGAATGTAAACATGCTTCCCGGTCCAAGAAAGAATACTTTATTAAATTTTATTGCATTATTATTCATTTTTCATGCATATTGTCAAGAATGATTTGCACAAATAGAAACCATAATAAACCCGACTGCCCCCACAAACCACTTCAAAAAAAAAAAAAAAAAGTTTGTTTACGGGACAGGAGCAGAAATATTTAACATACTGGGGAAAGGCTGGTACCAGGCATGTTTTAACGCGAAAAATTATCTAAAGTGGTTGCGGTTAATACAGCGAACCCAAAAATTTAACCTGAATATATGTCAATTACTAAGAAAAATTGTATGTTATTTATGTATTTCTTTGAAGAAAAATAGTATACAGGAAAAATGTGATCCCACACACAAACTTAATATAGTTACGCATGTCAGAGAGTTTAAAGGTAGGTCTTCCTGGATGTCCAATTAGACAAAAATGCGTAAATACAATCAAGCATATCTCGTAAAATTTGCATCGATTTAACAGTTTTGTTCATATATGGAAATGTTTAAGAGACAGGGAACTTATCAGTACACCATTTGTTTTAATTTCTTCATATAGAGGCTGGAGAGAGAGAGAGAGAGAGAGAGAGAGAGAGAGAGAGAGAGAGAGAGAGAGAGAGAGAGAGAGAGCAAAACTTGTCAATAGGGACATCTGCATGATTTATGTCTTATTAACTATGACCGCAAAAAATAGACACTGTGATATTGATTCTGAAAGGACCACCCATAAAACAGACCAAACGTTGTTATGTGTCAGATTTTGTACAATATGGCTGTATACCCAGCACAGCTCATATCAACTTGTGATTTACAATTTTGTTCCCTGGTTGAAAAAACGTGTTAATGTATTAGCCACCAAAGACTTGAGAAGTTTTTGAAAATGAAACAAATATTGAATCATCCCACAATGGAGGAAGCCTTTCAGTGTAAAGGAAAAAGAAACTTTTTAGCGTTTGTTGCAAGCCTTCAGAAACTCATGAAACTTTCGAAATCCGAAGCTTTGCATTGATCTCAAAAGCCACTTTACAGAAAAATGCAAACAGTTTACTCAGTAACATTCGGCTGTCTCATCGGCATGTCGATTCGGGCATTCCAAATGGGTAACAGGCATAATGAATAGGTGCTGCAAACACAATATCCTAAAAGTGGAGTTTTCGACCTGAAACAGGATTTAAATGCTTTAGCAGGTAGGGGGGGGGGGCTGTGTATAGAAATCCTTAGACTGGTAGACTGATTCCTAAGAATTGGCATTAGTGTAGGTTGTTTCCACTTGGCAAGCATTTTGTTTCAATTGGCACTGCAATAACTGTCCTTTATACATAAGATAGAAAGGTCCATTCATTACTCATTGGCTGTTTGTATGAAAATGGCGTAAGGTTATTCTGTTCAGGAAGGTTATTCTGTTCAGGAAAAGCACTGTCCCATTAAGCGAAAGTTCCTCTTGTCTTGGAATCCTCATTCACATATTTCATTGCTTGTGAAGATCGTGTTTATTTCAGCTTAACTTAATTGTTTTGAATAATGTGCTTTCGTGCTTTCTATTTGTTTCAGGCTATGTCAAAGTATGTGCCCATGTACAGGAGGAAATCATCCCTCTAACCAATCGGGAGATACGACCATGACAAAAGCTTCCAGAACCGAAGAAGGTATGTAAGGTGTCTTCGGAACGACTTAGATTCCCGATGCAATGTAATGTCCATGTGGTGTGCTCAGATAGGTACGTTTGTGCAGATACACAGCGTGCTATGTCTAACTGTTACATATAACTACGAACTTCTGGTGCCGATTCAATCACATTTTTTTTACAAGAGCAATGTTTTGGAATTTCAGCATTGGAAAAAAAGTTTCCTGTATCTAAAAAATAAAACCATCATATATATGTATGTATGTATGTATGGATGTATGTTATGTATGTATGTATGTATGTATGTATGTATGTATATATATATATATATATATATATATATATATATATATATATATATATATATATATATATATATATATATATATATATAACGATAATTTACAACACGGAATATATTTTCGTGATGGAATAACACAAAAAGTAAGAAATGCGACATAAACGAAATGAAGTAACGAAGATAGTAAAGCATACCATGATATCTGGGCTATGCATTCCGTTCTATTATTCTCCACCACCTTCAAAGTCATTTTGTTAAAGGTTACACGTAACATGTTTCCAACATGCAGCCAAGCATAGGCAGAACGTTCACGTAGAGCATAATTATCTTTATCATTTCGGGTAAACATTAAGGAAGACGTTTCTGAAACTGGTTCACCTAATCATAACCCCACAAACGATGTTTGTCAGATCATTTTTTAAAGTTAACATTGGCTGTTCCAAAACCAACATCGCCAACTGAATAAAAGCCCCAATATTGGTTTGGATACCTTAATAGTAAGGCCAAGTCTCCAAATTGCAATCAATTGAGGAATATGCATCAAGGTAAAAATGAGATAACTGCTGTAGATGTGAATTGTTAATCGTGGAATATGTTGTTTACATGAGATTTATATAAAGGATAGTGTGTAGAAGAACAGTGAGTCAAGCTGACAGCAGTATACTCCCAAAAATTTCATTTACAGGGACTACCTCAAAGTCATGATATAAAGGTATGTCAGTACAAGGGAAGATGTGAACCCTATATATTTTCATAAATTGTCATCGTGAAAAATTGATACATAAACAGTACTTAACAAGCATGGAGGAGCTTGAGAATTACCCTCTTCAATTTTCTGCTCGAAGATTACAAATAGATTTAACATAGAATTAGCTTCCCTTTTCCACTTCGGACCCACCATGTGGGAGACACTTGTAAATCATGACATTCAAATCAAAAACGATTTACGAAATAGGGGGTACGCTGCACTTATGACATCTAATGCAACCATGATGAACTGATTTTGTACTGAGACAAAAGTGGCACCAACCAGTTCGACATACGACAATACCCATCCCTGTGGGAATGGAATTCTGTACTTTTAATGTATTATATACTAACAGGGCAAATGTATGAGGGCAGCAAGTAGCAACGTAGTTTGGCGAAATGTTATACTTTGATATCTGATATTGACATTTCAATGCATGGGCTGTCTGTGGGCTGCGATTGTTGAGAATATAAGAAATGAGACATTCGACATTAGGGTTGGTACTAGTGAATTTAGTCTTTATTTATAATGTTATGTAAAACATTTTATCCTTGGTATGTATATATTCCCTTACGCCAAATGTATGTGGTAGTAGTAGTAGTAGTAGTAGTAGTAGTAGTAGTAGTAGTAGCAGCAGCAGCAGTAGTTGTAGTAGCAGCAGCAGCAGCAGCAGCAGCAGTAGTAGTAGTAGTAGTAGTAGTAGTAGTAGTAGTAGTAGTAGTAGTAGTAGTAGTAGTAGTAGTAGTAATTATTCTTATTGACCAGCGAATTGCAAGAGAATCGAAAAGTTGCAGATACAAAATTTGTATCAAAATACTTTTATTTAAATAAAAATAAGGTTACTAATTCTCAAGGATTGCAAAATAGCATTCACGTAAATGGATGTATAATCTGAAATATTTCGATGTGGCAAAGGAACAACGTTATACCGTCCAAGTATATGACCTCCCTGTCTTCAAATTGAGAGGGCAATGCCCTTTGAAACCTGAAATAAAGCTACCCTTCCACGGATGTGTCGTTTTCCTTCATGTGCACCACTCTTGACTGGATATCAATATTTTAGGCAAACATGCCTTGGTGCCTTCTGACCGATAAACTACACATTCATGACCAAGAGCATAGTGCAGGTACCGTACTTGTTTTTCAAAGGGAGGAATATTTAAATATAAAAGCATTTTATATTATATGAGTACTGGTGAACAGAAAACAGGTAGTTAACATGTATATCACCTGTTTAAGCAAATAATTGCAATACAAAACAAAAAAACCCCCAAAAAGTGAAATCTGAAATAAGACGAATGCCAAATTTGCTCCTTTTTATGTGCCCACTGTACACAAAGCTGCATATGTGATACGAAAAAGTCAGTGGTATATAACAATTGTTTTCCTGAACTCTCATTTCCAGACGCAAATACAAATGAACATTTGTTCTTTTTAAATTTTACACATGACACAACGACACTTCGTGGATATGTGAGGAGGACACATTTATCAGCTAAAGATGCAGCCCTCATCATGATAAACATATGTCTATCTTTGTCGAGACTAAAGGAGCTGGAGGTATATCCACTGCTTTGTGATAGGAATGTTATCATGCTGTATGATAGTAAAGTAAGTAATTTGATTACAATTTTTTACTGGATGACTTCCCTTAATGTAAGCATCACCTGTGACACCTTGTTACTTGGCATAAACCATTACATAAAAGTCTTAAAGGCAGTGTTCTATCCACTGCTTTACGATTGGAATAATCCAATGCTGTAGGATACTAAAGTAAGTAGCTTGATTACAATATGCTAAAGTTATTACAAGAAATCTACTGTAAGTGCAGGCGGCACCTATGTCACCTGATTACATTAAAGGCACACACCATTAAATGGGAATCTTTAAGGCAGTGCGTAAACTCATAATTCTGTTGATTCGACTTGGTACAACTTGAAGTCTTCTCTAATGACACATCACTGCAAGCATCGTTTGCCCGTATTTTGGTAGTAGACGACAATAGCAAACTCACATGAACTCTTTAAAAGTTTGTTTATTGAACCATTTAGCATTTTGACAGCACGTGCCCAGGGTCCACTGTGCTTGTCAGAACTTTCCCATTTACAACTGTTACGGAAACAAATTAGAAAGAAACTTCTGCCTCTGGAGGGAACCTATCACGGTAATCTACCTTAGGTCAACAGCTTTTCTTGACATCTACATGGACAGCATGCCCAAGACTGTACTCATGAAAACACTGCCATTTACTCAGTCCAATTTCAACGCAAAATGCAAACTTAAAGGAATTTGTGATTTGATATTATTGAGTCTTCAACAATTCTGGCTTTTCTTGACAGGGTCTCGTACCAGTACTGCGCCATACTTCAGCAGCTGTGTCAGGCGGCAATTCTGCAGAAAGCATCTTGTCCTTTGGGAACCTTCTGAAGGTGGTGCTTCGTGTTGTCCAGCACCAAAATGATGATGGACGTTCTTCACAAATACAATGTGAATAACTTCAGGATTCGGTATGATATTGTTCCTTACGAGGCATTCTCACCAGAATGCAAGCAGTTCAGCAGCAATGTGTAAATTTTTCTGACATACAATAATGCATGCTCTTTTTCTTTGTCTTGCAAGAAAATGTGAATATAAGAAGGTGACATTTTAATGCCTCGATATGGAAACAAAATCATAATGAATACTCGAAGGTTTGCTTTTGAACCCTCAGCCCTTTCAAGAGAAATGTAGCTGTACGTTTTTAACATTTCCTTCTCTGGTAGCCTTAATACTCGTGAGGGATAGAATAGTGATTTTCTCTTTTCTTTTTGTTCATATGACCATGTTCATCCTAGACAATGGTTATAGGATCAGTCTTCTTTCCCTCAGTTACCAGTCTCTATGTCAAGCGTTCACGAAAACCATTCAAAGACAAACATCACTGTCCATTTCACAATATATGACTATTTGAATCAGATCCTTGATGTTGCACTTGTTGGTGGTCCTCTTTGATGGGGAGGATGACCCATTACATGAGTGACCTTAACACTTTCTTCCATACAAGAGTGTTATGTACATACATTGTACCATTCATACGTAGTTGATGCTGAAGCCAGCGGAGCATACGCTGTTCCCACATCATCATCATCATCATCATCATCATCATCATCATCATCATCATCATCATCATCATCATCATCATCATCATCATCATCATCATCATCATCATCATCATCATCACTCTTACTATCATAATTATTGTATAATTCAGCCATTTTCTTTGAAAAAATGACAAATATTCAGAGAATCTACAGATTTGAAAGTTTATGTATCTTTTGGCACCACATATTTCTATTTTATGGCCTTTATTCAGTCCATTCCAAGCATTTTTACATGAACTGACTGGTCAGTTAGCCAATAGCTTATGAGGGGCGATTGTCCTTCTGCCTTCTGTCGTCCAGAATTAACATATTTGACATTTTCTCAACCTATTAAAACTTCATATATTCATATAAGTATACATCATCCAACAATAAAACACCACAATGACCCAAAACTGCATAAAAACTGAACCGCGAGGATCTGCCTTGTGTGTGTGTGTGCATGTCGACAGCGAATGCTAAAACGATTACGTTCTCGTAATTTTTGGATTCTTAAATGAATACTGTTTTGTAACTTTTGGCCAGAGGTATAAAAATTACCCAGAAACTTAAAATAATATTCTCCTCTAAAGCCATTTGCATTCCCTGACAAATATGTAAAGAATATATTTTGTTGAAGGGTTTAATTGTTTTACTTCTTTCGTTTTTTGTAGCCTGAAGTGGAGACATATATGGTACGCCTGGTGCTTTACAGTCCCCTTTAATGACATATTCTCTACTGATGAATGGACAACTGAAACAAAGATTAATCGTCTGTACTGCAAAAAGGATGAAAACTGAAAAAAACAGCACATGCTGGAAATTATACCGACTTGCTTATATCCATAGAACTATGTTTCTATCCCAGCTTTTGTTTATGTGCTTCAAGGCGCATTCCCCCTTTCCAAGTAAATCAATATAAAGCATATGTGAAAAGACCTTAAGATGGGTCACCGAACCCTTATTTTTAATTTTTAATAATTTCAGATATTCATCAATAAATATTGAGAGTATAGTAGCTAAGATAAGGTATGAGCGGTCACACAAAAGCATAATACCCTGCAAATGAGTCAGGTTTTTGGTGCCTTAAGGCCTTATAAGGGGGCATTGGCAATACAGGGACCTGGGGTCTAGTGCGAACCAAAAATACCACGGCATATGGAATATATACAACCCTCTGAATTCGATAATACAGGATCTTTGGCATGTTGGAGGCTGGTGTTTCGCAACGCGGGAGTACAAGAATAGGGTGTGCCAGATCTGCGGTACAGAGGTGGTGTGACTGTTGTCAATATCGCAGCATTACAGTAGTAGACTTTTAATAATCAAACTGAGGTCATACTGCCAGACCATCTGCTTCTATCTCGGTTCTACATGCAGCGCTGCATACAATGGTGTCAGGGATATACTGACTGGGTTAGATTTCATTGCAAATGTGTGATGAGGTCAGAGGCGTTACGCACTTACCTTGATTTCAATGATGACAGGATCCAGGTTAGACATACTCTTCAGAGAGATTTCTGGGTGGATGCACAGTGGTACATAACGTTATGGTAGAGGCAGCCTTGTGATGATAATGGAGCAGTCCGTGACAGGAAATAAAAAAAAAACGGATTTTGATAAATGGGACTCCAAGAGGCCTGCGCTATGTGGTTGAGATCCTGCTAAAAGTTGCTTAGCGGCTACGATGACATAATGGGCTATTTGTGCCAGGAAGATAATGCACAGGCCCACACTGCAGGAGTCAGCATGTAGTTTTTCCAGAAGCAGAATATCCAAATGTCATAACCAACCCAATCTCCTGACCTGTTGCCTGTTGAACATTTATGGGGTGTTTGGCCGTCAAGTTAGGGATGACTACGACAAACCTGCAGCCACCCTGGACCAACAGTCACAGTGGCTCATAGAGTAGTGGAACAAAATTCAATAGCCTGAGATAGCTAGGCCATCCAGCAACAGCGATGGTCTGGGCTTGCTTGAAAGAACATGGTGGTCACAGCCGCAACGGATACCTACAACTTACAAACAAACAAAAAATCCCTTTCAGGACCATCGCATCTCCCAAAAGAGACAATAAATGAACTGGTATATTGAAATGACACACTCACAACATGTATCCTTACCCACATACCCATTGTTGACGAAGGGGATGCCTGTTTTTTGTGGCCCAGATCATATCATACCTTCACGGTGGAAGAACATGAAATGGAAAATCAAGAAAAACAATCAAAAACGAAAGATAAACACTTTCCTCTCAGTGTCTGGCTTCTTCCAATAACCGAGAGCATTCAACGATTAAGCTACAAATATAGGAATTGTGTGGATAGTTTTTTTTTTCCTCTTTGCTTCTACGGATCACATTAATATCACATTTAAAAAGGCAAATGTAATAAATCAATGGAAGATGCTTCCATTCTACACACATGTATTTTAAGTTTGTTGTAGCTTTGTGTCTAATGAGGTAACATAAAAGAACAAGACAGCTTTCCCATTAGTGTAGGTTACACATGGTTAAACAAGACCTAACCATATATAATCCTATGAAAATGATACTAATGCAGGCCTTGGGTTAAAAGGTTAATAAAGACAGCAACCTGTTCGGAACTATTTTGATCGTAATATGTTATGTAATATATGGACAAAAATCATTATTAGACGAAAATAAGCAGGGTTGTGTTTTTGCGCAAATGGATCCAATGAGTAGAAGTCTGGGGCATGATTCCCCAGGGATAGTTAAGGCCTGGGTTTCAGTGGTCTGCTGTTTGGAAACAGACATTCGCACATCAGTACTAAGAGTGTTATAGTAATTAATTTTCGCCTTGTGAACACCTCATCCGAAAATGGCAATTTTACAGTCTTACTCACACAGTTAAATGTGTATTCTCCGCATTTCACCTTGCGAGCCTAGGCTAAAGGGCCCAACAATTACCCGGACTTCAAACATTTACAAACTCATAATAAGTGCTATTACGTAATCAATGACGTTTCAGTCAAAGATGAGTTGCTGTCGCTATTTGTTCTTCAACCTTGTTTTTTGTAACAAATGCAGGCAAAGAAAAGTAAGAAAACTGGATCAGATTGTATGCACTGTGCTGAACTACTGACTTAAAAGCACATTTGACTCTATAAGAGTACTAGAAAGAGCCGTAAAAGTAGAATTCCTTATTAGCTGATGTGTACATGTCATACAAGTTGCATCATTATAAACCCAGTTGCATGGATGATTATTTACGGTATGTCACTTATTTTAGTTTAGGCCATGATATTTAACGGCAAGATCCCAACTAAATACAGTCAAATTTCAGTGAGGATTTGATCACTCTTGGTCACAGACAATTACACAGTAGTGTTTAATCATGAGTATTTATTCTTCACTGCGGCGCTTAAATTGGCTGAGACTAAAGCAAAGAATGTAGGTTTCAATAAGAGCAGCTCTAAACCAGGCTTAGCAGCGGGGACCAATGGATATAATTGAAAAAAAATGTTTTTAAACTATGGATTAACATTCCTTCTTCTCTTTTTTTACATTCCATTTGCTCTTCCATAGGCTAATGACACTTTCAACAGATATGTTTGTACGTCTAGGTTTGGTGTTTGATGAAAGTTCGCTGCCTGAGGGATGTGCGTCTTAAATCAGTATAATTTATATGCCTTCTTACCCCCCCCCCCCCCCATTTGAAAATATGATAAGGTCAATACATACGTTTGTACTGAAGCCCGAAATTCAAGCCCTGAGTACACTATTTTGCCACCATTTTTTCATTTTATCTTACTATATCCATTATTAAAACATCTGTGTTCATCCACTTTGTGCTCAGGTTGCAAGACGAGAGATAAGCATAGTTACATTTCCATATGCTTACCGGGATGTTTACCATGTTCATTTGATTCATTTCATTTTCAAAAGGACCATGACCATTTTTACCAGGAAAGATTGACAGATGTTAAACAGATTACATAAACCAACGATGGTAATCAATTGACCAGAGCATTTCCTTAATGATTATGTAATGCAGCATTCCATACATTGTGTAACACAACAATCCATCCAGTATCATTAGCATCAGCTTAATTATACTGGATGAATTGGCCCTCTCTGAAGTCTTTATCAGTGTGGCACTCACTCTGAAGGTTTAGCGGGGGGGGGGGGGGGGGAGAGGGTCTGACTGAAATAATCATTTTGATGGAGATCGGGGTCTGGCACAGGGTGTAAACATCCCTCATTGTTGATCTGACTGGTATGGAAAATAAAATTTTGAAAAACGTGATATGACTAAAAAAGGGATGGAAGAAATCACAAGTAAGGTAAATGGTGTATATGGCATTGAAAAGCAATATTATCATGAATTGATATTCTTTGTTCAGCACGTAATGAAGTCTAGGTACCTCCTAAGTACAGACCTATCTCATAGGCTTCAATCTCGAGGAGGTATGTGATATTAAAGCTTGAAGTCCATAGGCCCTAACTATTTTAAAATACGGTTTCTGCATGTACCGGCTGTCATCTGCGTAGACTGTTCTATATGCGGTATATCTATATGCAAATAGTGATAGAACGAAAATAAAAGACTCAAACCTACGCCTACCTTTAACGGGATGGACATAGAATGCTCATGGTTTCGAAAATCTTTATTTCTATGGATATGTTCCAAGAATACGGATTGGCATCTAACAAGAAAGATCTGTTACAATAATTAAAACCATTTAACGAAATACACGGACATTTGCAACCTCTTCATTCCTGCAGACACACTTGAGTTTTTGATAAATTAATACATCCAAGTGTACGTTATCAGTAGCTTTAGAGTGGCAAACGTTGGAATCATGGATAAACACACACCATATTGCAAACGCCATAGCTAGATCTGCTTTCTTTTGTAAGCTGAAGTTACGTTAAGGAAATTCTACGGTATGAAATATATTCGAGGTAATAGCCACAAGCATTAACAGAGATCCAAGAGATGAGGTTAACACTGTTATTCCGGCTATACTGCGGGTAGTTGAAGAGGGCCATTTTTTGTCCTCTTCCATATAGCGCCCTCTATATGCAAGATCATCGATGGCTATAGTCAAAAGATAACAACTTATTAGCATACCTGCCGCTCCTAAATTCGAAATGAAAAATGCATGAACTTCATTTTGTAATTTAGATCTAACTCGCAAAGCACTCACCAGACAATTCCCGATGAGGGACAAAAATCCCATGAGGCAAAGTGAAATTCGCAAGGTTGCATTGGTCATAAGATCAGAACAGATGGAAAATACCTCGGCTTCTAGTAAACATTTCTTCAGTGAGAATGGTGCTACACAACAAAACTTATAGTCAGAACTGATCAACGTTTTTATGTTTGTGAAGGTTTGAGAACATAAATTTTGTCAAAATGAATAATATGATTGCCAGAGATATCCAACTGATCTAACATCTTTACATCATGAAATGCTGCTGCTCTATGGTATGTATTTTGTCCTATTTTAAATCTAGTTTCTTTAAGAATGAAAAACCAAGAGACTGATTATTTACTAATGTCCCCAATGTGTAATGTATGGGTTGTAAATGGGGCAACGATGTAAGCCCGTTAAAGGCACCATCTTCGATCACTGCTAGCAATGGGTTGTATTTAATCTTTGGAATATCTAGATTTGCTGCGGAGGAAATATCCCAGGTAGCACTTCTGTGATATTTTGTGACAAGAACAAAGCAAACAAGGGAGGATAATTCCAAGTAAACCTGAGCTGTGTTTTCTTGTTGTATGTACATACTATTCTCCTGGCGTCTGGACCCAAGCTTACGAGCATTGCTGATACATTGTGTGAAACAATATGACTGCAGTTGGAATCAGCTCTCCTGCACGAACATTAAAGACGACATGTGATACTACAGAGTTCTTCATCATTCCCCAGCAAACAGTGCAGAATACCATTACACAGCTGTTCCAAAGTTATGCAGTACATCTGTTCGTTTGCACCGGCGCAGGCCCACACAACTGTGTTTATCTGTCACACACCAGTTACCAAAATGAAGGACATTATACACTCAGAGTGCTATATCTACAAAAAGTGGCACGACATTAAAACCATCATCCAAAATACCAAGCAACAAAATGGTTTAAGAAAGAGCAAATCAAAGCATTAAAAAATGGATCAATATGGAACAGCTACAAACTATTGAGGAGAAATAAACCAGATATATTTCAAAAGCGTCACATTCACTTCATATTACTGTGGGACAATTCGATGGTGTTTCTACCGTGTGCGGAACTTAATATTGAGTTCGGCAACGAAAGCACGTTTTGACTCACCACGTCCAAATTCATCTCGTCTCAGTGGACAATCCCACGTTCCATGGCATACTTTACCAAAAGGAATACACTGATTTCGCGGGCACTGCGCGTACGATCTTGGACAAATATAATCAGTTGTTAAATGATAGGCGTTATCGTTACTAAGCTACAATAGTCTGATTGAAAATCCTTTTGCTGATAGTAATAGATCTCAAGACGATACCTGTTATGCTATACCGAGTCTTTTCTGTCGTTTTTTAGCTCTTATCACGTATGCACACGCATCTGCAACTGTATACAGAAATTTACCAGTCCCAAGACCAGGATCACGTTCAGATATGCTCACCTTATAATTTGACTATATGCCCTTAAACAATATAACGGGCCGAAAGGACTCGCAACTGATGGACATCTATACGAAGGAATAATATGTAGATAAGGATCATGAATGAAATATAAGCACTTTCTTAACAGTGGTACAGTTACGCTCGCGTTCAAGTTAACAAACGCCAAACGCACCAACGTTTCCCAAACGTTTCCCAAACAGTTTCAGTGAAAGTCAAACGTTTTGCAAACGCGTAGCAAACACTTTGCAAACACTTTCCAAACGCTTTACAAACACTTTGCCAAACGCTTTCAAACACTTTGCCGCACGCGTTTGGTGAAAGCCGAACGTTTTCAAACACTTTTCCAAACGTTTTCAAACACTTTACACTTTGCACCAAACGTATGTGATACATGTACATGTACACTTGGTAATCTAATTCTAATGACAGGAATATTTTTTAACAAGTGTCTAAAAAGCTTATCAGCACCTACAAATCCCAACAACATGTGCATACCTTCATTTATGGATAAGCCAAAAAGCTCTACTATGTATACTTCACAATCAAGTTGAAATTATGCTTTTTCAAAAAAATCAGTTCTATCTAACAGTTTGTACATGTATCACTTACAATGCATGTGTATATATTGTAGGCTATATCATTGTATTCTTGTTTGCGTGACAAATTGCAACTGGTTTATGCCTGTATATATTTTAATTGAAAATTAGGAACTATTTCGGAGTAAATTTATAGGCAGTATCATGATCAGATCATGAATCATGATCTGATCATGATATTGCCTATCGATTTACTCCAAAATAGTTTTTGAGAGATGAAATATTCATGACATCTTAAATGAAGAACTAAGTCTTTACTTAATTTAGTTGAATTAGACACTTGATTAAACTTATTTGGATCATGTTTTATATAAATATATACAACCTATAATGCTGGATAAGTGCACATTTACATGTAGGTACATCATATATTGCTGGACCTGTTGAAAATACGTTTGGAGATTCTTCATCATTTAAATGGAAGTGTTTGAAATGCATAGTGTTTGAATGCGTTTGTGAAAGTATTTGAAATCGTTCGAGTAATTGTTCAACGCATTTCGAAAGTGTTTGAACGCGTTTGGAGAAGTGTTCGGTAGCTTTGTGAAAGTGTTCGAACGTTTTGTACAAGTGTTTGAGATTTTCCCCAAACGCTTTCCAAACGCTTTCCAAACACATTCGAAACACTTTCCAAACACATTCCAAACGTTTTCAAACGTTTCCAAACACAAGCCAAACACCAGCAAAACGCGAAAAAAGCGTTTCGCTGTTAACTTTTAGCCAGGCGTAACTGTATATCATTCCAGTAATGACACACACTCGTATGTATGTATGTAGGTAGGTAGGTAGGTAGGTAGGTAGGTAGGTAGGTAGGTAGGTAGGTAGGTAGGTAGGTAGGTAGGTAGGTAGGTAGGTAGATTGATAGGTAGGTAGGTAAGTATACATACATGCATGAACGCATGTATTTATGTGCATGAGTGAGCCCTACGCTGTTAAATTAAAATTACTTAAGCTCAGATCAGCTTTATTAAACAAAGAAAGCAGTGTTTATAGCACAACTATGAGATCAATGTGATGATGACTATTGATACTAAAATTGATACTCGGTAATTATACAAAAGTCTTCTTAGGATAAGGATTTGCAAATCTACTTTTCTATAGGGCCACGTATCATCATTTGACATAGTTTTACACCTTTGAATATACTTGTCCAAAATGAAACCGTTTATTAGTGAAGTATGATGCAGACTGGCTCAGCAACATTATTTTCTCAACATGAGTGAGCTCTTGCTTTGCGTGCGCCAAACTGTGAAGAGTGCAATTAACATATTTTGACATCATTAAATTGACATATGAATACAGTTAATCCATATGTTCTATGCTATGAGGACCATACGCATTCGTCCATAGATTGGTTTTAGTCTCCCCTGCCAACGACGGGCAACTAGTCTGCTTTGGCCAAATATCATCAGACTTTCAGGGCATAGTGCTTCTATACTTTCCGCATATAAATGTATAGCGACAAGCACATGTTGCAAAAGTATTTCTCAATTTTTTATTTATTCTGCCTTTATATTTGTGAAAGGCCAAAGCCCATTATGCACATCACTTGTTTTAGCCAGTTACAATTAATCTTTTACATCTTTGGATCTAGAACTTCAGCATATGAGATGGGTGTAACATAAAAAAACTTTAATTGATGTGTTGAAAATACATAGAAAGGTATATAGATCTATATATCAAAAAGGACAAGCGAAGTGATTTCATCTGCAATGTTTTGAAATGATACCAATCTCACATAGAATGCACCTGCAGAATATATGGATGCCAAAGCAATTTATATGTATTTACACCTTTTAAACAAAGGGGCTCTGTGAATAGCTTATGCTCCGCTGATCCAGATTATATTTTTATGACACTTGTGGTTCTGTGAACTTGGGACAAGACAAATAAATAGACAGACATTAAAGTACATCCCTACCAAGTTTGACACAAATTTGGACAAAATTATATAAGTTGCAACCATTAAAAGTAATTTCGATGTTAAACTTTCCTTTTAAAACGTTTCTACATATTTTAAAGACAAAAAATATATAATGTAAAACCCATAGGAGCATGATCATTTGAACAAGTCGTGAAGAGTCTTTCTCGGGGTACATCGTCACCAAGCTTGAAGTCCATTTGATGGAGAGTTCCACCGGAGTCCAAAATGTAAATAAGCATTAGAATGCCCATTGAATTACATAGTAACCGATGGAAAAGGTGCATTTCCCGACAATTACCCAAATTGAAAAATAATATCGTTAAAAATCAGATATATACCGCACAGCAGTGCCACAGAGTGAAAAACTATGTTTTATAATTTCACAAGGATTATGTTCCCCTAGTTTCAGCTTAAGGGGCCGTCTATAAAGCTCAGCGTGTTTAGAGACGCGGTATATTATCAACAGTGTTAACTGGATAAACAGGTATATTCTAAGAAGGAGGGTGTCATTACGTTGCACCAATCTTATTTAAGTAAACTGGCAAAGAATCACATCGCCACCTAGAATGCGAACAAATGTCTAGGGGTCAATTAAATAATATAAGTACAGACATTAATACTTACGTCCGCGTGCCAACACAGATCTATTCTTCCTTTCTTTTTTCTCTCTATCTTTCATTCCTTCCTTCTTTTTCTTCCTTCCCGTCCGAGCAAGTTTGTCCGACATCTTATTTAAACAATTTTACATAGGACCTGCAAACGTTGCATGATTATAATTCCATACATGAAGCTTTCAGATTTTTGTAGAGTGATTCGCAGTTTTTTTAAATCATGCAAATTAAAGCGATTTTAAAATTCAACTCTTGAATATTTCTTGCTGGAAACTACCCTTGGTACCCTTAGAACCGTCTAGGAACAACTAGCTGTATGCTCAGACACAGCATGTAGTCTAGTTTATCACTGATAAACAATAAAGTGGAGATGCCATTCGTGTGACGCAGTACCAGATAACAGCGGGTGTTATTTATTTGCTTCTTCCACCATATTGGTACAGTAGACACCCCGTTGCCATTTTCAGCATAATCAGCATTATATGATGTCAAGGAATGAATTAAAGTTTAACTTACCCCCCTCCCCCCATTGAACGCAACCTGGTCTGTCCTCTACTACTTCCTCTATAACAGTGTTTCCATCATGCTCCAAAATTATACAAGGTAACGGTAACCAATGCAACTTCAATTAATCTGTTTACAACACTACATATTTTTGTAGTTTACATGTAACCTCTAAAGCTCAAAGGTCCAGGTCATTCTGCCATTAACATTTTCTTCTAAATATAACTCGGTCAATTTTTATTCCATTTTGATCATATTGGGCTCCAATTGTAAATAGTATATGGTAAGACTGCATATACTTGCAATTTACATGTTACCTCTAGATTCAAAGGTAATACCATTTGGATATTTGAAATATCCATCCAACCAAACCTTTGTCAATTTTCATCCAATTTTAACCATGTTGGACCAAAATCGTAAGCATTGCTACACATGATTTTGTAACCTACACGTAACATCTAAAGATCAAAGGTCGAGGTCATTTTGCCTACTGATTTTGCATTTTTCTATCCAATTTTGATCATGTTGGTATCCAATTGTAGCTATTGCAACACTACATATTTTATTTTATTTACATTTCAACTTTACGGGTCGAAGGTAAAAGTCATTTGGACCTTTGAAATTTTCTGCTAGCCACAAATGGGTCAATGTTCATCCTATTATAAACATGCTGGACTCAAATTGCAGGTATAGGAATACTGCATATTTCTCCATTTACATGTGACTCTTAAAGGTCAAAGATCAAGGTAATTTTACCTTTTGAACTTTTTCCCTAACCATAACTCGGTCGATTTTACCTATGTTCGGCGTAAAAAGGATATTATAACACAACAATTTTTATACGTTACATGTGACCTCCAAAAGTCAAAGGTCAAGGTCATTTCGACATTTGAAATTTTCACGGAGCCATTTCTTGACCTATTGTTATCAAATTATAATTATGTTGGATCCAAATTGCAGGAGTTGCAACACTGCACATTTATTGATTCAACATGTAACTTCTAAGGGTTAAAGGTCAAGATAATTTTGCCCTCTTGAAGCTTCAGCCAGCCATAAAGTGGTCAATTTTCATCTGATTTGGTTCATATTGGGTCCAAATTGTAGATATTGTAACACTGCACATTTTTGCAATTTAAATGTGACCACTAAAGGTCAAAACTGGAGGTAATCCCGGCCTTTGAATTATCATCAACTTTAGTCCAATTTCAGTCATGCCGTAAATTGCTTGAGTAGTGTTGATTATGTTCAAATTGTGACATCTTTTTTTGCCCAATTCAAATAATATTGTACCACACTATCTTAAACATTTCATTCAGACAATGCAATAGAAATGTTTGCTTACGTTATTGGTCATTGCATATATACGCTTACGCAAGTTAGGACAGAGTAACACCATTTGGCCCTATTTGTTTTTTTCTGCACGACGTAATTACACTGGCTGTTGGCGATGAAATTCCTGCATTTTGCTCCTCAGCCAAACTTTTATTTATGAATAGATGTTCGACTTTATGCAAACACTGCCCCAAACAAGTATATCTTCTGATGCTTCAATTACGGAACATAACAAAACCACGCGTGTCTTCATTTCGATTTACCTGCATGCGATACTCAACTGTGTCGCCAGCGTCCAGGCTCCTCTGGCAATTTGGGCTGGTGACTAAGTTTTTTAAACCCGCGTTTCTTTCTTTTCTTTTCTTTTTCTTTCTTTTTTTTGGGGGGGGGGGGTCATAAAAGAACTGTAATCGTGACCACATCAACTCCTAATGCAAACAGGTGGCATCACTTTCGCGATCGATTGTATTCCAAGTTTAGATATTAGACAATGCAAGTTTTGAACTGAATGCGTTTGATGAAAGTTGACTTGTACTATTGTATACATTTTTTTGATATGCAAAAAAGTGTGCATGTTCTTCAGAATTACAGTTCTAAATGGCAAATTTACATCCATGCAATACTGTGGATTTAATATTCAGAGAAACATGACTAGTGTTCCCAGAAGCTTGTAGACGATAATATATTGCATGTCAAAATTTTAGTTACAGCAATTAAACATTCACACCCTCCATCTGAAGCTATAATAATAACGAACCATTGACAGTACATTAAGCTACCACACATTTCGAAAAGCTGTATATATGCCGGTCTGTCTCGCAGACAAAACGAAAGTACGGTAGTAGAAGATAAGATTATCTTCTTGTTGTGGTCCTGCGAATGCTACATTTATTTACATATCGAGATCTACCGCAACTAAGTATTTGTATATTCGTGCTTTTTTCCATACACACACACACACACACACACACACACACACATATATATATATATATATATATATATATATATATATATATATATATATATATATATATATATGTATATATATATATATATATATATATATATATATATATATATCAATATATATATATATATATATATATATATATATATATATATATATATATATATATATATATATATATATATATATATATATATATATATACATATATATATGGCATAATTGCATGTCCGCTGTAGTAAGGTGGAACGGGCGGTACCGTGCCCGTTTCAATATATCCAGTGGTACCAGGCAAGGTAGTTTATTGTCACCTTTCCTTTTCAATATGTTTATCGATGAGCTGCTGACTGATTTAGACAACTCAGAACTTGGAGTGTGTATTGGCCCATACAGATTTAATAGTTTTGCCTATGCCGATGGTGTAACACTTATTAGTGCCACGGTGATCAGCTTGCAAAACCTTTTAGACATGTGTGTCCGATACTCTTCGAAATTGGGGTTTAGATTTAACCCGGTCAAGACAAAATGTTTTATATCTGGAAATCACCGGTTCTGTAAGGAACCTAAATGGTTAATTGGAAAAAATGTGATCGCAGTTTCCAATGAATTAGATATATTAGATTCCACATTTAGTAAAGATGGGAAAGGAAATGCCAATGTGGAACAGCGGATTAACTCTTGCAGACGTAACTATTATGGACCTGGCGAAGTAGGCATGGTATACCCGGGCTTTGATACTAATACTAAACGTTATCTATGGAAGATTATATGTGTGCCTACTTCACTATATGGAACAGAATGTGTTAATATATGTAGTCCATCTCTGAAACAAATGGAATCTTTACAGGAGTGCTTTATAAAACAGTGCTTAGCTCTGGGCAAACGCCCAGACATTCTAATTTATTAAAAGCTTTAGGTATTAAGACAGTGAAGTCGCTCATCAGTGAGTGCATTAGCTCACTTTGCTACAAAATGTTTAATGTTGACTCTCCTATGCGAGATTTGAACTTGTTCTTAGATTTATTTTTAACTATTGGTAAAACCATTGAAGGTACCCTGCCCCATGGTATAGTAAAGTTGGGAAACTCTTTTGTCTCACCAGCTGTAGGCTCTCTGCCAAGCCCGGCTCTTCAAAATTCCGAAGGTCATGGTGTTCTCCTTAAAGATTTTAGTTTTTCATGAAAATTTTATAAAACCGTACAAGGAGGAGCACTTACTGGTGTCACTCCTTACAAGAGCATTCTAACGCGGATTCACATTTGGCCTCTGCGCTTTGTTCATGACACTTGTGGGGGTCCACGTCTGCGGCGAGTGATCCCATCGATTGCGCAGCGTGCTGGCCGGGGGTCCGGCTGTTGGTCTGGGATCGATGTGCCGGCGTGCCTTGGGTCTGCTAAAATAGCGGACCCGAGGTGTGCCGGCGCCTTGCCGCTGGGCCGGGGTGCAGGCCGTCGGCCGTTATGGTGCGCCGTTGATGGGTCGGTTTGCCTGAGACGGCGAACATATATTGGTCCATATTTCTATATGTACATGCTCTCCAGGCAATTCTTTTAATGGTATGTGTTACATGTATATCGGTCTCCTTCAACTATATGTATCTATTTTTTCTTCATTTCATCTTGATGTACTCATTTCCCCGAATCCGGGGTTTTAAATAACCTTATTATTAATAAAATTATTATTATTATTACACACACACACACACACACACACACACACACACACACACACACACACACACACATATATATATATATATATATATATATATATATATATATATATATATATATATATATATATATATATATATATATATATATATATATATATGTATACATATGTGTGTGTTTGTGTGCGTGTATATTCAGTCCAATATATACATATGGATTTTACTTATTGGACAATTCACTGCTAATCTATTACTGAAAATCTAAGAAAGTATAATACCTTTCAATCAATATTTGTCAAAGTGCCGCAATTAAAGACAAATTTGCACTATAACTTTTAAATTTCTACTCTCAGGTGACACCCCACCTCAGTTTCCACCTGGTCTATCTGGCTCCGATGCTGTTGAATTGCAGCATGAAATAGTGACCTTCAATGCAACTCAAATATTGGGTGTAAAATCCCCCTGTGCATTTACGATATCATTTATCAACATGATACCGCAGTCAATTTGGTATATATATATATATGGAATCATTGGTAATAAATCCCCTCTGCATTTACAATACAATTTATTAACAAAATACCATGGTAATACCACTTTTCGTACAGGAAATATTTTATTTTCGGTATTAGTATATTGTCATAACACCATATCACTTCCCTGCAAGGGAAAAACTAGGATGAGCTTGCAAAAATGAACGGAGTTCATTCCAAGCCTTCAAAGTATCTCTATAATAATAATGAAATATATGCGTAGTTGCCTTTTGCCAGACAGAATCAACACAAGAACTACTCCCCAATTTATTACAATGTTATGCAGCGATAAAAAAAAAAACATTAACACACATAACACACTTCGATTTTGCATTCACTGAAGTCCCTTTACCCACGAAAGCAGTAAAGAGTTCACATCCAACTTCCAATAAGATACTTTTAACCCTGCATTAGCAGGCACTTGGTACATGATATCATATTTTTAACTTTTAGAAAATTGTTATCTCAGATAAATGTATTAAGTTCTTTTTTTTTTTACCATTTTAATCAAGTTTGAAGTTACGGATACTGTACATGCACTGTACACAAAAAAATGAAATACCTTACGACTTCACTACCCATTTTTTTCCAATTAAAGACAAATTACGCATTTTCCAAATTTCTGATATAGCTTGTATTGACTTAAATTGTCCTTCCATTTTTTTTAAACTCGCACCATGTTCATCTGAGGTGAATGTTATACCTAAAATAGAAAACTTTGTGGTGCGCCATTTTGAACGGATATTACTGACTGTCTATGTACATTTGACCTAATCAATATACTTTTTTTCTCTAGATTTATTTTCAAACTGCCTTTTGTCAATGCTGTGTCAAAAGTTTTATTAATTTTCCAGAATCTTCATCTAGCACGAAACATGTGGTATCATTTGCCTAAAGACCCAGCTTGTTCCCGATCTCTCCTATTTTGATACCTTTAATATTTGGGTTCTCTCGAATATCTATATCAGTTAATCAACTGCTAAGACAAGCGAAAAAGGAGACAGGGGACATCTCTGGCGAACGCCTCTGTATTAAAAGAAAAAGGATGAAGTGTATCTATTGTTGATAAAATAACTACTTATATCAGTGTATGTTATTTTGATATACATCTTACTCAAAAATAAAATGCCTGCAATGCTTTATCCACAAAACCTGAGTCCTAAGTATCCATTGCTTTTTCGAAGTATAGTAGTAATACTTAACCTGGTATTTTCCTGAAACTTGTCAAGTTTATAATGTCTGAAATAAGCCTGAAATTGTCTCCTACTTATCTCCCTTTACCATATCCAGTCTGGTCCGTATGTGATAATTTTTGTAAGTTCTTTTGCAACCTTAAGTTCAAACTTTTGTAACCTATCGGTGCCATATAGGTATCTATTTTTCCAGTAAAGCGCATTCTCTCTCTCTCTCTCTCTCTCTCTCTCTCTCTCTCTCTCTCTCTCTCTCTCTCTCTCTCTCTCTCTCTCTCTCTCCCTCCCTCTCTCTCTCTCTCTCTCTCTCTCTCTCTCTTGATCAAATGAAATAAAATTCCGTTTTATGATCAACAGGTAATAGACCGTTTTCAAAAACATAGTTAAAATTTTCAATGGCTTATTGCCATATATCTAACAAAAAAAAAAAAAAAAAAAAAAAAACAAAAAAAAAAAAAAAAACAAAAAAACAGGAAAAAAAAAAAAAAAACAAAAAAAAAAAAAAAACAACTTATAAAATTAAATTGTAGACCCGTCACTTATATGTGTATATTATTTTAAACATTTTTAAAGCATTGATGCACTCACTCCTATGTTTCCTCCTTTAAAAGACTACAATTAAAGTTTCAAAAAGTTTGCCAGGTTGCTTTAAAGTGTGAACCGTGTAGCTTACACTAATTAAACTATAATCAGCTTTTTATGTGAGAAACTCTGTTACTTGTTTTAATATGGTACACTAGAGCGCTCGAGATTAACCAAAAATCTAATTTGAACGGGACTAACGGAGATCTAGAATACCAAGTGTCTCTACAATTTATGATCTGTCTGGGTAATGAACTCTCCAGATGTCAACTAGGTAAAATTCCTCAACAAAATTTAACAGCTTGGTACGGTATGAAGATGAACTGTTGATTCCACCTTTCTTGTTTAGTGTGGGATCCAAGACAGTATCACCCCCCCCCCCCCCCATCCCGTCATATTTGTACTTCCTGCTGCATTGGAATATATGATACAAGGAAAGATCATCAACCTGGTCGTGGCCGACAGTGTTGCGATGGGTTATTACATCTGATGTAAATTTTGTCAACCTATGCATATGGCTGACTGCAGTAGACACCTCCCAATGATGGGTCAATATACACATTGAAACAACAGTTTTGCTAGGAGATTTTGTAACTTCGAGAAACGAGTGGCAAGTTCCCTTGTTGCTTTGATTTTTGGCTCCCAGAAGGTATATCACAGACTTTTGCAACTGACGAGAATATTCAATATTTTAACATTTGCGTTAGTTGTAAATGTTAAATGTTGCTTTGTAAAGATAGAAGCAATGAATATTCATATGAAAGCTAATCCACTAACTCGGTAATATTCAATTGTTTATGGCAAGAAAGGCAAAATATTTTTAGCAGCTGCCATTGTACAAAAAGGCTCCAGATGTTTTGGGGGATGTGGATATTTTAATTAGGAGTAGATACAGCGTTGGTGTTTCTGGGAAACAGTACAAGTTCATTTTGTACGCAACGAAAACATCTCAAGAAATTATGGTATCAGCTGTGTAATTTGAGTTGCTATTTAACAGTGCTTCATTCTTTATGGGATTTTTTTTTTAGTCAAGTGCAAATCCTATGAAAAATAATTCATATCAGCATTGCAATTAAAGTGGATACACCATTTGGCAGTTGTAAATAGGGTTCAAAAAGCAGCTTTCTTAATGCAAGTTTAATGCCTTAAGTATACAAAGGTGTTGCGATGTTACATTATTTCATTGGATATTCATTGTACGAACTGCATCGTGCTCATGTGCATCCAAAAAGACCCTGGCTGGTTATAGACTTTAATGCTTACCATCGAGTCATTGCGGGGATTCTATGACCGATGTCGGTGCCATAACCTTGACCCGGCGTGCCTTGGTCATTGCTTTTGGCGCAGAGGTCTTGAAATCCTACAGTGACTCGATGAGAAGTATCTTCTTTTATTATATGTCCCCGTTAAGTTCATTCTCAGATTTACCCATTTACAATGCGTTTCAGAGTCTCCACACTGTCCATGGCAAAATCCAATTCCTTCGTCATAAACTGTGTATTGATATTGTGAAGTGCCGTTTTACCAACCAACGAATAACGATGCATTTAAAATATACCCACGTGGCGCGTCTGAACACTAGGAATCACACTATTGATTACAATTATGGAGGGATAATTGAGACCTTAAAGATTTTAAATATTTTTAAAATTGATCCAAGTGACAAGGATCCATTTTGCTTTGATCTTATGTTCAGGAAGGAATTAGTCCAGCTGGCCACAACATTTTAAGCACACGAATATAAAGGATTATTCTCTTTTGTAATACACGGTAAACCCAGATCTGCATACAACAAATTGAATACAATATGAAATAACTTCACAAAATTACGAAAGAGTCGCAGTATACGTATAAGCAAACTATAGAATTGTAATTTAACTTGAATGAATTGACGGATTGAGGAGAAAATGAAAACTGCATCACTTCATAAGCATTTAAATAATAACAGCAGCACTAACTTTTACCACAATACTTTGTAAAAGGGCAGGAAAATCTTCATCTCCGATGTTGTATAGGTATCACCAATGGTGATACAAGGCCTAGCTTATGCCTACATGCATAGGCTAATCACAGTTTCAAAAATGTTTAACATTTGAAGGAATTGACAGTAACGGTATAATTTAAAAGTGAGTCCACATTTTAGACTCAACGATCATACTTTACTTCTGAACAGTGCCAATAAATGTATTCAAATTTATGATTTACTTTGGAAAACTGAGAAAGCAAACCAAAACAATAAAATAAAACAGCATAAAACACTTTACTTTCCATCATAGGTAGGTTTGTAACTTGTGGGTAGCTGAGCCTTACAAACTTAGTTTTAAATAAGTCCAAATTTTGCTTCCGGTTTTAAACAGGCTGCTTCAATATCTACCAAAACATTGATGTCAGGTATATAGCACAAAATATGCACCATGCATACATTTGTGAGTTGTAGTAGAAAAAAGTCTTATTTTGCGTATCTAATGCATTTAAGTTGAAACTAAAGATATTCACTGAAGTTTCCACCAGGAAAGTAGGAAATAAAATAAAATTGACCTTGCTGAAATATTTGCATTATGGGTGAAGTTATCACACAAGACGGACCATTGAGAGGCCTGCACGGTTGCCTTTGAAAGATATCAATCCTTGAAGAATTTGCTGATATCATGTATATCTAGATACATGCATGGGCCTCATGGTATCGCTGTAGTTGTGCGGGATTTCAGATGTAGTTTTCTTCTGTTGTTCTGAAGATCCACTGATATAATGCTTCAGATTATCAGTATTCAGTGACTAGTAATATGCATGGTAGTGTCTGGGTGCATTCCTGCTTAGTGCAGTACAGTTGCAAGTTTTTGTAAGGAGATAGTGATTTGTGCGTATTTTACTAAGATCCACTTGTTTGTGAATATTCGGCATCATCGAAAGAAAGTGCATTATACCCTAGAGGTGCATAACAATACCACGTCTTGTCATTTTCTGAGATAGGTTTTGACATAGGCCTTGGGTCAATGTTTCAGCAACCATTTTTAAGTATTCATATATAAAATTTACAGCTCGTAACAGGACAACGAGGATCTCCTGGTTTAGCATACACATTGTCCATTTTTGTTTTTCCTCATCTACTCCAGGTTGTTTTCTCTTCTCAATATTTTGTGTCATACATATATTTCATGCCAACTGAATTTTTTTCATATGCAAAACTATCTCTTTTTTCAGCTCCTGGAGAATCTCGCGTCTTCGGCTGCCAGAATGACATGCTATTCAAGTTATACTCTATTTTGCATTCTCATTGGGTCTTTGTTTGACGAGACCTTATTGCCCTATGCTTTTTGCATGTTGGCAGGCGACATGGGTTCTTTGAGTTGAACTTTATCTCGGCCATTTCGCTTAATAGAGCATCAAAAACACGGTTTGTTTTTTAGCATACAGCATCAAGTGTAAAACCAAACTCAAGTGCTCATGGTGGTATGCCACTCCGCAGTTTTACTTACTTATCTGACTCACTGGTTCAGTCCATTATAGATTTTTGAACAGCAGTTTGAGGAACAGAGGAATTCTCATGCATTAACGCTGTACAATATCGAGCATCAAGCTTTTTCTGGGAGTTAGCAAAATTGTTCCAATGCTGCTGTTTCAGGGGACATTGGGTTGAAATCTAGTGTGCATAAACAGTGGTTAGCAGTCACACGCTGCTGGGTCCGCATGGTTAACCTGTCGGATATTAAGATAAATAAGCGAGTGTTTCTATGGGCTTAGAATCAAACGGAAAACTGGCGTTCACGAGTGAGGAAAAAGCATTTCAGTAAAGCAAATTATGAGATTGACTGTAAAAAAGTCTTAAAAGTTAACTTTGTCTTAGAAGAATTAGCGCTTCAGGTATGGTTTTCAAAACTACAACCGGGAAGAAGCAGTAATAGTTCAAGGTATGAATATATTGCAGACATACAGGTAACTTAAAAAAATATTTTGGGAAGGAACGTTATGTAAAAATACGTATTGGCCCCTGGTAAAAGGAGTGCCATAGTGAAATTCCGTTGCGGGGTAGCCCCCCTTAAAATTAGAAGCAGGTAGATATGAGAGGTTGACCGATCCCGACAGACCTTGTCCTTTCTGTTCTGAGGTGGAAAATGAATGCACTTCAGAGAACGCTTAGATGCACAACAAGCGGCATTACTTCGTGATCTTCAGCAAATTAATAAACACATCATAACCAAAAAATGCCGAATATTTTACGGAAGCGATTGACTGGAACCGAAAAGTGTTCTCTTTTTCACTGAAGAATTCTAAGATAAAAACATTAACTTTCAAACCTTCAAATCTGCATGATGGACTGCATCCAAACTCAAAATTCAAGTCTGTTTGGTTTACCCGAATATCTGACGTTGTTTTCAAGGAACTCGTGAAACTTAATTCAGAATTTTTTGATTCAAAGGAACCAAAACTACTGGATTCTTAATTCGGAGGGTGACTTATACTTACACCAGGGACATGTATAGTAGCATGTCCCTGCCTATACAAGCCTGTGATGGGGACGGTTACGTCAAAACATACTTACCTCCTCGGGATACATGTATATCCTTTCACTGTGATACCGTATCACATACTTCAATTATTCAACGAATATACTAATATATAGTGGCAGCGGTAGGGGCTACAGTGCGGTATAGTATATACATGCGTATTAAGATAAATCACACAAACAGGCCTAATGTTGGCAGTGACATTTAATGTTGAAAACTCCATTATTACTTTATACACCCAGGCCTATGCCAGCTTGGTACGGTATCGTAATTGTTGTTGATACACTGTTACACAATGTCTTAAAAGGCCTAGCAATACATGTCACACACTTTAATCATTTAAACGAATATACCTATACAGTGGCAGCGGTAGCGGCTACAGTATAGTATTTAGTATATATTAGGCCTATCACACACAAAATGTCGGTAGTGACATTTTAATGTTGAAAATTCCACCACTTAACACACCAGCATGATACCAGTGGCAGTGGTTATTGTAGGAACTGTCGTCTTTTGAATTCTTAAAATAAACGATGGTCAAGATAAGGCGCTTATGTAAAGATTTAACCACTGCAGCCTCAACAGAACTTCTATCACTCAGGAACTGAATGACATGGACTATATTCTTTGTTTTTCTTTTTCAAAATTTGAACAGAAACAAATTGTTTTTTCAGAGAGATGAAAATGTAGACTTCATAAACTCAGACTCGGTTACCATGTACTATATTTATGTTCTTTTACAGTACGGTGACGTCCCAATTACATCAAAATTTATTTCGTCAATCATTATATGCATATTACTTATAAATGACAATTACTGATGAAATACTTGAACATTCTGGAGGAGCAGAATGCAATTCGCTAATAAACATGCTAAATTTAAATGAAAATTCTAATGAACATACTGAAAATGAAAATATCGAACGTTTTGAATTGTTACATCAATCACCCTGCTATGTGGATAATTAAATTCCTACTCTTATAACAAAAAGAAACAGTTTCACAATATTAAGTTCTAATATTAACTCTGTACAAGCCAATTTTCTGAAATCGAAGTCTTCATATATGAATTACGTGAGCATGACTTTGAGTTTAGTGCCACATGTTTACAAAAGTGTAACATTAATGATCACAGCGACTGTCTCTTATTCAAATTGATGGCTATCATTGCATTGCTCAAAATCAAAGCTTTACCACAAAAGGAGGGCTAATTATCTATTTAAATGAAAAATATATTACCTGGTTAAACCCTCGCCTGTAGTTTCCAACATTTGGGAAAGCCAATTTATTGAAGTGTATGGTGATGATCTTCACACAAGTTTCATAATTGGCAACATTTACAGACCACCCAAAGATTTAAATGAAAATTACACTTTGTTTACTCAGGAATTCTCTCAAACTCTATTGAGTTTTGAAAGATGTAAACAGGAAATTGCAATATGTGTTGACTTCAATATTGACCTGCTTAAGATAAACGAAAAGGAAACGTTTCCTGATTTTTTTTGATACCTTAATGATACATGGCATTTGTCCCAAAATAACATTTCCAACTCGGTTCTCGAACAGGAAAGGGACTCTTATTGATAATATTATTTGTAAAATTAATGATACCCCTACTACATCTGGCCTTATGATTTAAAAAATGTCAGATCACCAACTGTACTTCACTTGCTTTGATACTCTTCCTAAAAACAAATACAACCCCCCAAACTGATAGAAATAAGGAAACAAAGTCCTGCAGACATGACAAATTTATATAATGAATTAGTAAACTCAGACCCTATACATAAAATTAACTGCGATGTTTCTGCTGATATAAATCAAAATGTTGAAATCTTATATGAAGTTATCGATAAAGCTATTCAGAAACACATTCCTACAAAAACTATCAAATTTAACAAATACAAGTGTAAAAAAGCCAAAACTGATAACCGCAGGAATACTTTGATCCATTAGATATACAGATAATTTGTATAATTCGTAAAGCAAAAAAGGATTACTATGAATCATGTTTTAGAAATTATGAAAATGACTTGAAAAAGACCTGGCAGACTATAAATGAAATACTATCAAAAACTAAACAAAAAAAAAAATTAAAAAAAAAAAAAGAAAAAATTCCCCGAGTTTTTCACGGATAATGATCAATTAATAAAGGATAGACTCACTATTGAAAATAAATTCAATGTTTTTTTCGTAAATATCGGTCCAAATCTGGCTAGACAAATCAAAACCTCTGATACTACTGGTTATAACCAATACTTAAACAATCGATATAAACTAAAATTTAAATTTAAAAATGTCGACCAAGATATGGTCCAAAAAGTCATTGATAACCTGAAGCCCAAAACTAGCTGTGGTCTAGATCGCATCTCAACCAAATTAATGAATTTATCAAAAATATCATTTCTGAACCTTTTGTTGAACTGATCAACCAGTCGTTAAATACAGGTATTTTCCCTGATAAATTTAAACAGCCAAAGTAATTCCAATCTATAAAAAAGATGACGTAACCCAGTTCCCAAATTATCGTCCCATCTCAGTTCTGCCTGCATTTTCAAAAGTTTTCGAAAAAATCATATTCAACCAGGTATACGAATACTTTCAGAAAACACAAACTCTTTTATAGTAGCCAATACGGTATCCGTACAGATCACGCTACAGAACTAGCAGCCATAGAATTAGTCGATAAAATTATACTAGAAATGGACAAAGGCCATTTACCTTTGTGTATTTTCTAAGATTTATCCAAAGCTTTCGATACCATAGATCACTCTATTCTGTTGCACAAACTGAGTTACTACGGTATCAAACAAAAACCCTTAAAACTCTTCGAAAGCTATTTAAAAAATCGTAAACAGTACGTTCAAATATATAATGTTAAATCTGATGTCATGTCCATTTCCACTGGAGTTCCACACGGCTCTATTTTAGGACCATTGCTTTTCATTATCTATATTAACGATATCTCCCATGCAAGTAAAATATTTGAAGTAATAATGTACGCAGATGATTCGACCTTATCAACCACACTCATTTCTTTGAATGTAAATATCAATTCGGATATTGGTAGCAATATCAATGATGAGATAAGAAACATCGTTGAATTGTTAAATGTAAAAAGGCTATCACTTAATGTAACCAAAACAAAGTTCATGACAATTCATCAAATAAACAAAAAATTCCGTGTACGAAATCTCAAAATAAACGAAAATCAAATTGAATATGTTGATACATTCTCTTTTCTCGGAATTACTCTTGACAAAAGTGTAAATTGGAAAGCACATGTAGATAAATTAAGTAACAAAATATCAAGAGCACTAGGAATTTTGATAAGCTTAAAAATATGCTTCCAATGATTGCCAAAATAAAAATTCGTAATTCTTTAATACTGTCACAACTTAATTACGGAATCCTAGTGTGGGGATCTAATAATTCTAAAATTCTCAAAATGCAGAAAAGAGCTATTCGTATGATTTGTTGTAAAAAATATAATGCTCACACAGATCCACTATTTAAAAGTAGTGGCTTCGTGAAAATAAATGATATTTTTAATCTATCAAAATTCAAATTTTTCCAAAAATTTGTTGACAATAAACTACCTCGAAATCTTCTAAAGTTACCGTTATATAGTAATCTTGAACTACATCAATATAATACCCGACAAGCTAGAAACATGTATATCACTGGATGTAAACATGCCTATGCAAAAAACTGTTTTAAGATTTGATCTTCCTGATACTATCAATAAAGCTGTTACGCATATTAAAGAAATAGTCTATACACATAGCCTTCAAGGTATCACTAGATATATTAAAAATTACTTTAGACAGTTATTCTGAAATTTGTAATATAAACAATTCTTATGTGTGTAGGAATCAATAGCTCCTCTATTTTGTTCTTTTTTTAAAGTAGACCTTAACATTAAATGTAATTTTCTGAAACGTTATTTGTACTTTTCATCTAATTGTGTAATTGTTCTTTTAGTACAACGTGTCATTGCCATGTAACTATTCTTGTATGTGATGGGTGGCTCCCATGATAGCGACATACTTTTGTCTTAATGGTAGTGTCCCAGACCAAAATACTCTATGTATATCCTTATGTTTCATTAATTTTTCGTTTTATGAAAAATTGAATGTATTTGTTGGTCGAATGAAAGCATCCTGAGTCCAGAGTCCTGAATGGCATGTCACACTACATTGTGAAATATACTCCGATATACGAGCAGAATTACATGAAGCTATGGTTATAGACGTGGATTTTTATAGGTTAACCGACCATGACAAATTCTGTATTTTACTGTGTGAGCCCGGGCTATGAAATTTGTCTGCCAAGACCTGTAAGACATTTTAGATTGCAGACGATCTCTTTTACATGTAGCGTGATTAAGTAAATCATCGTTTTTAACCATTACATATTTATTTTTTACTCCTAAAGCGTTTTGCTGGTTCATGATGGTGTTACCGTCTCTTATATATCCAACGGGAGAGGCCTGAGTACGCGGCCTATGAGTCTTAATTTTTGTTTTGTTTTGTTCCTTTTGTTTCTGTTTTTGTTTAACTTGGCTAACTGGTCGCTTTATCTATCCCTATCTATCCATCTATCAACCTGTAATATTAATGATTCTTTTTTATGGTGGAGAGGAAACATGTCTATTGAACGATGCCCAGATATTAAATAATGATGCTCTAGAGTAGCCACTGCCATATTTCTTTTTTCTGAAGGCACCGGAAATGGTAAATTACATCTGCTAGCTGATCGGTTGAAAGGATTTAAAATGGTATGCCCTTCCTACTTTCAAGTAACAATTCAAGAAAAGAATCAAGTGACCTGTATAAGACAGTAATTACTGAGAACATCCAAACGGTAAAGAGGTATGTACCCAGTATAACACCCATAAAAACATATTTCCATTCACATTGAATGCAATTTGGGTGTGTGTGTTTCCCATGCATTTTCTTTTTATATATTTAGTTTGAATATTTTCTACACGCCATTACCTTTTAAAATTCCATTATATTGTTCTTTTATATGTTATTCATACATTTAACACATGAAATTCTATTTTTAAAATAATTCAGATAAGGAGCGCCATCAAATGATAATCGTGAACGCCTACCTTTACATTAGTAACTAGCTGGTCCCTTTATTCATAATGTGAGTGCAAAACAGTATATCAGGTGCTTGTGGCGATTATGTATTTTGTTTTCTGGTGGAATGACTGGATATTGAGAGGTCATATATTTACTGGGAACGTAAGGCTTGTAGCTAAAAATACAAACAGAATGTAAGTTCTGGGGATTCATGGTTAAGTCGATAACTAACACAACAGCTACAGCATAAAAAAATCATTTTCGGTGAGACAACCGAATAATTTGAAGTCCCACTTTTAACAATAGATGGCGTTCTTCGCATAAAAAAAAGCCCGCACCCCCCCCCCCCAAAAAAAAAAAAAAAAAAAAAAACTGAAAAAAAAAACACACACGTTTTTTGGTACCTCTAAAGTTTAGCACGATCCAACCTGTGACTTTTCTGTACGACCATTAGTAAGGTCGTGAAGTTCTTTATTGCCAAGGGACTGGAAACGGCTTGTTTAAGGATTCAGACATATTATCCCAATCAGTAAACAGTTTTAAAGAATACCTCCACTTAACATTGTGCCATCAGTTATTTTCTTCTCTCTAGATCTAAAATTGTACCCACTTTTTGGCAACAGTATTCATGTGTTCTACAAGAAAAAATGGGTAACCGAGGCATATTGTATGTAGACAACAATACCATCCTTTCCACTGAAATCAACAATTTCCCTGATTTGAAAAACCTCTGGCACACAGATGAGGGTTTGTTTTGGCAGGCGAATTCTAAAAGCTGGTACTGCTTTCACAATTTCTTTAAAACAAGTGCCTCAAACTCAGTGGTTATAGTTTTGTTTAACAGGGGATTAAATATCATATATTGCAAAGGGAACTAGTACGCTTTGCAAAAATAAAACAAAAGCAACACTCCAAAAATAATCTTCATTAAACTGTTTTCTATCACTAGGTCATAGTGCATTTCCCAGGTTGTGGTTGTGTCAGGTAACGACCTACAAAGGAGCATTCTGATAAGTTAATATGCCTGGAGAACCATGTAAACATAAAAGAAGTAGCCTTTTAATATGTAAATTTCTCGACTGATGGCAGGTCAATTAAATACAGTTACTGCAAGTGACAGCTCCCTCATTCCTTAGTTAAAAACAAAAATACGGTGATATTTTTGGACTAACTAACACGAGTCTGCTGAAGTTCTAACTGCCTGTCAAAATCTTTAATGGTTATGTGCAATCCTATTGTGCACATTTTCACTGAAATACTAGTTTTCTGCCTTGATTAACAATTAAGATGCTTTGGGGAAGTTGCCTTACTAAACTAAGTAAAACAGATTGTCCCACTTTCACCTGTAACACGTTTGCATGTTTTGATTCAAAAACCTACTTTAGTTTAGATTCAAAATGTGTTGCGTGTTTCTATTTATGTCTTTCTCAACTTATGGAGTATCAATTGACGGGGACTTTTCCAGAAAAAAAATTGAAAGCAAAAGATTTCATTTTTATTCATCGGCGATGTACACACACAAGAAATATACACTCTTCTCTTGTTTAATTCTTCCCATCCAGATAACTTCTTCAAATTGAATAGTTGTGTAGAATGGCCTACTAACTACTAGCGGTCTTTCTCGCATGAATATATTCAACAGTGTACTCAAGTGCCAACAATAAAACTAGCTTTAGACATGATTTTGGTAAGGTGCAAAAGTGTGACTCAAGCACTTCCTAGGGGGTCACTTTTTGGACAGTATTTTTCTTAAAGCTCTTCCGTTGGGACGGGGTCAGGCTCCACACCTAAACCATCCACCTGCTTAGTTCCTGCTCCACACCAAAACCCCAACTTCAGAAGAAATTGTTAACCAGCCTGCATACCTGTATTTGGACATTGAAAACTTTATATATATATATATATATATATATATATAAAGATAAAAAAAAATAATCAAGCCAACATTGATCAGCTTATGCCAGTAAAAAGAGGAAGTACAAGGTAAAGTGATATTTATTGTGGATTCAGACTTCCTAAATATTCCATTTTTTGAGTGCTATGATTTTTACTATGTCAACAGCTTTGTTCAGCGCACTTCGGGTGCATTCAAGTTTCGTATGGTGTGGTTTTAGACTTTCTTGATTCTTAGTCTTCAAGTGCTTATTTTTGAACTAAGTCGTTCGGCACACCGAGCAATCGTGTTGACCAGGCGTATTGTGTTCTATGCGACTATAGGCATCTTGGTACTTGAATTAAATGCTCTTTTTACACACACAGAAAAAGAGCAGGAATACAGTTTCCACACTTGCAAAAGGTGCTCGGGCCAACTGTTATTAACTTATGGCAGTTAAAATGTACAGTAAATATTTGTGTGGTGTTGTTCTAGGCTGTTTTTATTTCAATTCGTGAGCCGAGTTCTGGACTAAGCCCAAAGCACGCCAAGGATGTCTGTTCATCTTGACTATTCTATTCTATGGGACAGTAGGCATGCTGACATATTAATTAAAGGCCTTTTCACAAATAATATGTATATAGTGCCGATTTGATAATTGAGAGAAGATGATCTTACATACCGTACTTTGACTTAAGTCTCATTCGGCTGTGAAAAATATATTTACTCAATCAGACTTTGAAAACCTCAACCTTAAACAATTTGCAAGCTTTGTAACAATCTATCTATCTATCTATCTATCTATCTATCTATCTATCTATCTATCTATCTATCTATCTATCTATCTATCTATCTATCTATCTGTCTGTCTGTCTGTCTGTCTGTCTGTCTGTCTGTCTGTCTGTCTGTCTGTCTGTCTGTCTGTCTGTCTGTCTGTCTATCTATCTATCTATCTATCTATCTATCTATCTATCTATCTATCTATCTGCCTGTCTGTCTTTTTGTATGTCTGCCTGTCTGTCCGTTCGTCCATCCGTCCATCCATCTATCTATCTATCTATCTATCTATCTATCTATCTATCTATCTATCTGCCTGTCTGTCTTTTTGTATGTCTGCCTGTCTGTCCGTTCGTCCATCCGTCCATCCATCTATCTATCTATCAATCTATCTATCTATCTATCTATATATCCATCTATCTATCTATCTATCTATCTATCTATCTATCTATATATATGTATGTATGTATATATATATATATATATATATATATATATATATATATATATATATGTGTGTGTGTGTGTGTGTGTGTGTGTGTGTGTGTGTACATAATTTAGTGAAGGTGGTTTACTGAAGGAAGGATGCTGAAACAAAAGTCAACTTTTATGTTTATGGCTTGAAAGTAGCTTATAATATAATAATTAGGCTTGTGCATTTTTTCCAGAAACTTGGTTGCATGTAAAATCTGGAATAAATCTAGAAAGATATCATCAGACTTGTGCTTTTTCCCAGGATACTATGTCCAAGTGTACCTGAACCCAAGAGTAAAACCGATACCATCTTGTGTGACCCGGGATAATGAAGGTGTTCTTCCTGCATAAAAAACAGACCAAGGTCATAAACCTTCTGGTCTGTAAGGATTATAGCTCCATGCTGCTATCCTTACGTACAAACATATATGCGTCTGTCACCAATTACTTTCCGGAAGTCGGCTGTGCCGTGTAGTTTTGACGCGCTAAACAGTACTGAGGGCTGTCCACTGGAAGCATTTGGATTCCTCGTAGGTGGCAACAAATGACTGTTCCATAAGTGAGCATAAGTTAATAATACACTTATAGTTTTAATCACTTCTTTCCGTGTCTGCAGTTCTCAGGCACCATCTTCATTTTGTCTCCCAGGAGATTAGGAGATGCAACCCCCTCTCCGCTGCCATTACCGTCTTATTAACCCCTTCCACACCTTTTGCACTGCCACAGCTTCAACAGAACTCAATTATGAACACTGTGGACGTTATGGCCCAGGGCATTCAGCAGAGCATCACGCTAGCCCTTGAAGTTAGGGCATCACAGTTCTATTCATGCACTGAGGCCACATACATAGGTGCTACCAAAATGTCAGACGCTCCAGTGGTCCTACCTGCAAGTGAGTCAGGTCCTGATTAAAGTGCTGCTGGGGTTGCCAAACAATTAAATGGATGTTGACAAAACCCATGCTGTGGCCAAATTTACAACCCCTTTTACTTATATACAGTCTTCTCAATTCTCAGTTAATAGGCCTGTTCGCGTCCAAGTCCCGGCAATACCTCGTCAAGATCTGGGTCAGTAAATATATAAAAATAGCCCTATTACTATTCAAGGCAACAGCACTAACAGGCTTGCCACTTTCCACGGGGAGGGGGGGGGGTCCCATAACTAGTTTAGCGGCAAAAAAAGCAGCGCTCACTTTGACTCTCTGAATGGAAGATGCTTTTTAGATTTTTAGGTCTGTTGCACAGGCCAAAGGACCAGGAGAAACATCCAATTTGTTGAAATATAGCTACTGGTAAGGCATATAGCATTTGAAAGGGAAGATTGGAGGTATAATGATGAGTCTGTCTGCCAAATAAAAGATGTAGAAGATTTCAAATGGGAAGCGGATGACAATGTGACTATGAAAATTGCAATACTATATTTTAGGTGCATGATAGATTTCACATCGGATATTTCAAAATCACAATATTTTCTGATGAACAAACGGGCAAGGTCAGACATGTACTGGTTTAAATTCTTAGAGCACCTTAATGGGCATGCAATGTTCCTAAATGGGCACTGGATGTGCAATGACAGCATTGCATTTGAAATATACTTGGCAGCTTCACACAGGTTTATTGCCATATTTGGATCCATATGGCTATATACTAAATTCCCTCAAACATGGGCAGCATACAATATAACCTTCTGAGTTCCTATAGTGGTAGCGCTGTTCATTTGGAGTACCCAGATGAGAAGACTTAGCAGACAACCAGGCCCACGTGGCAATTTTTAACAAACTGTCTCCCAAAGATTCTTTAATAATGAAAAGCATACGCACGGTGGTCATTGCCTATTTTCTTTTTGATATAGCAGTTAAGGCCTGGATGTCTCCGGACCTGCAAATCCTACAGCCAATACATTATCACGAGATTTTATTGAAACCTTCAAAATTCTCTAACCACAGAGCCACAATACCCCCACTTATTTACCAAAGGACCTGAAACAAGAGGGAGTTTGCTATCTGTCCCATGGCGTATACCTTTAACAGAGGTCCCCAATATAGCTTCACTATGTCCCAAAATTTGGAATTGTTGCCAACTAGTTTGTATCGCATATGGCTTGGGTGCCTGCTGTCCCCTTACTCTCACTAGAGTGGCTCTTCACGTAACATTCCTTTTGAATAAAAAATGTTCAGCAAATATTTATCAGCACCATTTGTCAGCTGTTAGTTTCCTGCACAAATTTAAGGATCATATAGGCCCTTTGAAAAAAAATGTACCTAAAAAGTTAAAAGCAAGGGCTCCGAGACTCTGTTCATCTTTAAAGATGCAGTTACTCCATAACAGCTCCGATCTTAGCAAAATTGCTGCAGGCAGCAAACATGGATTTTTCCAGTTATGCCGAAAATTTATGCCAGGGTATGTCCAGATTTGCCTTTCATACACATGCCCATGCTGCGAAATTCACCTCCATAGGTCACTCAGTGTGAAACAACACAATGAAACGTGATGATGTATCTATTATATTTTGTCAAAATCGCCCATCAGTAGTGAGAATAAAATTCACGGATTTCAAACAGACATCATAGGCCAACTGCATAACATTAGCCTTAGGGTGAAGTCTGGCCCCTTTTGTCAAGTTTACCGGTTCATGGGGTAACACCCTTGGCAATCTGTTGTTAAAACAAAAGCAAATGTCCAATGTTTCGCAAGTCGTTTGATGCACAGCTGCAAGTTTGCTTCGATTTCTGTGATTTAGACAGTAGAAATGATAAAGGGAACAGTTTCCGCATCAGTGCGATTTCCTAAGTTGTTCCATTCGGCGTTCTGGACAGTCATATCCGTAGATGGCAATCTGATGCTTTTCAAGAATATTTAAAAATCACAACGCACTAGAGCTCAGGGTGACAGGTAGCACGGCTGAGGTGTATGTTTGGGAAAGCAAGTGCCGTCCAAATTGGACTGCGTCAAAAACTGTCATTACCATTTCCAAACCGTAGTCCTAATGAAACAAATCCAAGTCAATTCCGACCAAAGGCAATGTTCCTTGGTATATATAGCTGAATCACATAATTTATAGCTCGTTTTAACCCCAAAAAGTCTCAAACGTATGTTGAAAGGTCCATAGGATCACAAAAAGATATGTCTAGTTTTAACATGACAAAATGCAAAAAAGTTTTGTTTAAAATTACAGGCCTATTTTAGTAAATTGGCTTGAACAGGTGCATCATTCATGTACATATAGGACCATACCATTCCGGAAAAGGGACCAAAAAATGCAGCACATCAGAGAATTTGCAAGCGCAGGTTCCTTATTTATTGAAAATGTCAATAAAATTCTACATTTAAAAAGGTACTAGTTGCAACCAACATCCCAACAATGATCATCATCCACATAAACCCACAAAGTGACACTAACACTAACATCAATCCATCAGAAAAGCCTCCTAGGCCACAAATGACCATCAACAAGAATCCTAACTACATGATTATACAATTCGACGTGTTTTAGACACATAGTTAAAGACATGATAACGTTTTAAAGCAGATAGACTAAGAGTATTTTAAAAAGGAAAGGGTTTGAATGTGAAAATACAGTGGTGAAAAGTCAATACATTGTCACAGTTGGCAAGTACACTGGATCAAATGTTAAACATCAGCCAGAAACAAGTGACATCACGCCTCAAAACATAAAACCGTAATCAACAATTGCATTATAATTGCCAAAATTTGTAAGCATAGCAGTCGGATTTCAAGTATGGTTACCAGAAGTATTTTTGAAAGGAAATTTAAATATTCAAGACAGCAGAGAATCCCACAAGTCATATAATAAGTCATTTATTCAGATAATAATTTATAATTAAAAAAAATGTAGTATGCCGTTGTAAGTCGACTGCAAGTTAGCCAAGCATAATGTACATATAACTCATGGTTCTATAAAGTTCAAAAGGTGAAAATATTAAATAGTCCTAATCATTGTAAAAATACACTACATTTATGAGAGAAAGAACTAGTTTTTTTGAAAAGAAAGAAAAAATAGAGAGAGAGAGAGAGAGAGAGAGAGAGAGAGAGAGAGAGAGAGAGAGAGAGAGAGAGAGAGAGAGAGAGAGAGAGAGAGAGAGAGAGAGAAACCATGTTAAAATTCCTAAAGGTAAGTGTAAGTATTGTTGCTTTCCATGTAACAGTTTTAAATGTTTTCATTGATAATCAGACACAGTTGAACTTGTCAGTCAGCTGATTTGGATGCTAATTTTTTAATACAAGAGAAAGAGAGAGATAGACAAATATGCATAAATTTACTTATTTATAGAAAGTAACCATGCCTCACCTGTACACTAAACACTGTGAGCAAACCTGACATGACCTTAACAATAACAAACTATATTCAACAGACAATTATAAAAACAGCATCAGGCCCACTACATTTGGAACTCTTTCTGCACTGCAACATGTACAGGAAGTGCCTGAATGTTTAAATTGTTACCAAATATATAAAAGTTCCATAAAAAGAGAAGCGGACAACCGTTTTCAACGATAGTGATGCGACCAAACCGAATACTAGTTCAACCTTGTCAGATCCAGTATAATTTACGAAATAGTAAGACATGCTAGTGTTCATCGTCAGAAGGATCCATGACCAACAGTAATGAAATTCAAATAAAAGAGAGTATCTTCTACCTGACTTGAAACAGGTTACTAATGTATTGGCAGTAGGTTAAACCAGCTTTACAGGATCTCAATCCTCTCACTTTGGAAAACACCCACATTCATTTAAAGTAGGACTGAAACAAATTTAGCCCCCAATTTTTAATGTACAGTTAAAATGGGTAATTACATGACCATATTTCACAGACATCATCCGAACAATGACAGGAGAATTAAGAATTTTAAGTCAGACTACTATATTTACATTAGGATTGCGAACATGTCAAAATTTGAATTTAAACACCAAAACAAAATCTCTATGTGGACACAGGACAACTAAGTTTCATGCTGATATTATATTTATGATGAAACCATGGTTAAGTTCTTCCATGTTTGTCTGTCACTTGAAAAAACAGCACAATAGGCCTAAACTTCGTTATAAAAATAAAATGATTTATATCAGATGAGTAAGTATTCCATGAATTTTGTCAATATATCCAAAAAGGATGAGAAAATAGATGGCCTGTATTATTCAACATGATGCCTGAGAACTTAGATGGTTCTCATTTCATTTTAGATTTGTTGTAATTATAATAAATTTTGGCTCTGTATTAAAAGTTTGATCAAACTCAAGGTAAAACAATCTCAGCCCCAACATTACAGAACCAAAACATATTTGTATGTATTTTACTGACACTTAAAAATACCTTATTAATATGTTCATAGAAATCAACCTGGTATTTCTGTGGAGCATTTTTGGTTTTTATCTTCAAAGTTAAGAAAGACCTTTTTAATCTTATTTTACAAATACCCTGTTCGATAAGTCTTCCAAAAATGATTAATGTCTATCATCCAAATCCTTAAAGTCCGCACAGTTTCTTGCGAAAGCAATTAGTCTTGCGACATAGACACCATAAGCAGGGCTAATGGGAATATTACTACTTATATATAGATAATTAATTATATCAAAATTGACATCATCTCTTTTATCACACACTTTTGACTTTAATATACCACCACCATTGAATGAGAGTAGATCTAAGAATAAGCATGTTATGTTCGATTCAGTGGTTTCTTTTAGTTCCAGATCCGTAGGATAAATTGATGTAATGTAATCCTTTTAATGTTTGTTGTTGACACTTAATAAATCATCTATATATGTGAAAGTTGAATTAAATGATCTTGCATGGTAATTTTTATCTTTTGCCATTTTCATAAGAAAATTATACTCGTGATAAAATAAATGGAGATTAGCCAAAAGTGGCGCACAATTTGTACCCATGGGAATTCCTATGACCTGTCTAAAGACACTAATGGCAAATAATGAGAATCGTTATTATTTAGATCAAGAGGATGCAATCAAAATATATTTTTTTCGTATGTAAATATTATCTATCATATATACAAACAGTTTTACAAACTCATCTGAGTCAAATGCACGTTGCCAATTCTTAGCAGAATCACCAAAGAAAGCATGTTTATGACCAATTATAATTTTCTGAAATGTATTTTTTTCAAACACTTTAAAAACCAATGTTTGAATGCTACGTTTCAAATCTGCATGAGGTATTATAGTATAGAGAGTAAAAAAAAATCCCAATACGATATGTGCCTGTAAGGTGAAACATTATCTGTTTGTAAACTGTCAAGTAAACTTATAGAATCTTTTAAATATCCAAAACCTATTAACTCTTGACGTTGATTTAATTCTTTTACAGTAATTAAGCCAAAGTTCCTGTACCTTTTCTAATTCTTTAGCTAGCAGACATTTCTTTAGTAGAACAGAACTAAGATCCAGCAATAAAACGGAATTTATATGGGTTTTTATGTATTTTTGGAATTGCAAAAATCCTTGGTAAGTTACGGAATTTATCACTGAGAGTTAAGTTGAACTTTTCTAAATATTTAAAGTGACCATCCACTAAATGTTCAACAGAATGGTTAACCTTTTGATAGGTAGTAGAATTAACTGTAGAGTCGAGTAACCCTAATTCTTTGACAATTACATCAAGATAAAAATATCTAAAAAATGATTATAGCATTATTGGCAGCCTTGTTGGCTGGATCAAAACACACTTTTCATGTAAATAATGAAGACATGCTTTAACATCAGGTTTATGAAGGACAGGATCAGATGCTTCATTTACTATTTGTTTATCCCTTTTCCGTGATATTTTGTTCTGCTCGTTAAATTAAGGACCTTTTGAAATTAAATCTCTAAGTGCCCCCTTATGGATAATGGAAAGATTGACTGTAATGACATAATATGATGAGTTGATAAAAACGGGGACTGACAACATTCACAGGGATATCCATTAAGACGAAACCTATCAACCTAAAATTCTGACATTGTCTTCACGTGATTAAAAATAGAAGAAGAAATTGTTTTTGTATATTTGTAAGATATAGAGGGGAACACTTGTGTCCAAATAGGGTGTGATAAGGGATTGAACCTTTTTGTTGTGAAGAATATTAGAAAGATCAATCAAGTCAATTTCTGTGTCTTTGCATAGAATATACTGAAAGTTTGTTTCTTATTATCATTGATAGTTAAAAACACGCCCAAAATGTACGCAGGCTACATAACAACTACATGGCAATTTTACTCCGTCCACTCCTTTCACTAATGTGTATACGTTTCAGAGAACAGTGCAAGGGCACTGGGGCCAACTTGGGATAGCAGGCACTATTCTTAAAGAAAGCTTCAGGGCTGCTGCCCTGTCCTATTTCAAAAGAAATGTTTATATACACGCTAGTAAATAGCAGCCAAGGTTATGGAATGTGAACATTGTAGGAGCTAAATATATGGGCTAGCTTGAGACTGCAAGCTGCAAAAAGGCGGGGTATATTCTTTACCTCAAAGGCATATCAAGTATGTGTGTCGTGGACAGCAAATGCAACACTGTGTGCCATTAAAAGGAATTGGTTGGTCACGTTACCACTGTGTGCTCATGAACTCCGTCCATTTCAACTTATCATAAACATTTCTGATTTTAAAACTTGCATCACAATGTGTTGTGGAGACTTAATAACTTTCTAAGGATTCCAACAATCTTGGCCTTCAGGCCCATAGGACTGGTTGTTCAGTGGACTGGAACAAAGCTACAAAGAATGTAGCATCGGTTCATTTGTAATAAAATCTATCTACAAAATTTTGTTTGTATGTAAGTACATAGCATGGCGTAAAACTGGATGCGACAGGTTTGATCCTTTCACATTCCCTTCCGCCCTGATTCAAAATTCAAATCAGTCATAGCATCACTTCTATGCTCAACTCCATGAGACTCGAAGCTTACTTCTGAATGCTAAGTGAAATCATCGTTCGCAATTTCCTCTTTCCCAGTCTCTTCTGAAAGTAGTACTAAATTGAATATAGGAATGACAATTAGACATATGCGTGTAATGGCAAATAGGCATACTATGAAAAAGTGTCCATATTAATTAACTAGCAATGCTTTTAGGTTTTTTAATGCCGAGGAATTGATCGGTCCGTTTGCATCTTCGTCCCAGACATTAGAGAGGTATAGAATTACTGTATTTTCAAGGCCTCCGTTCCATATAATGCGTGGGCGTGTTGTATTGGTACCTCGTGCCCATGATAGCCTTTAGGACACAACTGTAATAATGTAGGATGACGCGGTCTGTACATGAGTTGCTCAATCAGTCACACTGAACAGGTGCATATTTCCTGACACAGACACACCAGCGTAAGAAAGGGTGGCTTTCAGACATTTATAAAAGGTAACTTTATGACTTCTTGATATAATGAGTTAACCAAACCCAAATGAAATTTGGATCTGTACAATCATGTATGAATATCATTAAAAAGGTGATAAATTTTGCATAAAATAGGGCTGCCTATCTCTGGACGGGGCCGACAGACAACTAATGTATCAATGTTGTGGCAATTTCGGGATGGTGTGAATTCTAAGAATAGCCGCAAAAACTTATATATATATATATATATATATATATATATATATATATATATATATATATATATATATATATATATATATATACATACATATATATATATATATATATATATATATATATATATATATATATATATATATGTATAGATTATAGTATACTTTGTTGGCGATATGAAGTATATGGACGAGCACTGGATGCCATATAGCAGAACGAGTGAGCGAAGCGAACGAGTTCTGCTATATGGTATCCTGTGCGAGTCCATATACTTCATATCGCCAACAAATTATACTATAATTTATTTATCTCATATTTTTGTCGATTAAGTTCAAATAACACCATGGTAAATTTATCTAGCGACTTGAAGACAACGTAGGCCTAGCAGACGCTGCGTTTTGAACTAGGCCTACATCATATCCGGTCTAGTTATAGAACTCTTCCGGTTATAGGTACTCCCGGAAGAGTTCTATAACATTGTGCATATAGCACCCTTCCTGTGTTTTTCCAAGGCCTAGTCGATATGGCATATATCAAAGTCTGTTATGGTACTGAAATCGACCCAAACATGAGATAAATATATATATATATATATATATATATATATATATATATATATATATATATATATATATATATATATATATATATATATATATATAAATATATATATATATATTTTCCATTCAACCCATGCCTTTACAAGTGCAATGGATCCCATGGTGTTACAGTGGGATGAGCTGGAGGACGAGGAAATTATTGTCGTTGATCATCTGGCCGCCACACCTACATTTTCTGATGAAGATTGTTTCCATCTCTTTCGCTTTGGAAAAGATGATATCAAGCAGCTTGAACACAGCCATTTAATCCCGGGAGAATGGACAGGACCAACTGGACCTAAGTGTTCCCTCCCCTGGACACAGTCGTTATGACAGGCCTCATAATTCATATTCAATGCTCATTTTATGGGCAATAATAATCTTCTTCTGTCCAGTTTTGCACAGTGGGGTCATCTGGCCCCAAAGTGTATCATTAGCGAGTGCGCAACCAGTGGCCACTATAGGAAATAAAGTTTTAAATTTGTAGCGAATGTAATATCAGGATCCTATAGTGCACCCCCCCCCATAAGAAAAATAATAAAGTAAAATAAAAATAAAAATATCATAACAAATGCTATACTGTCGGATTTGCCAAAAAAGATAGATATGAAGAATTTCAGTGACATATGTCTAATCATAATATCTTTTGGACCATATACTAAGACTTGAAGAAAAAGATGAGCGTTCCATTTTTTCTATTTTTATAAAAAGGTCAAAACAAATGACTTCAGCTATTTTGTATAACGTACGCCAACGTGGTTTGTAAGTTTTATTTTAGTTATTCAAATCACTTGAAAGTACCATTATTGTTACTATTACCGGACATTTAGGTTTATTCTGCACAAAAGTAGCAGCGACGTAGCACCCAGAACATATCACTATCTGGTTTGATAGGATATTCTTGACATAAACAACCAGCATAAGTTCACATAATATAACCATGTGAAAACAACCAATCTATCTACTTCGATTTGTCATGCAAAACAGTCGTCTGTGTTATCCACGTTAGATACAGACCAGTGACAGATGCTGTCTAACTTTGACGAACACAGAATCTAAACTGATGAAATTGGTTGTCCCGTTTTGCCGCAATATCAAGAAATATTAATTCTGATTCAAAATCACACTGTCTACATAAAAGCAGTAGACATTTGCTCGATATGTAATGCGTTCTATGAGCTGTACTTTCGTATGATATACTTATTAGGTTTCGCATTCCGATCATTGAAATAGAGTTATCGACCACGTGATGGCTTTCAATTTGTGGGAAATGCTGACTTGACGCTCACAGCCATTTGTGTTATTAACGTGCTGCACTATTGACCAAACTCACATATGTATGCGACACAAAACCATGTCTAAAATGCTCTTTCTTCTGGTAAAATAAGATGCCGCCCTTCAGGTCATGTACTAATGAGTGGAGTATTTTGTGTCTGTCAACGCCGTATCATGCTATTACCAGATTACAAGCATATATGGATATATATATTCAGAAACCTGGCTTCCAAAACATTCTCATTCTAAAGGACCTGTGTGTGTTTTATTCATGTATAATCTTGTAGCAAGGATACTTGTGGCACAGAGTACAGTGAGCTTGAAATTTACTTGATATGGCAATATTTTATTTGTAATCTCTAGACCCACATTTTTATTTTTTCAGATAGGAAATTGTTACATAACCAGCAGTTGTTACATACCTTCACCGGTCAGCATTTTGCATTCATGTGTATCGGTTGCCTTATCCGAGCGCTTCTGCATATCATTCTGGAACTTTGCCAACGTTCGGGCCTTTATTGAACCTTTTCAAGTCAAGTGTTGATTACAGATCATACTTATGTACGAAAATGGCCATTGATAGGTTTCTAAACTGCAATTGTTATTTTAATCGCAGAAAACTATATTATTCATTAAATCCACAGAGGGCAAAAATGCCAGGGGTTTTGTTGCAAATTTTTCCCCTACATTATTTTTCAAATGCGTATCAAAATGAAAATTTCTGTGTGCTTTAGAATTTGGAAACACACACAAACATACCACAATAAAAAAAAATACCAAACCAAACAAAAGGGAGAGAGAGAGAGATAGATAGAGAGAGAGAGAGAGAGAGAGAGAGAGAGAGAGAGAGAGAGAGAGAGAGAGAGAGAGAGAGAGAGAGAGAGAGAGAGAGAGAGAGAGAGAGAGAGAGAGAGAGAAGGAACAAGAAAACAGAAAAGAAAAAAAATTTGTCAGTTAACTATAGGAATATTGCAGCAAAATTTCTGGTGTGTTTTTGTAGACACATGTAAGTTATCATAATAGCAACACTTTGGTCACTTCACCCCGATTCCTTTTCAATGAATATCCAGCGTATCACTAAGACGTATTTTACATCAATCACTTGTGTTTAGACACCAATCCTGACTTTTGCCTATACTGCAGACAGATTTAGTAAAACATTTTTTGGGCAGAAGTAATGATTTTGTGTGTGTGTGTGTGTGTGTGTAAAACATTTTTTGGCAGAAGCAATGGAATCTGTGTCTTTGGTGGTTAGGCCTGTACATTTTGAACACGCTAGTGCTGTAATTAATGAAGAATATTTCAAATGCTCAGAGGACCAGTTTAAAACCACCAGTCGTGTTTTATGGGTGACGGCCTGTCTTAAATCAGGAGTGAAATTGTTTCTTCACATTGGTATTGGAAGATAAATGTTGAAGCATTAGCAAATCTGGAATCTCTTTGCTGTCATTGTTGGGTTTGGAATTTGGATCATGTTTTTCTGGACTATTTGAGAGCAAATTGTGCATGCAGGATTATATGTTAAGAATGCATCCAACTGGGATACCTGCCATAGAAGTAAAGTCATTTTACCTGAATTGTATAAGCCATGGACTTAACATTATCAAAAGGGATAAACCAGTGGCTGCCTCTCAGCCAGTTGCTTCCGGTATTCATGCCAACTTTGAAAGCCCAGCGATAACCACTTGTGACACGTGAATAGTTGTCTGTTTACCTAAAGGCAATATATGTCATCGAATCTACATGGACATGTTTGGTTGCTGTCAGAAAATTATATATCAGTATCAGAGGCCCTTTGGAAGTATTGACCAGTGTCGTTACAGTATGGCCAAAGGACAACAGTTGAACATTACCGAGTGCAAGATCAAACGGATTATAAAGTGCAATTGATACTCCATGTGCTTGCCGATTTGTGGTTTACGTTATTTTGCGATCAAGGTTTATGGATCTGAGTATTATAATTTGGACCACAGCCAGTACTTTTCAATGTCTACTGCACAATGCTCTTCAAAAAAACGGTTTATATAATGTAAGACTGCAAAGGAACCCATGGTGTCACGTTTATTCCTCCCGTAGAACACAAAGATTGCATACTTTGCCTGAGGTAGGCATTCTGAATGTCAGCAGCACAAACATTACCAAAAAAGCGTGGTGACTTACTCCTGGCTCGATACAAATCAGTATATAAATCAGAATCCCCTGCTCGCATCCTTTATTTTTTTCTGTTTCCTTGACTCGATCAGATTATCTCGTCATAACCGTGCACGTGATGGAGCTAACGAGATTAAATGATAGACAATCAATCATTAAATGTGATATTTTGGACTCAGTCATCAGCTATCTCAAAGATAAGCTTTACTGTACTCTGCCCAATTAAGAGGTCCTGTTAAAACAAAAAAAAACATAAAAAAACATTTCGGCGGATATACATGACATAACATATCATTGTGTATTTATGGGGGTATCAAATCATTTTCTTTTGTATTGTTACAAGCTTTGCTGTCGCTGGCCCATGAAATAAAATAAAGGCTCCCTCATTTATTATATATATATATATATATATATATATATATATATATATATATATATATATAGCTCCCTCAAAGATGCTCTCAAGCGCGTTCTCTCTAAATTACAGCTAAAGTTAAAAGAAAACTTTTTTTTACAGAACTTCTGGATACAAACCGTTAATAGTATGTTTAATATAAACTTTCACAGTATTCCTGGGTGGTATATTATAAGAGTTTCTCTTGTTTTGCTATAAGTTTCAAGCTTTATCGTCACTCTCCCGTGCAGGAAAATAATAGCACTTTCCGTCTGTTTCTTTATATAAATCTTAGAAAAAGTGGAGCTATTTGTGCAATTCTGGATTTGCTTGAAAATTGGGTCGACTTTGATTGTCATCAGGGTGCTACCTAGCATCTAAGTTGAAACTGCAACGTTTATCTGGCGATTTGCGCATATGGAAGAGTTATGATATACGTTATGCATACAATTGTAGGACTTTTTAATGAAGAAAAGCAGGGAGCGATATATATATGAAGCAGTGTTCCATGACAGAAAGGTGGACTATGACGAGATATCATGATATAATGAGTGTGTAGAGGGACGTGTCACATGATTGAGACTGAAATGTGACAGTCACTGCTCTTACTCCCTGTTTGAATAACATATTATTCTTAAGGAGATGTGAGTACGCATCTTTTCATTATTTAAAACCCTGCCCCCTTGTATGAAGACTATAATTTTAGCTTGACTTTGATGGGGCACTTGCCTAGGAAGTATTATCCTGAAAGGCTTCATCTACAACTCTTATTCAAATTATTCATTAGTGTCGACGTTGAAAAAAAAAATGAAGAAGATATTTCATCACCAGCCAGTTGTGGTCGGCTTATTAATGGGACAGATTTATGGAAGTCACAGGCAACATTTTATAACTTTTCACGCAGTCACTCTTCAAGGATGCCCCAGAATAGTACGCTATAAGCAGCGAGGGTCTTTGTTTGAACGCACAACCTAGAAACGTTACTTCACTTCTAGCCCAGATACCGCAGAAACATGAATCAGTGTCATAATTGACTCAGCTGACAGCAAGTTTCACAAAGTCTGTTTTCGCTTAAAACGGGATTTACTATTCGAAGTTGGTGTATAAACACAAGCGTTTTGAAATCAAAAGTTTTTTTTTTGTTGTTGTTGTTTTTTGTTTTTGTTTTTTGTTTTATATCTGTTTCCAGTTTTCAACTTTCGAAGGTTAGCATGGTTCATGGACTACCACGCTAACATTGAAAATATTTTCTTGATTTCTTCAAATTATATTGGGGCTAAAATTACGAAATTTGGCCAAACGAAGGACAACAAAAGTCAAATAAACTCAAAATAAACAAAATTATTCACAATCGGTTGGACATTGCCTAAAGAATCATTAAGTTTCTTGAAACGTCAGAGAATTGTACAGAGCAAGGTCGTCTGAGTATACTTTAACCACCATGATCACTAATGCTTTTCAGAGAATTCCTGTGCGTTAGCTATGTGCCACGTGTAACGATCTTACAACGATGCTTTTATTTGATTCGGTTGGGCTCTAAACGTTCATATATAAACCTTTATTTTGTGGCGTCTCGGAAGTATATTCAAGTTGAAAATAAGCATCCTGATGCTATTCAAAATTTTGTACAGGAAATGAACAACATGAATTTAATGCAGGTTCTTGACCATGACTTACAACATGACCCGAATCACAACTATGATCAGCTTGAAAGTGTTATACAACGTTGCAAGGATAAAAATCTTCCTGTCAAAAGTCTACGCTACAACAAATATAAACACAAACAGTCCCCTTGGATAACCAATGGTATCCTAAGGTCAATTAAATTCCGTGACAATCTATATAAACAATTTAAATGTACCAATCCTAGCTCCCAGTCATTTCTCACTCTTAAGCAAAATCTGAAAGCTTATAACAAAATTCTTGACAAATCTATTAAACGACAGAAACAACAGCACTACCATTCGACACTCGAAAATGTAAAAAATGATTCAAAAAAAACCTGGGACGTCATTCGCACAATTCTTAATATGAATAAACGTAAAACAGATTTCCCTTCTTTTTTTATGATAGAAAATAAAAAAGAATCTAACAAAAACGAAATAGCTGAACGCTTCAATTCGTTTTTCACAAATATTGGCCCAAAATTGGCCGCTAAAATAAGCCAACAAAATTTACCCCATTTTACAACATATCTAACCCACCAGTGGGAAGCTTCTTTTACCTTCACCAATATCTCTCCTTCACATGTTTTATCGATCCTGGATAAACTCAAGCCCAAAACTAGCACAGGACATGATCAACTGTCAATGAAGCTTATCAAGAAAATCGGTTCCTCATTAGCCGATGCCCTATCTCTAATAATAAATCAGTCTCTGAATACAGGCATTTTTCCTAGCAAACTAAAAGTCGCTAAAGTGTTACCAATACATAAAAAAGATGATGATAAAGTCCTGAATAACTATAGGCCAATTTCTCTTCTCCCGGCCCTGTCCAAAGTTTTTGAAAAAGTGGTATATCATCAAGTTTACGATTATTTTACACAGCATAACATTTTCTATAACAGCCAACATGGTTTTAAAAAGCTTCACAGCACCGAAACTGCCTCCCAAGAATTCATTGATAGATTATTTAAAATTCTTGACTCTGGTGAAATACCCATTACTATATTTTTAGACTTATCTAAAGCCTTTGATACCTTAGATCATGATATCCTTCGACAAAAGCTTAATTATTATGGTATCTCTGGCACTCCTCTTAAATGGTTTGAAAGTTATTTTACAAACAGATCTCAATACGTTCAACTAAATGATGTTTGCTCTAAACATCTACCTATTACTACTGGCGTGCCTCAAGGTTCGATTCTAGGACCACTTCTCTTTATTATCTATATAAATGACTTATATCTGGCTGCCCCTAAATTTGAATCCATATTATATGCCGATGATACCACACTTATTAATTCACTTTGTACCTTTAACTATAAACCAAAACCTAATAATGAAGACGTTTCGAACAGCATAAATTCTGAACTTGATAAAGTACATAAGTGGCTTGCAGCAAACAGACTGTCTCTTAATATATCAAAAACTAAATATATGCTATTTTCTTTTCCTCAACGAAAGTTAGAATTAAACATAAATCTTAAAATTGTTGATACATATTTAGAAAGGACGAATGAATTTGACTTCTTAGGACTGATTATAAATGAAAACTTAAACTGGAATGCCCACATTAATAAAATTCTGAATAAAACTTCTAGAGCTATTGCTATACTTAAACGACTACATAAGTTGTTACCTACAAGTACCCTTCTGCTCATATACAATTCTCTGTTATTACCACATATTAGTTATTCTATACTTGCCTGGGGTTTTACTTGTGACCGTGTTCTTAAACTGCAAAAAACTGCTATTCGATTACTATGTCACACACACTTCTACGCACACACAGAACCGTTATTCAAAAAATTAAATGTTTTAAGGGTTTCTGACCTTTTCAAACAAAAAGCCCTCAACTTTTATTATCGATACTGTAAAAATGAACTTCCTGGCTATTTTCGTGATATGTTCGCTACCTTACCCACCACTCACCAGTATTCTACAAGACATAGAGATTTTCCTCAGTACGCTACTCCTCAACATATTACAGCTGAAAAGTGCATTATACATGAAATTCCTAAATTACTAACTAATACACCTTCACTCATTACAGACAAAATTAATACACATTCTTATTCTGGATTCTCAAAATATATCAAGGTATTCTCAATAAATCAATATTCTGAAACCTGCGACATCGTCAACTGTTTTGTTTGCAACTATCAACGATAACTGTTACTCATTCCCTTTATTTTTATTATTATTATTATTATTATTATTATTATTATTATTATTATTATTATTATTACTATTATTATTATTATTATTATTATTATTATTATTATTATTATTATATATTTATTTTTAATTTATTTATTTTTTCTACTAATCACAATCTTGTTAAAACTTGTCATTATTTTCAATTGAAATCAGGTGTAACTTACCAGTCATACTAACACAGGTGGCCACAGCGATAGCGGATGTTTACATCCTTAGCTGGGTCATCCTGACTATGTATTTGCATATATATATCCTGTAATTTTGGTAAAATCAATTTTGTACACTTCTTTCTTTTGTATTACGTGATACCATACATCTGACATTTGTATCTGCTGATCTTATGTATATGTATATATATGTCTAATAAATAGATGTGAATCTTGAATCCTGAATCCTGTATACCTCCATTTCTCTTCAAATTTCATTGCATTGGGCTAGGGTGTGTCCCATAATATCACCAATTGACGAGTCCTGGAGTAGAGATGCCCTACCTGGATAAAGTCCCATATGCATTTCTTTGTTTAGATGAATCTCAAGCTGTTCGTTTCGTCTCGCCTCTATTTTACCAATGCCGATTACACACTGAGTTTCATGTTCTGAGCTTCATTGCATTTGGGGCAGGATATGCCAAGCACAGCTCATTTTGTTATAGATAGAATACCTATGTTAGCACCTGATTGAAGCTAAAAAAAGTTCGAAATTCTTGGGAAAGGGTATGCTGTTGTAAATGTATTATGCATTTGCGTACCCTCTTTTGACATACTGCTATATACTATAAGCTTCGATCTGTCTAACAAACTTCCGTCAACGGTATTCTTTAAAGAAAATTATGGGAATGATAATTGCTTCAATGCCAGACTCATGAACCGCTCCACTGTTTGGCATATTATACATTCGAAAACTCATTTGACCTCTGGTGGATATTTTTGCGTCCAAATGTGAAGTATAGCGTCCGTGTGTATTTCATGACTAAATTATTTTAGCCACCAAATTTTGTTGAATTCATTGTTATTATGTATTGTATGATTTCTAAAAGAGTACATAGCCCAGCTGGTTTTTAGTTCCTGCCACAGTAATGTACTTTCAGGCTTGACATCTGCATTTAATAGCATGTGTACCTTTGTGACAAAAAATTGCACCAACATGATGAATAGTTCTAAGATATATGCAACAGCAGTGATGGCGAATTATCATTTTGTTTTGTATTGGCTTTTAAATATTGTAATCCTTATGTATAAGTATGTATTGTGATAGGTCTTAGTATCTTTGTTCCTTGACACATTCATGAATTATGATGCCTGGGGCATCCTAAATAACGTAATAAACCAATTAGTTGTGCGGAAAAGGGGTCATCTTACCTGGCTGATTGTTATTTACGAATCATGGCTTTGGGTCTGCTTGCGACTGCGTTATTCATATCGATCGAAATTTTAGAGCAAAATGTTATTAGGTACAATGACCTCGCTGAAATTCTATACCTCAAATCCAGATAATACGATGTAATAAACTAACTATTAGTTCAAGACTTAAATCACCCGGATTTAAAGATAACAAACCCTTACAGAGGACCACTTCCATGCGAAATATTGAAGTTATATCTTTCATTTTATTTTAATAAATCAAGTAAAATGCATTTTGTTCTCCCTGTGATTTTGGATTTAGTCACTGCCTTTGTGCTCTCTTTGTCTTCCCTCTTCACAGGACCAGCATCATATGCAGCAACATCATGTACAACATAAAGTCTTGAATGTTCCAAACATTTCACATAGCTTGTTGGTTACAGTTTAAGAAAGAAATGGAAATTCTGTAGAAGCTGCTTTATATTAGAACATATGTCAATCAATTGTATGTCGTAAAACTATAAGATACTTTGATTCAGCCAATTATGGACTTCCTTGATACAGTTTGTAGGGTATGCAGTACAGTATGGGGTACATTTACCACCCTATCCTTTAATTAAGAGCTGTGTGATCGGCCCTACAGGACCTAGTGAGACGCGTACACAAGAGTTAACAGATCGTTTCGTCTGTGGATCATTTAAGGTTAGAATTTATTTTGTAATATGTATTTTCTTGTATAATTGCATTCAGAGGCATCTCAGATCAAGCACCAGATTCAGAATATATAGCATGATGACCGTGCAAGAAATGTACGAGAAAGGAATCTCGCATCATCACAAATAACATACCAACAGAGCAACACCCTCACTACCGATAGATATGCTCACACTTAAATGATAAATCTAAGATACTAGTAACTTAGCCCGAGTGTTGTTAAATGACTGGTATTTAATAATCCAATATATGCAGCATTGCATTTTAAAAAGCAATGCAGAATTAAATTAGCTGTGATGTGGCAGTCCATCTACAGCGCAAAATGTTGCAACACAAAAGTTCCGCCTCCGTACCCAAATCAGAAACCTATCAACTCGTTGGGGCTTCATTTGATACTTTTTATGTTTTTCCTTTCGACAGCCAGTGGCGAAATATTGGTTATTAGATATGCTGGATGATTGCGGCATACGATCAGATAGATGAAATTAAAACAGAAGTGTGATTCAGGCAAGTTGATATTTTTATTATGAATAACACTGACTATGGCGTTACAAGATTTGTCAAAATCAAAAATAAATATGAGCCTCATACATGTATGAATGATTATCGCCTGCCATTTGCACAGCCAAGATGAACAAACGCATGAGTGTAGCCACCATCATGTCACATGTGAGCTTTGGATTGTGATACTGTTTCAAGTGTAGTGCTAGCCCGGCTTGCTGTGGATTCTCCTCTTTTCTTTTTGTTACCAATAAACAGCTGTTTCAGCTGTTCTCGGAATGAACTACCGGTTACACAGTACAAGAAAAAGTTGCTGGAATGGTTTGTGTAAAAAAACAAAAGAGAACATTGACGGCAGACAAATAACACCATAAATGCGTCAAAGTTATTTGCTCTTAACTGGGGAGCCATTTCATTGAACAAGTAATTCAGGATATTGTATGGTAGTTTGAGTACAAGAAATGTAATAGCCACCGCGAGAAGCATTCGACCTATCTTATTCTCTGGATGTTTTTGTCTTTTGGACTGTCCCTCGAGTTGTTTGCTCCTTTCTACTGCAGCTTGTGTAAGCTTAATGATGATCAGTACTGTAAAGGAGAATATTATAATGCTTGGGAGAATAACAGTTCCAACTCTAATGACTATCCACGTCCACGTTTCATACAGTCGTAAACTGATAAGACTACATGCCCCATTAGGCTTGATTAAAAACGTCCAGAACGGATACAGACCGAATCCTGTGCAGAACATAAATGTGACCATAAGGGATATTTTTGCTTTGAATGGTGTGGATAAACGATTAACTTTCAGTGGAAATGCTATCATCATATACCGCTCTGCTGATACAATCACTGTGATATAGCTGGAATATAACTGTGATATGTACCTCCAGCTAAGCATCACAATACATGGATATCCATTTATTTTATTCAAAAGGAGAGATAAACTACTACTGATTAGAACACTGTTATCTGCTACTGCTAGAGCAGCCAGGTAATGTCCTGCCGTCGCCTGTCGTAAAAATGATGAGAGGATAACAGTCATGGAAAGAGTGTTGAAAACCACCCCGATCACTGCGTTGATATACTGGCCATAGATTATACAGTCATAAAATGTGTTGACCCAGTCGTATTCCGATCCCTTAATTTTAGTGCTCTCTGGTGTTGTCAAATTGAACCAGGTAGTCTGAGGTGTTAAAGTATTTAATCCATACTCGTTGACATTGATTAATGCCGCCGTTGTATCGTTTAGAAAACTGTCCCCCATTAGCGGATTCGGCATCATGACCAATAATCTGCATAAAAATCAAGACTATATCGACAAACTCGGCAGCAAATTGAGTAATCAAATATTCATAATGATGCAGCGCAATGTAGCAATATTTCACATGGCGCTTTGTAAATAATGTAGATTATTATTTGACAACTGAAACATTTTTGTGTTTCGTAAATGGAGTGTAGTTCTTAATGAAGCCATCGACAATAAAGTAAGGCGGTGTTAACCGCTCTCCGCGAATCTTGGAATTAACATATTGTCAGAGCTTTGCCAAAATTAGTCATATAACCATTTAATAGGATTACTAGCCTCACTCTTTCCATGGCTTTATAAGGAGAACCAAAAGTAGATGACCTGCCAAGTTTCTTTCCATTTTGGTGCAAGTGACAAACTTTGAGATTTAAGTGGGCAGGCGCATAGGTTTTGAAAAAAAAAAAAAAAAAAAAAAATTATGTACCCTAGGGAGAATCTATTTTAAAGGTTCACAGGGCCGGTTTTAAACCACCAACTGCTTTTTATAAGCGACTGCCTGTTTCATTTCAAGAATAAAATTTATTTCTTCTCATTGTTATTGCAAGGTGGATTGTAATATTTTGGCGACTCTTAGATGCCTGTTTTTTGCTCTTTATAAATTTGCCTTCATTGATGGTCTGACATTAAATTTTGAATGTGTGCCATGCCTTTTTTCCTGAACTGTTTGTCGTCGCTTCAACTTTGGCAAAACATTGGCATAAGTAACACCAAATTTCAGAATTTGCCTTGCAACGACTGAAGTAGCAACAGGGAGAAAAGCGCCACTGTGTGCCTATATACGCAGTCACGTGGTACATATGAAAACGAGACCGCGCCAGAAAATCAAAGTGGCTGTGGTATTGAGAAGTACCCTCCAAGGCAGGAAAGTTCTTGAGACTTGCCAACCACAGGTGCGAGAGAATGAATAACCATCATGGTATTTTAGACATATACTTGGCAAATAAATGAGAGGAAATCATGCATCGGCTGGATCAGGCATGAGCAGCTCATTCTCAACTATACAAGAGGGGCAGCTATTAGTGCTGCACAAAAATCACAAGTGGGTATGCATATCACCTCACACATGCAGGGTTTAGTGGACAAACGGCATTTGCTGAATTTCATACTGAAGAAGGGGACGACACATCTAAGTGCTCCAAGTTACTATTAGCAATCTTAATGCATATCAATCTGAGCAATCGCCATATTCGGGAGCAATTATTCACTTGTTCAGAGAGTCATGGTAGATCTGAACATAGGTACACGTTTGTGTTTTCTGTAATATGATTCATATATACTTTAATATTAGAACCACCAAAGATGGTTATAATGGTGGAGGTTTTCCAGAAATCGGTGACTTTGAATATGAAAACAGTACTCTGGCTGTCACACGAGATCTCGTAGCACTATGGCAATGAGATGGAGTTGTGAGATCAAACAAAGCTTACCTGTAAAGTGAACTTTGTTCGTAATTGAACCAAGCCCAAATTGAACGTAGAGATTCAGCAGCATTTACACAGGCAATTTAGTCATTTGGATATATCCATGTTTCTGTGGGACGTAATGCCTGTGCTATACACGTGCTCTCTCGTGTCTGAGTACACCCTTTATCAAGTTTCAAAATACTTTATTGCCTATGAAAAATGTGTACATGACAAACCTACAGTGATTTCGTTAGTGTGTTTTACATAGAAACACATCTTCTATGATCGAAAACGGTCGGTCCTGAAAAGTGGCGTGCTCCTGCCATTGTGTCAGGAAAGTGAACCCATAAGAAGGATGGATTAGTTCGTTTATTTCATCATCATGTAAGCTGGAAGACTATGCATTCGTATTAAATGCAGTCCTACTCTGATCATCTCATGGAAAGAGGAAAACTGTGTTGGTGCCCGAAACGAATACGCAAATTGTGTATATAAGTTTTTTTAAGTCACATATCCGCCACACACAAACATGCAACTCGGAAATAAATATTCGTTCGTATCAAATCGGTATCCTTTATTACTACAAATATTAATAACACTTTCACTGCCATCCGTATCATGGCAATTGATTGTCATTGGTGTCTAGTGACAAGGGAAGAGATTTTTTTGTCCAGAAAATTACCCTCAGTGTAATTTGGATCACATCCAACAATCCATCCATCCATCCATCCATCCATCCATCCATACATACATACATACATACATACATACATACACATATACATACATGCACATCTACGTATGTAATCTTGTAAATGTGTATGTATGCATATTATATTGTTATGTGGTGTTCGACGGTAACACAGTCCCTGTGCCACATTTCGACTGACTCGCTTCTCATTGAAGTATCCTGATGGTACTCTTACTATAAATCCAAACTAGCAGACGTTCATCGGCAATGCACAGATGTTACATAGCCTCTCTGTCTCCTATGATGGTATTCAAGAGACTCTAGTATATTTCCTTTGCAGTAAATTGTGTTCTTTTATCGGTGTCGTTCTGATCAGGTTCTCAATCAAACATGATTCACAGAACGTATTATCATACGAAACATTGTATCTTTTAGCGTGTGTTAAAATATGATAAAACGGGCACATTTTTTTTTGGGGGGGGGGGGGGGGGCGGAGGCGGCACAGAGATGCGATACGGAAATGTTCACGCCCGAGAGATATATAGGGAATGTGGTTGATCAAGGCTTTATGTTATGCCTAATTTACAAGCTAAAGGAAACAGTCGAGTAAATCATCATCATCATCATCATCATCATCATCATCATCATCATCATCATCATCATCATCATCATCATCATCATCATAATAATAATAATGATAATAAATAAATAAATAAAAATAAATAAATAAATAAATAAATAAATAAATAAATAAATAAATAAATAAATAAATAAATAAATAAATAAATTAGTACATAAATAATAATAATAAAATATTAGTATTGCTTAATTGGCCATTCTAAAGTAGTATATGGTTTAGCATCCCGTGTAAGTAATGGATTCTGCACAGTGAAACCATATGTTTAAAATATATAGAGTTATATAGTTTCCCATTTCAGCCAGGCGACAGGTGCCAAAGGTTGCAGTTTCGAGTCCCGCTCTTTCCGAACATAAAATATATATTTTCGGCATTTCCTTAATGCTGGTGGATTTAAGTCCCCGATTCTGGAAATCTGCCGACTCAGTACATATACTGCATAACCGTGTTGATATGGCACTCGCACAAAATTACCTCCATTGAACTATTTTTTTAAAATGGGGATTTAGTCGAGTGGATAACTGCGTTTCCCATTTCAGCTAGGCGACGGGTGCCAAAGGTTGCAAGTTTGAGTCCCGCTCGTTCCGAACATACAATACTTTCAAGACAAATAATCTACGTAACAGCAAGGGATTATTTATATTTGTGAGCTGTGAGTAGGGGAATTCGTCTAATAGTGAACACAAATTAATTCAATATTATTGTTAGCATATTCAAAAATAGGTTCAGTTAGTTTGTAGATATTCATTCCAGTACCCAAGATGAACATTGGTCATGTAGCCAACGCCACTACAAGGTTGGTTTGGTCACATAGTGTGCTCAAATTGGGACATGTGGCCCTCATATTTCAAGATGGTCACCTCAGTGTAAAAATCAGCGCACTGTTCTTAGCGACGTAGCTCAAATAAACAAATTGTGTTGGCTCTATATGAATTGTGCTACTTTCACACTATTTCAATAAAACTGCTGTCCTGAGAAATTATATATCTCAATGTAAAAAAAAAATACACATATAGCGTAGTAAAATGCTGGTTATCACCATAATGAACAACGTATAAAAAAAGGTGACTTGTTTGACATTGCCGACTTAAATTTATCTGGACCGCCATATAATTTTACATAGTGGTTTCAATGTCCTTCAAGCAAAACGAAAACTCGTCTGAGCCCAATCTGAAAAAAAAAAATCATGCTTCAAATTGCGAGAAGACGCGCTTGGCAGTTTGGCAAAATTAACTGTATCATTCAAACGCTTTGTTTTTCGTACTCCAAACCATGATACTGCTCTGCGGACATAATTATCGCGTGCTTTAAGGCAGGTGGAAACTTGAACCCTTTTACGTAAGACTGTTTAGTAGCATGACCTGATGCTTGAATGGTACCTATTGCTCCCGAATACCGACCCACATAAAATAGACATTCATAATTATAGTGACTCTGGGATACCTACTGCGTTGAAAAGCAAAAGGAAAACTTTTTTTCTGAAATTTTAGAAGCAGTAAATGTCCATTTTTATTATGAGATTTTTGTTTTTCTCCTACCATTTTTGCGTTGCTTCATTGTAGTGAAAATATCGGGAATTCGAGGAACACCTACATCACAAAAAGGCCGATGCGAACATGTAAATCTATCTCCCGCAGCTGGGTGTTACAGCGGGTCTATTAAGTGTTAGAATTTTGAAAGCAGCAATATCCTCCTACGTTTGTCAATTTTTATTTCTAAATACCGTTCTACAAATGTATTGGCACGCCCATGTGTTTCCATAAAGGTCTTGGCTTCGTGTAAGTTTCTCTTTGAACCTTAAAAGTAGCTGTATACGGCGATCACAAACGTTAATACAATGATATAAATTAATAACTTTTTCAAAACTTAAAAAAGTCAGTATTATAATAAGCCATCTGTGTAGTTATCACGTTTACAAAATCTATCCGAAAAATAAGTCAAATAACTCACGTAATCCGGTACAATCAAACGATGCTGCTCAACAGTACTAATGGACGGCGGGTGTTTGGCAACTGAAAAAAAAATCCGCAATAGCTCAGTATTTCTACTGCTGGAGTGAAGTAGATCAATAACAATATATCCACACATAAAAGAAAGTATCATGTGGTGAATTAGGAAGGTGTTATCGCAGGAAACATACTAGTTATGAATTACTTCGCACACCATCTGTGGCCCGAGCCCATCAACCATTATCAGTTCGAAACTAATTGGCTACCTGGATACTCGCCACGCTTGGTGACGAAAATCCTTGGTAATTTTCAGCGAATGGTTATGGAATAGGTTACACGTCAGTAGAATTGGGGCTTTTATGAAATTTACCAATTACTTTGAAATACCAATGGTAGGTGTATTTTGACATTCATTTGTCAGGCACTACTGCTGCATCTGTTTAAATCCGAATATATTTTTAAGTGCATTTTTATCTCCCCTAAGTCAGGCACTGTCCTTATTTCCTGATTATGAAAGAGTCTAAAAACTTTCAACATGATCACCAAAATAAAGAAAAATATTTAGCAAGCATGATTTTTTATTTTGAATTACTAACCTTTTAAGCTGTTTTGTTTCAGTTTTCATCGGTTTAAGGTCCTTGTGTGAGTATAAATGATATGACCTTTTCACCAACTTTCATTTTTGCGTTTCCCTTGTGACACAAGAAATCTTATCGCGGGTTCTTCCATTAATTTATTGCATTCCTAAATTTCGTCTTGGTCACTTTGAAATCCATTGTTACCGGTCTCTTTGAAGGAACTGCTGCATTTTATAAAGGAAACTCGTCATTATTTTCTGCAGTGGCTGATGAAGCTGTCTATATGCTTGAGCTGACCATAGAACATAACAAGACCAGATGATGTAGCAACAGATGGCGTTTCCTAGGCCTTATTAAATTGTAAGTGATTGACGAATTGCTCCAAAATACATGCAAATGATTGTGGCACCCAGAGACTTTTCCACACTTGTCGCTGATATGTTTGTACAGTTTAATGTTATTTTTAAATACATTAGTGTTTGTTATTTTGGCATGTATTTAATTTCCTCGTAGGTTGGTAGAAATACATTTTGTTCTGCACTAAATGATCCTGTTGTTATTTTATGATTTTTGAATAAAGTTTTGAGCTCACTGAACAATACCACACGCCTTCATGGAAGGAGAGATTTGTTTATGAGAAGCCTTTTCAAACTAAGGAATAAAATACTTCCTTAAAAGATACAAAGGATCGTTTTTACACGTGTTGTTATAAGAAATAAAAATAGCACGTCCAGGGGGCCTTTAGATTGTTTAAATGGGTGCGCGTCACTTGATTTCTGCGGTTACGACACAATTTGTACAAGATTACACAATTTTATTGTAAAACATAAAGAAGTGTGTTCTGCAAGTCATTTGTATTGCACATTGCAATAAGTAAATCCCAAGATTGCAGAACCAATTGATGCATTGTTTGGGAATTTTTTTAGATATTTTTAAACCAGGGCTTCAAATTACTCTTATTCGGTCCCAAGCTCTAAAACCTTTGGGAGGCAGGGCCTTTTGATTATATAATAATGGTTCTGCAAATTTTGATGCTTTACATAGAGGACCAAGTTTAATTGCCTCTTTTGCTCTTTGCATGCCAGGCCATCTGAACAAATGGCTCTCCCGATCGGCTTGTTTCTGGAACAAAATATCCTCAAACCAAAGGTACAGCATCCAACACAAATTTGCATGTTCATGATTGGTGACGAACTATATATATATATATATATATATATATATATATATATATATATATATATATATATATATATATATATATATATATATATATATATTATAATGTTTGGGTCGATTTTAGTACTATAACAGGCTTGTATAAATACCGTATCATAGGCCTAAAAGCTACAATGCCGCGACAGGATGCATCAGTACTCTTCCGGTGGTATCGGTACTCTTCCGTTTTCATCCGTAATTGTCTTGATGAGGAGCCAAACTTTCTACAAATGTCGTTCTTATTTTTGCTTTGTGTATTGAAATGAACAAATATACCCAAACATGAGAAAAAAAAAACAAACTATAGCATGCTTTGTAGACGACATTAAGTAATCAGCTGGCACTGGATACTATATATCAGAACTTCCTATCGTCAACAAAGCATATTATAATCTATGATATATATATGTAGTTGTGTCTTTTTGCCCAGAACCACTTCCTAGTAGTCAATATTCTATTCCGCAGTCCGAACTCTTTACTCTCCATAAGCTAACCTGTACCTATATACATATGGAATTACTATTGTCCATATTGCACACGTTCCTCTGTAAAATTTTAACATAGGCTGTATCAGCCCAAATAAATTAAAGGGTCTTCAGCGGGTAACTACTCTGAACATGTTTCGGAGCCTTTTACCCATACATGTCTCTCTGAGTAGCGGCTCCTTGTCTAAGCTAAATATTCAGCAAAGACAAGCCACATAATAAAGAATAAATATGAACTTGGCAAATGATGAATTACCTAATTACGTGAAGTTTTGCTTATAAATACGGAGCTTCATTATGAAAGAAGAGTACCAGTCAAACAAACCATAATTACTAAATTTGTATAACACACGTTCAGATAAGAACAATTTGACTTACCCCTGAACCAATATGTACCCTTTCTAGCTGGACAGCTTATCCTAGTTAAACCACCCGCTAGTGTATACCTGAAGTGGAAACAAGCTGGGGCCTTATATTCAGTCCCAGTGACAGTGAAATAAACAGTTGCAACTAGACCACCTGTACAAACCAAGGGAAATCCCAACAAGGACTGCAACAATGTACATCCTGCACCAGAAATGTGAAACAAACTCTGTGATAACACCTACCCCTCAAACAATTAAGCTCTACTTTACTGCCAACCCTGAGTCAGTGTATCACCTTAATGTGTCAGGTTTGTGACATTTGAGAAAATACTGTCAATTTTGAGTAAATGTGCATTTAGGCATGTCAGAAAAGAATGAAAGTCATAAGCATTTATGTCAAAAACATGTTATCAAACCAATTATTCTTAACATGATTTTGAGTACAATTAGGCAAGCTTGTAACTGTCGTCAGTAGCTGTTTGCTACCTATAGCCCCTGGGGGGTTGACCAAACAGAAAACAAGCTAGCCTAAAATGTCTGTGTGGTGATACATAAATATAACAAAACATTAAACATACACCGAGTAACATTCGTAAAGAATCAACTGCTGCAGGTAGAAATATAGAGATTGACGCATAGTAGGTAACAATTCAGAGATTGTGTTTAGGATACATTAGCTAGTTATGTAGAAATAATTTCAAATATGTCTTAAATAATTTATGGAAGGAAGATTAATGTTACTAATTGGAATAGTGTTACAGACCAATGACCTATGGGATCTGACAGCAAATTCACAAAATCTCAATAGACATTTAAGTAAATGTAATGGTCAAAATACATGGTTGAGTGATAGTGCATCGGAAGTATATGTGAATAAGCATGACACCGTTAATGGCATTCCATTATAGATAAGTTTGCTCATAAATACATATTAGTTCATGTTTATTGAACATTAAAATAAATGAAACTAAACAGGAGACATCAAGGACACTACATTATAGAAAGGTTTGTATATAAATACACCTGTAATATATTTTTATATTGTGAAATTTCAGAATACTGAAATCTGTAAAAATAAGTAGTATGATCAATTAGTTCAGAATTGTTGAAAATAGGTATGTCTTTTTCTTTTGATTATTTTTTTAAAATTTCTGCTCGCCTTCCTTTATAACTAGTAGCCCAGGCAATATTACAAAATAGAAAATAAGGTGATGGTGTACTATAATTGTGTTTGAATATTTTTTTCCAAGAGAAGAAATTATAAGGACCCAATATGGAACCATTGGAGACTTCCTGTGTGAGTGGCAAGGTATTAAATGATCGTTGAGATAAGATACATTTTGCTGATGACCCAAAATATAACTATAAAATCAATTATACAATTGTCCCCAGATACCATAATGAGGTAATTTTGTCAGATAATTTCACGATTGGTGGTGTGTGGTTTATATGAAATTTGTGAAAATGAACAAAATTCTTGGAACTGGAAAAGCAGCATTTAAAATCCCGGGGTTTTGTGCCTTTTACTCTTACAAGACCCTGTCCTTCCACATAACTCCAACAATCTCAAGTAACACTTGCCACTGAAGGAACTGAAAATTCAACACATAGATGAAAATAATATCTATACTGTTCGCTAATTTCGAAATTGCAAGTTGCTATTTAACTGTCATATGACAAATACGCATTTTTTTTTACCTTGATGTTTGGAACGACTTGCAAAGAGGTGGCCTTAATGGTGTCAGTTACGAAAAACATAGACTGTGATTTTGTCAGATGTGCATAATTATGGCAACATGTTTGACCCTGGGCAAATCGGAACATAAATGCTCCATCAGTATACACGTGTGTGAGGTCCCTTGAAATGACTGCAGAAAGAGTGTCAAGTTGTATCTTACAGGACTCTGGCCTAGCCTGCAATAAATACAATACAGTTGTCTAATATTAAGTGAACATTTTATCTTATTGTTCTCACTATTGACATTTTTCAGTAATTTAAAGTTTTAAAATGCAGTGTAATTTAGTTGAACAACTCCTTTACATAAACCACATACGGTTGTTACATTTGTGACAGTTTGCCACATATATTTTGCCGATTGAATTAAGAAATTTGAATTTCAGAGAGGAAGAGAGGAAGAGAGAGAGAGAGAGAGAGAGAGAGAGAGAGACAGACAGACAGACAGACAGAAGAGAGACAGAGAGACAGACAGACAGACAGACAGAGAGACAGAGAGAGAGACAGAGAGAGAGCGAAAGAAAGGGAGAGAAAGAGGACAGGGAGAAAGAGAGAGAGAGACAGAGAGACACACAGAGAGAGAGAGAGAGAGAGAGAGAGAGAGAGAGCGAAAGAAAGGGAGAGAAAGATGACAGGGAGAAAGAGAGAGAAAATTGCACTTAATGGCTCATGTCGAATATTTTAATCTTTTTAGTATCGATAAGAATAACATCAGGGATTTTAGTGTGTTATCTAACTACTTTAACTACAGGTAAGGTTGCAAAGTAAACTAAACGTCTGCTAGAAAACTTGATTTGCTGAGTCAGATGAACAGGATAATATGCAACAAGCTTTTCCGTTTTTGTCATTTTGGGGGACACAAATAGTAAAATCATTGACTCACCATTACTGTATCAGTCGCCAATTGTATTTAGTAATGTACACTTGCCATGAATGTTTTCCTTTTATATTGTCACGAACTCTGGGCAAATATTGATAGAGAAATGGTAAGAACAAGATGCATATCATTGAATCCACAATTAACCAACGTTGGATGCCAAAATCTTATTACATCTGGTTTGGTGGACTGTGCTTTGCAGTCAATCCATAAGTATGGCTCTCGCCAAATGAAACGTTTGATGTGCATTTTAACATGTAATGGCATGTATAACGGTTGAATCCAATTGTCATTATTGTGAGTCCTAAAGCCCTTGTAGGAAATTTAAGGAATTCAAGTATGAGTTATTAGACCAGACCCGTTTAGAAATGGGGTGTCAAATCAGTTTCGTCAAGTGCGTCAATGCCACTCGCCTTTGATGTTCATATTGTACTTCTCTTTTACCATTTCCGGCTGAAAGAGGTTAACCTTCCTCAGGGGTACTCCGTCCTATCCTTCACGACATAAAGCTTGGCAGATAAGAGGGACGTGGGGAGTATTTTTTGTGGAGCAAGGCCACTTTTTGTGATTGTCCTGAGGGGTTGGCTTTGCCAAATGAAGAACTGATGCTTCAAAATCAAGAACCAAGATTTTCTGCATATACTGGGTTTGCATATTTCATCACATATGACCACTAAATTATCGTATCTCCGTACATCATTTAAACATTAAATATACTGCAGGGTAAGATTGTGTATGGTAAACACAAGCTGCCTGAGGGAGATTTTTTTCCATGTCATGCCCTTCAATCCAAAATGTAATCAAGATATAACTAGATGGTACATGTCATCATAATATCATGTTTATAGCCATTGTTGAAGCTTTCAGAGATACAAGTGATTATGTGAGCAAACGCTGTGAATAAAGGAGTTTTAATTCTAAGCTTTGAAAAAAGAACAACGACGCAGGAGTGGGTATGATTTCTTCATAATATTTTTTTTTTAATTTATGAAGGTTTTAGAATTTTGATGGACCTTTATTTTGATAATATTGAACTTCCTGAGTTTTCAAGGTTAGGTGCTCAAGTTCATCAAACATTAATTTGTCGCTGTTACAGTGTTCGAAAAAAAAAGTCGTACAGCTGAATGAAAGAAGTATATGTAGAAAGAAAGAACGCAGGAAGAACAGAGAGCAAGAGAAAAAGGCCAGGGTGAAAGGAAAAAAGGTAAAGAAAGAAAAATAGAAGGAAAGAAAGAATGAAAAAAAGAAAGAAAGAAAGAAAGAAAGAAAGAAAGAAAGAAAGAAAGAAAGAAAGAAAGAAAGAAAGAAAGAAAGAAAAAAGAAAGAAAGTGTTTTTAGTGTGACACAATTGGCGGTCAGTAATGTGTTTTATGGCGTCACCCACTGGGCATTGATGCAAGGCTTCGGACTGACCAGTATGCTGTGAGTGTTTGTCCAGACCACAAACTTCACACTTTCAAAATCTAGCAAGCTGCCTAGACAGTAGGAATCTACACCACTGTAAATCGCCGAGCTTAGGAAAACTGATATTTATCTTCCAGCCAAGTTTTTGTCACAGGTTTTGACACCGTACGCCGATGCTCTTTCAAGTTGGCTTTTGGGCTAGCCTAAATTTGGCCTCAAATCCAACGTGTAACCCAAAATTAAGAATTTTACGGGTTCTGACGTTCCCCAAAACGAGGTTTTCATTTTTCCAATATATACAGTGATGCTACTCAATCTTCAAGAAACAGGCTTTTTAGTCCCCCCCCCAACACCCCCCCCCCAAATGTTCTAAATATTTTTAGCGTCTTTTGTTTTTATCTTAAATTTGCTAATGTCTTTTCTTACTTTTTTTAGCTTTCTTGAGCTGCTATTATTATTATAGATGTAGAAGCTTATTCGAGCCTCATTAAAATATGAATCTGCCCTACCTCATGCTGCTTGCCTTGGCACAACTCTGATGGCTGCACATAGTGCCAGTTATAATGCATGCCCTATTGATTGTAAAGGCGGTCATCAAAGAGAATTTCCTTACGGATTGTAGTAGACACGTTGTGTGCTTTTGTTCATATGTTGGATAATTTATTTTCCCAAGTAATCTGTATTTTCTGCCTCTTGGTAGCCAATGTCTGCATGAAAGGGACAACACACGGTAAAAAGAAAGGGGAAAACGCGAGTTCTGCACATGGACTAGCCCGCAGAACAAGCTGTATTTCCCTTTCCACTTAAGAGGTTTACTCTTATGGCCCAATTCCCCCTCTCACCCCCTGGTGTTTGCTGAAAGAGTGGGTGATTTCAATACGATCAGGTCATGAGGACACCCGTTGGCAGACTTAGGCAGGCGAATAGAGAACTCACGTCGACTTGTTTGAAGATATCGTCGATTGTGGCATTTTTACAAGTTATACGTGTACCAGATACATTTCGGATCACAAAGCCACATATGGGTATGTTGTGCTGAGATTCTTTTTGTTTAAATATTAGGTAAACTTGATCTATTCGTAACCATATGTTCTTTTCTTTCAACGAAACCGAAACTGGATATTTATTTATTCGCAAGCATATGTGTGTGTGTGTTTTTTTTCTCCCTTTGGTTTTTTTTAAATGAAACTGGATCCTTTGTTGTTTTCATAACATGGCCATTTACCTTTCTAAAATATTTGAAAAAAAAAAAGAAAAAACAATAAATAAAAAAAAAAAAAAAAGGAACAACAACAAAAAAAAACATTATCTTTTGTAAGGCACTCGAGTATCGGCATGCGTCAATAGCGAGGACAGTCCACACAGCTCCTCACGTTTAGGGTGCTTTATAGCTGAAAAGTAGTCTTTCCATGCTCTGGTGAGTACTTGATTTTTTTTTTCAAGTGGGCATATGGACTATATATAACATGACATATGACGTATCGATGAGCAGTGGAAGCTTCCTGATATATATATATATATATATATATATATATATATATATATATATATATATATATATATATATATATATATATGCGTGTGTGTGTGAGTTTATTTTTCATTTATTATTAATTTTATTTATTTATTTACTTTTTTCGGTGGACAGTCTTTCCTGATACTTCCCGCCATGGCCACATCAACAGTGAACACTAATATCAATGGCAGACCTGAAGAAAATGATCCACTTGCATCAGGGGTAAGCAGTCCAGGCAGCATCGCTTGGATTCTTGTGTTGCCACAAGGGAAATTCCTCCTTTCGCGCGCACTAGTAGTGCTAGTGGTGCTCCAGACGCTGCGGGTATTGTTTTTGGAATTACAGCGTACTGTCTTATCTGAGAGTTTCAAGAGCTTTTGAACAAATCAAATTTCGTGTGATCAGTTCGATTATCAAAGAAGAGTTAAAAATTGATCAGTTACAATTGAAGATCAATCAAATATGGAATACATCGAAACAGAAAACTGATTAGCTGCAGGAGCCTGTATATGATGATGTGAAACAGTAAAAGCGTAAACTGGGCTTCAGGGGGAACGGCATCAAAGAATGTGCTTCCATCATTGAAGGTCGTGAATACTGAAATGGCCACACTGTACTTCTGCCCTGAGAAACTTAAGGTAAATATTACTCTGCATTTACAGCCAACAATCCACCAAACGGGGGAAAAAAGGGTCTACCGTGCTATCATTTTCTGCATCCTGGGCTACCGAACATAGGCTTTAGTTTCGCTAGCACGCTTTCAGTTGAAGAACAAAAAATATTTTCCTTTTCGAATGTTTGACTTAGTGGAAGAGGCATCATGCCCACAAAGCCCGGCAAGTGAAAAGAGACAATGCCGTATCCCATACTAATAGGACATACGGAAAAAGCGATAATTGAAATATTCAGAGAATCCGATGAACCCGAAGCTCAAACCTGTCGCGGTCATCAGGATGGCTTAGGATGACCCGTGATAGTATCGCACGCGATAAAGTCGGCATTCCACGAAAAGGTTGCCTTTTTTCTGAATTGTTTTGGGACATGGGTATTATTTTTTAAGTATGTACATGCATGCACGTTAATTCCCCACGCAGAGGCGCACGTTCAATGCCAGCTGGGGTCGCAATGCACTACAAAACCAACACTAACTGTGACTGTGGGAAAGAACAATAGTTTTGTTATAAGAAGGAGAAAAAAAAAATCAACAGGTCACATGGCTTGTACCTGTACGCACAAACATGTAAATTTTCATATCAAAGGGAAACGTTTATAAACACTAGATCACTGGGGCGCGTTTCCAAGAATTCTCACTAGCTGCCGATTGTTCCAGTTTGTTTTGCCTCCGTGCATTTTCATGATTGTAATTTTCGCGGTCTTTAAACTGAACCATTTTACTGAAGTCCAACTTTAAAGTCGCTGTGTCTAGTATGCACACCTAAGGGCAACCTGTTTTAGCTGTGTAGTGTTCTCGCTGTTGTGCATGCCATGGGTAAGTTGTGGTCTGGGGTGTGGAGATGAGGCTATTTGAGGTAAGTTGATGTAAAAACATTTTAAAAATTGGTAATTAGTATACACATGAGTATTATGTGTACTATTTACCTTTTTTTTAAGTCTTGCCTAATATCCCTTAAAAATTATACTAAAACTTGGGCTAAACATAGGGAAATCAAACAAAAATCAAAGTAATGGGTAACTGAAAGCCAAGTTCAATGTGTTCTGTGGTCTGTCGGGCCAGTCTGCAGAGTGCATATCCTCAGGAAATTCTATTTCCAATTATCTTTTCAATGATTTTTAAGGACGAGTATACTGACATATTTTAGAAGACTTTAACGCCCAATGTATGCAGCCTTTTTCAAATTTCGTGGTGTTTGGTCATGTCCTTTTTCATACGTAATCCGGTACATAAACCTTCGAAGGTTTTCTCCTCGTTACCCATCAGCCTTTATGGGATCCCTGATTTATCAAATTGGCTGACATCTCGAGATATTTTGTTGCTAGGCATAATGCGCATAAGCCCAGTCTGTAAAGAAGAAATGAGGAGCTTATGCGGTCGTTGGCATGTGTTGCTGCGGGTTCATTTTCTCCCACGGCCCTCTGGTTTTTGCTTTTTATTTTGCGTCAGGTGTGAACGTGCGAAATTGAGGATGATACGTATATTTTTCAATTGTTAACCTGCTGAACACAACTAGTATATGGGTTAAAATTTGCAGTCTGATTATATGCGAATTAATAGGCTTTTGGAATTTAAAAAGATTTGCATATCCGATGATAAAGCAACGTTCACTTAACTGTTCACTTTATTACCATTGTTCGTGCGAATACGCCATGTGGTTGATGAGGTGCCATATTTATGCCAACTCAGGCTAGTTTATTTGTAAGTATTGGGATGGGCGTGAGGGGCCATTCACACCGTATAGAGCGTATGCGTTATACTTTCTTGCACACACGTATTACTTTGACTGGCTCGATTTCTTTCTTTCTATGGATCATATACTCCAAATTTACGTTATTACGCGGGTACCGCATTAGATCTTCACTTCTTCATCTTCATTCTATTTTTCAATACCTTCTTTTTATTTATTTCGTCACTTTGATTGTCCTTTTACACGAGGTCCAGTCGCATAATACAATGTAAGGTTCATGGCCTATAGATACTCACCAACTTACAACTGATAAAATAAATTGTAGCCCGGTATACCTGTTCCTTTTTTAGTTGAGATACACTCTAAAATAACGCACAGGGTCCCAAATCTTCAATCCCATGCATTTAGTTGTACACGTTTCTTCACTTCTGACCCGGAGAGAAATCTGTTTCCTTCACCAATGCAGTGTAACAGGAGCTGCAGAGGCAGGAAATGTGCCTGTAGCACACGCCTTGCCCAAACAATTACACATGAGGGGAACTTTGAGCAAAAACGATTGCACACGCTGGGTATTTTTAATCTGATGATGCGTTATTTTATTTTAGAAACAGTTGACAATTTCTGTCTGAAATTTGAGTTTCTTCACGATTAATCAATCATTACATATTGTGCATGGTTTTAGTCGGATTTACAAGGAATGAATTTCACAATGATTTGAAATAAATCTTAAACAAACAAGCGTTTGGCAAGTTTATGAGTTTGTCTTGGTCCAAGTAGGAAAGCTAGGCTGGTACCAAGCTATTCAACGTTAACACTTTTGTATGAATTTTATGTTATATGAAAAACACTTGTTTGAGCGTTGGCACCAGCTTTATTTGTCGCAGTAGTATTAACACGGGTAGTATTAATAGGAACAGTAGCAGCAGTAGTAGGGACAAAAGTAATAGTCAATTATTATTGTATTAATAAAAACCTCCAATGCTACAGTAACTATCATAATCTTTGTCACAATAATCATTTTTAGACATGTAGTCTACCGATTCGAACATGAGATAAACACATACGTATACACCGTTGGTGTTGAAATCATTGCACACACACACACTCACACACTCACACACACACATACACCCACCCACCCACCCACACACACATACACACCCACACACACACACACACACACATATATCTATATATGTGTGTGTGTGTGTGTGTGTGTGTGTGTGCGTGTGCGTGTGCGTGTGTGTATGTGTGTGTGTGTTCACTTGTGATTTTCAGCGAATGAATAACACTGGGGCAATTTGAGAAAAGTAATACCACTTGATACATAGTTGCATCGGATAGCCTTGTGATATTTCTTACTGTCAGCGTATGCTTTGACTCCATAAAAGTAATACCGAGGTCACATTGAAGCAAAGGAAACGTTTTGTCAGTGAACAAAAACATTGTTTACCTCCTGAGCAGAAAAAGCTTTCTGTTATTATTCAACCCCAAGGAAATTGGAGAAAACATAATTGGTAAGTCATTTTTTTTCTTATCTGAACGTGGACTGTACAAATTTAGTAATTATAGTCTGTTTGACAAGTATTCTTTTATAATAAAGCTGTGCATTTATAGGCAAAACTTCACGTATTCACCTAATTTATCATTTGCCTCGTTCATATTTATTCTTTATTATGTGGGCTGTACTTGCTGAATATTTAGCTTAGACAAGGAGCTGCTACTCAGAGAAACATGTTCGGGTATAAGCTCCGAAACATGATCTGAGTAATTACACACTGAAGACCCTTAATTTTATTTTCGTTAATATAGCCTTTGTCAACTTTTTACATAGGAACGTATGCAATATGGACAATAGGACTTCCATATGTATATAGGCTAGACAGAGGCAGGTTAGCCTATGGAGAGTAAAGAGATCGGACTGCAGAATAAGGCAATGGCTGCTGGGAAGTGGTTCTAAACAAAACACACAAATACAAAAAGGATATTCGGCATTGCAAGAGGCAGAAATAAGGTATGTATGTTGGATTTAACAAGAGCCATTTAAAAAAAAAAATTGAATGGGTCACATTTCGACATCCTGCTGCAGCAATGTTTGTTATTGTTATTTTCCTGCGTAAAGGCGTCTCTGCGGGCATATAATGAAAAGTAATATCCTTCTAAATGCTGAAAAAAATAGTGCTATAATTATTTACTTAATATGCATACAAACTCTACCCAAAAACTAGCTTTAATATCAAACGTTCATAACAATTGTCTTTCACAAATCTATTAAGCATGTTACATGGTCACATAGCCTTAAAATTTGCAACAATTTGACCAAAGGTATGCAGCAAACGGCTCATCTCACTAAATACATTTTCCGCAAGGGATTTGCAACAATGGGAATAGTTTTTTTACAACTCGTGGTGGACGAATCGGCACCAATGCACAGGAGAGGGCTCTGGGTATGTGAGTAATATATTCCCTTTTTTGTGCTATCTCATCCTCAATAAATGACAGTTACGTCTCTCAGATCTGACCGGGCTACATGTTGGTTCTACTCCGCCATTGTGTTGTAGAGAAATCATGGGGGCTGCGTCTGCTTGGCAGGTATATTGTTTGCACTGCCAATGTCATGAATGTGCCCATAATATTTGTATATGACTTCCAATTTTACATTATGTTATCATGCACGGATATTTCTATGTTGCATCAATTGTATACTCTATGTTACATGCTTTCTCTGAGTTAGGCTTCTTCAATCCCCTTACTTTTACCATTGTTCACCATAGCAGCCCCTTACTGCTGGCAAAGAAGGAATCAGGCACATATAAAACGATATCGATGCCGCTAAAATATCATGCTATAAACATTATCTTCTCCGCATATCCAACTTGCCAAGGTCTGTTGATATTCGAATGGTTTTATGTTTAATATTACTCGCTTTTGTGTATTTTGTAAATGCAATGCATCGTCATCGGGCAATGATAAAATCCCCTCTTAATGTAATTGTTAGGGACGTGTCAATAATGTTCAAACAACGTATTTTCCAATTCATGAGTAATACTTACAAATCATTTTAAGCGGCAGTTACTATTGTATCAGGTATTTTTGAACCCAGTCCAGGCATACGATACAGGTCTTTCTGGTTAGACTGAATTGATTTTTTATTGAACCCAGTAGGTAAATTGTGTTATATCAGAATGTTTTTGCCAAAGTACGTTGCCTTCAAAAGATAAGAAATCCTCGAATTTGCTTATAAATGATTCCAAATGTGTGCGTGAACTTGTTAGGCTGTATCAGGTTTATTTTTGCATGAAGATATGCAGTTTACCACTTTCGCCTGATATCGACAGTGCTGTTATAGAAAAAAATTCTGCCTTTTGGATGAATATTAAACTTAGGCACGTATCAGTCAATATTAAGCTTCCATTTGTGCTCATAGTTAAATATCGAATCAACCAGATATTATCCTGTACTTCTTATTTAGACTATATATTCTACAGGAACTGATTAAAACTTGAAACAATTTTGGAACACGTATTGTCTTTCTGTGGTACGCTTTTGTTACTGTTTGGGAATGTACATCCCAATCCACGTCCTTATGACGGTTTTGTTGACTTTCTTATTTGCCACAAAACAGACAACTTGAGATGTATTAGAACATCTGAAGCCAATTCATTTTCTATTGTTGCACTGTATGCAGCTCCCCTTACCAACACTCGCCCCGACCATGACCAAGAGATCGCGGGCTCTCATTCAATTATTAAACGGAAACGACCAAATTTGTGAGGGCGTGACTCTCCAAGCGTGGTGGTTACTCGTAGTTAAACATCTCAATATCACCATGACCAAGCCAATTATGATTTTGAATTTATGTGGTTGAACTTTGGCTATGCAATGATATATTCCTTTTTGCAGTTGTATGCAGCCCTACTAATTCTTTTGTAAATGTTTGCAAAAAGCTTCAGAATAATATGATAATTAAAAAATACCACACGCACCTATCTGGTATGAAGAATATTGTGATTAGTGCGAATCAAGACGCTGATGCACCCAAAGAGTATAAGAATTAACTCCAGATCTTCTGCATTGCAATTTTTTTCTTACCTTACATGTAAACGACCTGATAAGACTAACTGGAAATTCTTCTACATATTTGGTTTAGATTAGTACAAAACATGCTAAATTTTCTTCGTAATGAAGTAACTGCTCCACCAGCACACCGCGATAACGGTCTTGGAAGTGCAAATGTTTGGATCAGGCGCACGTAAGCCAGTGCCTTTAACAGATGAGTATGGCAGTTACTTTTGTACATTCGTGAAAACCCTATTAACATTGAACGGTAACGAAAAATGCTGGCACACAGTCCACGTTTTCTTACAAAAATGAAGCATCTGATCTTGCTTTACTCCTCTATGACAATTCAACTCAGCTAAAAACAAGGCAACAGCCTAGCTGCTTATTAACAGTTTTATCCACCAAACCAAAACTAACAATACCATTTTTTTGCACGCAAGGCTCAAGAGAATAATAATTTGACCAGCAAGTTGGAAAACTGTTTCAATTAATAATAACGCGGTATTTTTAGCATTAAAAAGCTTGGTTATTTCTCAAGCTAACAGACATCTTGACATCAGTGCACTTCCACGTCGGAAAGCTGCTTCTGCTATCTTTAAACTCTATTAATACATTTAATATTTCCTTGGCTACATATATATTTCCATCTGAACTGGATAAGACGAAAGCAGTTGTAGTTTCCAAAGAGGGATCTCCCAGCGACTGCCACAACTGCATACCCTTATCATTTTTAAGTTCTGTAAGTAAGGCAAACGTCATTGTCTGCTAAAACCGACTTTCTGGAGGGCTACAAACGGGGACCAAAGAAAGTCAGCTAAGGAGTCACAGATCTTCAAAGACGTGTTTTATTTCAATTCTGATAATATGGTACTTTCAGAGTCCCAGGCGGATTTAAGCCGAGTGATAGCGCCGTCAACCAACTTTGGCTCTGTACCACCATTTTGCCAAACAGTAGATCAGCAGAAAGATTTTAGAGTTATTTTTGCGACGTAAAAATGGTGTATGACCCCGTCTGTCACACGTGACTACTTCACAAACTAAAGAAATCTGGAATAAATGGTCCCTTGTTGCAGTGATTTAGAGACAACTGCGGGAATGCAAGCAGAAATTGTTGTCAAAATGGGCTGGGGTAGTCACAATGGGGACGAGTCAGAGTAGGCGTCCCTCAGTGATCTGCCCCACGGACACCCCCCCCCCCCAAATAGGCCATGGCTCATGATCTTTTGTATTTGTGTATTTCTGCCAAGAACCACCTCCTAGTAGTCATTACCCTATTCTGCAGTCCAAAGTCTTTAATCCCCATAAGCTAACCTGTCCTTGTCTAACCTATATACATATGGACTTACTATTGTCCATATTGCACACGTTCCTCTGTGAAAGTTTCACATGGGTTGTATCAGCCCAAATAAATTAAAGATTCTTCAATAGGCTTCTCAACATGTGTCGGAGCCTATTACCCGCACATGTCTCTCTGAGTAGCGGCTTGTCTAAGCTAAATATTTAGCAAAGATAACCCACATAATAATGAATAAATATGAACGCTGCATATGATGAATGAGGTAAATACGTGAAGTTTTGCTTATAAATGCAGAGCTTCATTATGAAAGAAGAATACCTGTCAATCAAACCATAGTTAATAAATTTGTATAGTACAGGCTCAGAAGAGAACAATTTGACTTAACCCTGAACCAAGATGAACCCTTTCTTTCTGGACAAATTATCATAGTTAAACCACCCGCTAGTGTATAACTGAAGTGGAAACAAGCTCGGGCATTCTATTCAGTCTATGAAATACATAGTTCATACTCTGAGATGTAGCTGGATATTTATTTGTTCAGAGTGGATACTGATCACAATTTGAACTACTTTCTTGACATTTGCGAACTGCAGATTTCTTTGATGCTTTCTCATTTCGAGAACATGTTATGCTGCTGGGTTTGTGACGTTCAGTTCATTATCTCTGGTACATGCGCACACGTGGCTAATTACAAACTTCAGACTTCTTGACTCATTTGATATACCTTTTCTTATGATCTATGACATATACAGGTAGGTGAATGGTTATGCACTGAGACGTTACTAAGTATTTGCTTACAGAGAACGAATACTGATTATAAGTGGAGCTAATCTGACATTGATGTTTGTTCTCATGAGTCTATGAATTTTATTTATTTGTTATGGTACATGCAAGCCCTCACTTCAGTAATTACAAGCTTTTCATTTGTTGACTCTTTTAATATTCAGTATTCTTGTCATCTATGACACACATGGTTCGGTACATGGTCATGCAGTGAGATGTAAGTATTTACTTACTGACAATGAATACGGATCGTAAGTGCAATTAAGTTGTTGCTGACCTCCATGACATACAATTCATTGTATCTTGTACATGCCCACATTTGAGTAATTACAGACCCGTAACTTATTAATTTACTGTGCAATCAGTGATTGGTAAGCATCATGCAAGTCCTTTTTGTTTTTGTTTTTATGTACATTGTTGAATTCCATGTTCATGTGCCTGGATACACACTTTTAGTTCCAAGTCTATCAATTTTAATCCATGATCTATGGTCTCAGTGAGCATACTTCACTTGTGATATTAATTTTATATTTACAACTTAATATGATACTGTGTATCAAGCAGACTTCAATATCCATTTTTGTATTAGGCGGGTAACAAGTAAAATACCCTTATTTTTATCCATAAATTACTAGTAAAATGCGGTACCACAGAAAACTACCCCCCCCCCCCCTTAAATTTACCTAGATTAAACTATTGCCAGCGTGCTTGAGGGCATTAGCTAGGCCGAATTTCTTCTACTCAAAAAGGCTGTTTGCATTGTAGATGACAGCAAATTTAATTTACAGACTGAACTAAAGTAATTAAAGAACCAAACTGAATGAAACCGGAAGACCTGTACAAGCCCCAATAGTTTCAACAGTTTCTCTTTGTACGCAAAACGTTATATTGTTGATTCCTACAACAATGTTTGTCAAAATTTCGATTATGTTTTTAATACCTATGCATAATTTCCAATCTGTATTTCTATTGTAAAACAACAATTGTATTTGTCAAACGGTCATTCTGCTAAATGCAATGGTTTTTTTTTTTTTTAATTTTCGACTAAATTGTGAACCTTGGCCATATTTAATGGTATTTATATTTGCCTGGTTATAATTGTTACCAGTTATATTTTGCTGTTCTTCATGGTGAGTTGCATGATAACTGTTGACATAGGACCTTAATGCAAGTCTCCAGATCAAAACCTTTGTAGCTCATGACTGAAAAGTACAGACTATAATGGCCGAATAAAATTATTCCCGATTGCTGATTTCTGGTAAAAAAAGCCGCATCTAATCATTTGGGCCTAGCAATGCGTCCAAATCTAACATGGTCTAGTCATACTAAGGAATTGGATTCTTAATGTTTGGAGAAGGTGAATATCTAAAAATGTTTATAATTGTGGCTCAATTGGAAATCAGTTGAAATACTTTGTCTTCCCAGCACACGAGGGCTTAAAAGGTGTGTTGATGGAAACCCATGTAAACTGAGATACAGGTCAAGAAAAGAAATCTGAAAAATATATGGTTATGTTCCTTGCATATGACACATTACACATGTGAAGTAAAATAAAGCTTATTTCGCATCCAAAGGTAAACAGAGAAGAGAAAGAAATTATTACAAAAAAATAACAAACCAGATTGTATAAACAGTGCAACGTCACACGGGTGCGAAGTACACATGGAACTGAGGCGGAAATTACTAGTCATACATAAAGACCGAAATGAGATTAAACTAACATGTGGCACCGTACTAATGGTTTCGACAGCCTTGCATATGGTGGGAAGTCGAAATTTGTTATTTACTTTCATGTTCCAATAGTCAGAATTATTTTGACGTGTAAATCAACGGGCCGGTGCAACGCAACATAAAATGCAAGGTTGTAAAGGGGTAACTAACCATATTCTGCTGGCCTTGATTACAACCTGTTCAAAAGAGCTTTTTACTATATTATAATGCACGTATACTTTTGTGCACAAGTAATAGCTGTGCCTACAACGTCACGCGTCTAACATTCATCAGATGTAATCATAAAGGGATGAAAATACCACTATAGGTGTTGGTAAAAGCGCATTTATATTGCGTATCTGCAACCTCTGTATCCCCCCTCTCTATTAAAGTGACTGAAAACTGGGTATCTGATGCTATACATGCCAAACTCGAAGAAGTAAATAATGAGGTAATAATGTTGATGATAGAAAAATCAGCAATGCACAACCTCATATCTACGTCTTAGCTAAATTTGAGATTTTTACCAGTTTTCGTTCTCGTTACACCCTTATATTGCAATTCTTTCTTTCTTTCTTTCTTCTTCTTCTTCTTCTTCTTCTTCTTCTTCTTCTTCTTCTTCTTCTTCTTCTTCTTCTTCTTCTTCTTCTTCTTCTTCTTCTTCTTCTTCTTCTTCTTCTTCTTCTTTTTTGTTTTTGTTTTTTTGTTTTCTGTCTTTTGTTTTATTTTTTTTGTGAACGGATCTGTTTGGTTGAACATATACTTTTTATTGGTTGCAATAAGCATGATAAAGCTCAGAGGTAAATAGGTAAACATTGTTCATCTCGTATTTTCAACAGTGATATATCCATACGTTCTTCTCCTTATGTATATCAACACAAGCTGATGCACATTGTCCATGACTCTTTTTATTCATTTGCATATGTATGAAGAGAGTAAAGCCGCTGAGATTCCGTGAACTAAAGCGTCTAACATTGTTAAAATATATGTCCATTACCTCTACTTTCAGAAACAGTTGAACAGATTGTGAAGTAAACAGTTTCAAGTTTCAACTTGATGACAAAAGCGTCAACTTCAAAGATAAATTATATTCTATATTGTGTACCGCCCATCTTCTTTTTTAACCATGTGTCAACTGCACGTTTTGATAAACTAATAAAGTTCTCTTGACCTGGAATCGTTTCTGGGTTGGCAAGTGCAGCATCGACTTGGTACCGACCTTTTCGCCCGGGCAGCCGTCTCGGATGGGAGCTCTAATTTGCGTACCCGAACGGCTAACCGACTTTGCATTAGCGAAAATAGCGCCATGCTGACATGTAAATGTACATTAGTGACCATTTCTATTAACCTGAACATATAAAGACAACTACATAAAAGGAGTAAGCGTGCATTTAACACGTGACCTTTATACCTTGATACAGTAGGCAAAAGGAAAAAAAAAGGCTGCATTTACAGAAAAGATTGTCCAGACATTGCACGTGGATGAGCCTACTTCAAGCATATTTTATTCATATTAATGTTAACCTGCATTGCAGCTTTTTCCATTTTTTTTCGCTGTTGTGCCAGAATATGCCCAGAAAATATTAAACTAGCTTTGGTGTTTTGGTGTTCCATAAAGTTGAAGACGCCAACTTATTTGTAATATTGTCCGCACCAAACGACAATAATTTGCAAGCTACAGCACAGAGCAGCAACAAGAGGCAAAAATGCCTGCCGCAGGCGACCATTATCTGCTCCATCCCGAAAGAGCCATTGCTTGTTTTCATCGACAGATGGTTGGCATATGCTGTTGTGCAAGCTGAACGCCATTGTCTGCCACAGAACACCGCTGTTTACCCCGTGAAATATCGCTGCTTGGCGCCGAAATCACATATTGTTGCACCTGGCATTAGCATTTAGTGTGTCTTTTGTGAAGAGATTTGTGCAAATTTCTTTCGTAATTTCCACTTAATTCAGTGATGCCATTTACTTAAAATCAGCACGTATCTAGCACATTATAATTGGAATTAAATATTAAAGACACACATAACCATCATACGACAGAGAGAGAGAGAGAGAGAGAGAGAGAGAGAGAGAGAGAGAGAGAGAGAGAGAGAGAGAGAGAGAGAGAGAGAGAGAGAGAGAGAGAGAGAGATGTTATGGCCTCTCTCATTGGATGCTCAATTCACACATAAAATCACCTTGTATAAGGTATGTATTTGACAAACTTTCAATGTATTTCCACACAACACCTACCAAGGAACTATACCAGTTTTTCTTACTAATTTCACAGAGTGTCCAATCCGCTTTGTTATTTGCCATCTGCTTTCGCGACCGTGAAGTTTATCTTAAGGCATATGAGCCTTCCGTGTATTGTTTGCTTTTTGATGGCCTAGATGTCACCAAGAGCTCTCTGCAAGTAATTAATGGGCCGATTGACCCCGTCCATCTCACTTAGAATTTTCTAAAGCCCCTCATGCCGACGCTGCATGTGGTTGAGGAAAGCCACAGTAACATCACAAACTGTATAAAAGGCCCTCCGTCTGTTAGACAAGAACAGCAGTTCTTACTGAACTATCAAGATGACCACAATCGGACTGAGAAAAAAAAAAGTTTCTGGAAGTGAGCTCGGAACTCCATAGTATCCCCCTTATTCAATGGAGGGAACTTAACTTTTTTAAAATGGACATAATACACGAACTATACCAATCGATAAGAATCACTGGCAAGCTTTGTTAAAACTGGTTAATGCACCAACCACCGGATGGGAGTTAAAGCCAGTTTTGATCCCATAGAACAATTGAGACTAAAGAAAAGCACTGGGCATCAATTTTGTACAACTCCTCAATACTGCTAAGTGAACAATAGGAAATTACCGCCGAGAGATATCCATGGAGACGTCTGAATATCAGTGGCAAAAAGCTACTTTAATTCAGATGCTGAATGGGAAATTTAATCTATCTGGTAGAACTATGTCACATTCAACTTCTGTGAATAAAGTTCAATTGCTTCAAATTCCTGACCTAATAGCATGGATTTTCTCACATATGACATGTAGGTAGACCATGAAGAAATCAGTAGGAAAGATAAAGGAAGGGAAGAATCAAAGAAAAAAAAGGTTGTGTGTTATCTGTATGAAGGTGATAATGTATGGATGAAAGTGCATTTGGTCACAAGACGTGGAAGGTGTAATATTATGAATCACACACAATTTGCTGAACTCAGTGACACACACCAGATTGAATGTGATGTTTATGACTGAGCTGCAGGTTGATAATGAATAATAGCATATCATGTGAGATAAACTTGAATCATTTAGCGTCTGTATCCCGCAATGTGGAGTACAATCCTCATCAACACAAATGCCTCATCTCAAGACATAACATAATTGGTGGTTGGATCTTGGTTACTCAACATGGTAAGATGATGTGTAGAGAAGCTGGTACTCATCCAAGAAGGTTACAGACCACAGTTGTGATTGGCTCGTTGCGCATCCCAACGGAGATAGTCCGTAATTGTGAAAAATACTGTGTTTTCACCATACTGTAGATTCTGTTTAAATGAAGTTAGCTAAGTCAGGTTTGCTGCAGGAGTTGCTTCATTGGTGGTCATATAGGTGCAATGTCTTCCAGGCCAGGTGGGAACTTTATGGTGGGGAAGGACAATGATGTGACCCTGGCAAGAGCACAGTTCAAACACCTGTAAAAAGCTGACATCCAGGTGTTGTTCGTATTTCAATTATCACAAATTAACGAGTTTGGAATTGTATGACAAAAATCCGTCCATATTTTTCTGACATTTTTATCTGTTAAATGCCGTTCATGGAATTTCAAAATACCAAAATGCTGATATTTTAGACTGAAAAATGCTTATATGAAAAATAGAAGGATTTATAACTGTGGTCTGTGGCCTATTAGGGCTAACTCTGTATGTATTGGGACTCACATGGTCCTGTTGTTATTCTATTATCGTCCATCAAGCAAGTTAAAAATGGAAAGTCACTACTTTTGACAGCTAACTGGACAATTTTGAGTGACCCTAACAATTTTTTACGTGGATGGAGCATGCAAGATATGATCCTGGGACTGTAGATCGCAAGGCAAATGGTTCGGGCTATTGTATTGCGTACCTCAGGCCAGCTTATGAAAGGAGAAAAGAAGTTTTAAACCCACAGATCGGCTGTGAATATCAAGTTTAACAGTCTCAATTTTCCAAAAATTCATGAAGTATCACATTTATGTCACAAATCATTGTGCATAGACATGTTGCACCTATCAGTGGAACCACACTGCATAAATAATAACAGGATTCGATGCAAGACATTTAACAAGTGCACAGGCTATGCCTCCTTTGCTGACTGCTTGGTAGATAGATAGCTTCCATAGCCCTTTGTATTTAGCGATACCTCACAGGTACCACACAGGTAATCATGTGTGTATGAGGAATTAACAATGTTAATATGATATGAATAAATTATGCTAATTCCATTAATATGAAACTTAGTGACCCTCTGTTTCAAACTTTTAATTTTGTGGCATTGTCATTTTAGGCCTACAGCCTCCATTCATATGCAGAGCTGTTTATACAAAATCATGTCAAAGTGATTTTCGGCATACCAGAAAAAAACGCATTGTCTGTCACTAGAGCTGTACAAATCTTAGGTAAAATGTAAAATTTCTTTGGTTTTTTTGTTTTGTTTTTGTTTCTTCCCCCCCCCCACCCCACCCCTTTTATTATCATTATTGTTTTTTCTGTAGACAAAAGCTTGTCATATATGTGTGCCATTTAACTGGGGTAAATCATTTAAAATCAGGCATGCTGACTTTGTTGAGCTGTTGAGTTCATCAGCATATTATTTTCGCATAAATGAATCAATTCATATCCATGAATATGGATGACAGCACTTATGAACTGCAGATTTTATAACTTTTACCAAGCTAGTGTACATAGGTGGCAAAACATTTGAACTTTGACATACAACCACATATAATTATAAGAGTTTCAGAAAGTGAAACAAGGGGGAAAAAGTTAGCTTCCATTAAACACTTGCCTGAAAACACTTGCGCCTGATAATTTGATTGATAATTGGATGCTTATCAAATTAAAATCAGAGCACTTGTGAATACAAATATGCATTTATGATATTGGAGTAACTGTACAAGCTTTTGTCATTTCTTTCTAATATGTGCACATACACCAGAAACCATGTCAATATACCACAACTTATACAGTCTACTACAGAAAAAAAGGCATAGCACTATTGGTTTGTGGAAGCTGGATCACCCAACTGCCCTCCTAATGTTCAAACAATGGGCGCGTTAAAACTCCATAATTTTAGTACCAAAAACACAATTTGCTGAATACTGCTACTCTTATCTGTGACTTACTGGTCTTAAACTGTGCACTTTGATGGGCTTATAATGTTTAAACACTGAAACTGTTCCATTGTCTCCCATAATTCAGATTATATCAGGAAAATACTGCCATAATGACTGGTATTAGATGCTGACTTAGTGTAACTGATACTTTCCCCTTCCGCCATTAATGCCTCAGCAGTGATAGATGTCAAACTCTTTTTAGACAAATGTTACAAATCTCTCCATGAATAGTGAAAAAAATCACCAATTTCACCTAAAAATTCATAATATTTTATCAATATATTCAAATTTGGGGTTAAAACTAAGGGGCGGGGCATTGTAATTTGATATTTCATTGTAGGGACAGGACATGCAGGCAAGTGATTATGGGTTTGCATCATAGCCCACTGTGTATCATGTTCATATTGGACAGAAAAGAATTGATTGGATGCAATTAAATAATTTTCCTCAAGATTTTAATTAATTATTTTATTTGCAATAAAAACTGATTTTTCAGATTTAAAGGTTGCTTGTAAAAAGGTTGATATTTTCCTTAATATTGAAGTTTGGTAAAGTTAATGCAAATCTTTAGCAGAAAACAAGTTGTGGCTCCAGTTAAACAAGTTGTAAAAAATTTGATAAGTCTATTAGGTTACAGACCACAGTTGTGATTGGTTGGTTGCGCATCCCAACGGAGATAGTCTGTAATTGTGAAAAATACTGTGTTTTCAGCATGCTGTAGCTTCTGTTTAAATATAGTTAGCGAAGTCAGGTTTGCTGCAGGAGTTGCTTCATTGGTGGTCATATAGGTGCACTGTCTTCCAGGCCAGGTGGGTCTTTATGGTGGGGAAGGACAATGATGTGACCCTGGCAAGAGCACAGTTCATACACCTGTATAAAGCTGACATCCAGGTGTTGTTTCGTATTTCAATTATCATAAATTAACGAGTTTGGAATTGTATGACAAAAATCCGTTCATATTTTTCTGACATTTTTATCTGTTAAATGCCGTTCACAGAATTTCAGAATATACCAAAATGCTGATTTTTTAGACTGAAAAATGCTAATATGAAATATAGAAGGATTTATAACTGTCGTCTGTGGCCAGATGCCTAATGGAGGGTAAGGTAGTATGCAAGGTTAGTGCAAAAAAAAAAAAAAAAAGCTTATCCAGTTAACATCTCTACCACACAGGTGGTGACCATGTCGGCAGTGCATACCTTGGTATGACCACTGAACTTGATACAAGTATTCAATAACTATCGAGCCATTTGTGAGAGATAATTATAAGCTGCAGCCATGTTCAAGAGGAATTAATTCAACTTTAAATGTTTTAGATCAGGAAAAAATCAGTATGTACAATATAGTACATTAATGTATACTTCCACCATGAACTTTTCACATTGATCCTGAGCGTGAGCTGGGTAAAGATCAGCATTGTTCAACTCATGATATGTACCACTTACGGTTTTAAGATCATTCAACATCCCCAGTGCCTCCTCCTCCTTCCTCCCATCCTTCATCCTCCTACTTTGGCACTCCCGTTCACTCCTAGTCTTTTTATTCCTCCTCTTTCCTCCAGCTCACCCTCATTACTCCTCTTCACTCTTTTCTTCCCACCTCTCCGATCCGGGAATGTTTATGAGAAGGCTGAGTGAATAGTTAGAGGTGTAGGTACATGAATATGGCCGACTACTGCCACATGTGCGAACAGGTATTTAGCTGCTCTGACAGCCTAAAGAGACTTTAACTGTAGACACGTCATAAATATATCAGACGGTCCAAACCAACAGATCGCATTCCAGTCACTGGTAACCTGTCAACATATATCAGCACCGCATGCAAATAACACGACTATGGACGACCACATGCGTCAATTGTTCAACATCTTAGAGACAAGTCCCCCGCCCCCGCCCCCCTCCCAAATAAAACATAAATAAAATAAAACAAATAAATAAAATAAAATAAACTGAAACATCGTTTCACCATGGCAATAACTGCTCCAACAGGTTTCGTAAATCAGTGTTTACCAAGACACTTTTGGAAGGGAGCCTGATTGAGCCAGTGCTTTCTAGAATAAATTCGTGTCATGGACAACGGCAGCCAACGTATACATAAAAACACTCCTGTAGCTGAATTCTTCTAAGGTATGCCGCCATATTCAGAAGATGACAGTTTTTTTAATACATGAATTTATATTATTCAGGTGAAGCCACAAACTGGGCCTATGAGGACTTACTTACGATTTGCTATGGTCATGAGACCCAATTATGTTATATAATAGGAACTTTTGCATGCTCTTGAGAAAAAATATATCCCACAACAAGGTAAAGAAAAAAACACTCATCAACTAATGGACTATGAATACCCTGACAGGCTGCTATGTATGCGGCACTGAAGTAAAGAAATGTCTTTTTTAAAAAAAAAAGCTCATCGGAAACTATGAACCAGATGAAAAAGAGGAAGAGACTCGCAAAGAAGACACCTAACTGTTGCTGGAATAATTATGATGCTCAATAACTTATTGATCTGAAAATTGTGTGGACCAAAAGACCTTAATGTGGTATACCAAACAGACAAAATAGAGGTGACTCGAATCAGAACATGAGAAATATTAAACAAGCGTTGTCCTTGTGCCTACTCAACATCGGCTTTTGGAGTTTGTATCGAAATGACGTCAGAGATCATCCGAAACAAGAGGGATTGGGCTAAATGGATCACCTTTCGAAGACAAAGCCAAGGGAAAATCCCTCACTGCTCTACTAAGTAAAACTTTGTAGAGAAAACCGTCGGAATTGAGTAAGAGGCCTAATGGATGGCACAAGTCTGCCATTTACCTGATCAGTTCTGTGGCTCAAATGATGGAACAAGCCAAACCCTCATTGACAGATGAAATATATGCAAAGAGAGAATCGACTTTGCCAAAACACAGAAGGAAACATAACAACACGCTGAGAAAAAAGACCAAGCACGATGAGAAAAAAAAAACGAACGACATGGGACTCCAGGAGCCCAGTATTGGAAATAAATGACTGATAATAGACAGATTGGAAATATCAATGATAGTCTAGGACCCTGTGTTGAAGTTATGTGCAACAAAAACGTAAAATAAATGAGGTATTGTATGATTTGTCAACAGAATAGAACCTTTTGCCGGTTTGGTAACAGACTGGGTGGTTATCTCTATCTCTCTATCTCTATCTATCTATCTATCTATCTATCTATCTATCTATCTATCTATCTATCTATCTATCTATCTATCTATCTATCTATCTATCTATCTATCTATCTATCTATCTATCTCTATCTATCTATGTGTCTGTCCATCTGTCTGTCTATCTATATCTCTATCTCTCTCTCTATCTATCTATCTACCTATTAATAAATCAATTGATATATTAATTTATTTATTTTACTTTTTTATGTACTTTTTGCCATCAGCCTAAACATTAACTATTGTGTTGTTAAATATTGTCCTTTATTTCCTTCCTTTTTACTCTATTTATTCTATTTTAATTTATTTTAAATTTCCCCCTTTTATGGGTGATGTTTACATTTAATCGAAATGGGCTCCTCTATCTTATTTTGAACTAAGCTTCGTTTATTTTTTAATTTTTTATACATTTTTGAAAAATTTTTTAAAGCACCACCTGACTGCACATGAAACGTGCCTGAGGTTTTTCTACTGAAAAAAAACTATATCTTATGATTTCAATGTTCGTTGTAACTTTATCATGTAAAAAGAGTTATATTAATCCAACTTGCTACTGCATTTGCAACTCATTTTGGGACCCCACTTTTGTTATCTAATGCAGCACCCTCTTCACAGCTGAGAGCCGATCTGCATATTATTGCTCATGTGGGTCTTAACAAAGATGCTCAACAGATTCTTCCCCCATTCAAAAGAACCTTTATTCTTCCCTTGCTTGCCTCTTTCTTTTTTTCTTTTTTTTTTAATTTCTTTTTATGCTGAATGCTTCCATTTATTGCAGTAATTTCGGCGGGACGGTAATTTTTTTCAATTATAATGGTAAAAAGGGATTAGCTTCTCTAAAATCATCCTTAAAATTTCAATACCCAACCCCCACTGGGTTAAACGTGTGTATAACTGTCGCATATTTAATTAAATTCCATAGTAGGGGGGGGGGGGGGTTGTAGTGGTGTTTTATGTAAATGAGAATCAAAAGAAACACATGTAAATAGAAGTGTAAAGAAAGGTAACAGGCAAGGAACCTGCATAATTATTTTTCTTGTTTACAGCACATTGTAGAATGAAGTAAACTTGAGCTAAGTTGGCATCTGTATATGAGAAAACAGCAGCAAGAAACTATTACACACAAAAAAAATGCATAAAAACAGCAACCTTGCTGAGGTATCTAAAATTACATGAAACTCATACGGAATATTTTTGTCACATGTAAGCACAGCGATTATACCAGCCTTCAGAACGGCACTGTATTGATGATTTTCGTACGTTTTCATCGGATTCGAAAAACATTTTGTAATTTATTGTCATATTGCAGTATTCAGAATCAGCGACACGTGAAGTAGGAGCTTCGTGCTTTCGGTAGCGTGTAACACAATGTTATTCGGGCAGAAGGAGCCACATTCTGCTGCCTTTGATTGCTAAGAGAAAAACAGCACAACAGCCTGTTCAGCGCAGCTCTACAATATCTTTGTGATACGTTTATGCACAATGAAGAGCTTTGCTATTTTTTTTTTTTTTCATGTCTGACATCCACCATGCGTAATCATGCGAAGATGGGTTTATATTGTTTAGCTTCTCAAAGCACATCTAAAGTGTGCATCTGTAATCTTTGTCAATGGACAATTCTCACCATACACCCAGTGCTGATTGTAATAGTGCGCTAATTTATCTCATCCTATACATGGCAAATGCGGGCATGTACATAACCGAATACAAGTGCTGGTGATTAAAAATTCACCAAAGCAGATTTCAATACTGTAGTTCTAATAATTTCCGTGATTGGTTTAATTTGGCGCTATTCGCGTTACCATCCTAAGCGCAAAATTAAAATGTGGGAAAATAAGGTGATTGTATTTCACTACTTTGTATGGCATTGGATTGCGCGAAATTCTGTAATTTAAGAAAACTTCGTTTGTGCAAGTCGCAAAGGGAAACGTATTCACGTCTAGCTGCAAAACAATCAGGGTATGAAGAGGTTTTCGATGAGAGTGAGTAAAAAAAAACACACGTAGTTTTTCACTGCTCTAATGGTATGGTACTGAAACAAGTTTTTAATTATCAGAACAATTAGAAACACACATATACAGACACTGACACACACAGAGAGAGAGAGAGAGAGAGAGAGAGAGAGAGAGAGAGAGAGAGAGAGAGAGAGAGAGAGAGAGAGAGAGAGAGAGAGAGAGATGTACATGTTCACTAATGTTATTGCCTCCATCACTGGACACCAACACACAGTCGCAAATTGTCATTATACGTAAGGATATTATGGAAACTTCCAATACACATATAGAAAACATTGTTTAAACGTTATCAGTATGTCTTACTGATAATTCTGTTGCAGAGGACTAGCAGCTGAAGAGAGTAACAGAGCGTTCATCAACCGGGGATGGAACGATAAACAACAAACACTTAAGCCCACGTAAGAGGGGACCAAATGCCAATGATCTTAAGTCGTGAGATAAAACAAGTTAAAGATTCTTAAAGCAAGAGGTATCATCATTTTTGTCTTCCTATATTGGTTTCTGCACACAAGTGAAAGCAGCGTCTGCTTTTGGTGACCTGACTTTTCTGTTTGGTCAGGTAGGTTCTCTCTTCACGTAGGTTCGTGGAGCAAAATAATCACGATATTTCAGACTTCACTAAGCTCACACGCAGCAGTTTCACTCAACATACTTGCCTGAGGTTATATCCACATTTTTGATAAGAAAGCAAATGTTAGTTTCAAGAAGGCATGCGTTTCAGTTCTGGTAGAACGGACAGCATCCAATCTGCACCACAGAATACTAACAAGTAAGTCTTATACATAGCTCACCGGTGATATTATCGTTATGCTAATAACATTTTTCTTCATTTCTATCCTATGCCATCCTCGGTCCCCTTTGATTTGAATTTACAGTCACAACTCCTGCATGACACAAAGTGGCTAATATACAGGAAACTGATGTCTAATAATCTTAAAAAGGAAAACAAAACCAGTTTTATATATTCTGTCTCCCTACGTTTACCATTCGTGAAAAGAATACAACCGGGTAACGTTTCAATTCATATGGTTGTGTTAACGGCATAAGTAGAGGAGCGGCCATACAGTCTTGTTATCATCGGGTTTCTGCGCACGAGATCATGAAGGTGCCTTTCGGCCACCTGAGCACGAGGTGTATTATTTGCGTGTTGGCCGCTTTGATCTAGCCCATAGCACATGTTTGGATACTGCCACATGTCACGTACCTATGGCTTGCCTAGGGCTTATGCCGCCCTGCCCATTTATTAAGATCAAGACATTCAACATGCAAGTAAGAGACCCCGTGAATTCCAGCCAGTGATTTGCAAGACAACGAGTTTGTGTTTGTTTGTTGTGTATTCACTGGCAATTGCAGCATCAGCAATTAGCTACTATCTGTCAGTGGGAATTTACAAGGTGTTAAATTACCTGTGCAATCCCGTTGTCAAGCGAGGGTGCTGGAGGATAAAGAGTCTTATTTGGGACGCTTTGCATTATGTGAAACTTAGTTTTTATATATGTTGGGAGTGAGTGAGGAAAGTTTCATTACTAATTTATCCATGGTTTCAAACAAAACTGCTTGTCATACCAATGTCATACACATTTCTTAAAACGCTTGTCTACGTTATTGTACTCCCATTTATTCCAATCAAGTGGTCATTACTATTCTGTGTGTATTTTAAATGTGATAATAAATCATTTGTATTCATTTTTTTTGTCTGTGAGTGTGTTATTGAAACTTATAAGCAGATGGACGGACTTCTCATATTTCGTTTACAGTTTACAGCTGATTCATGCTATAAAATGTTCTCGGTTTCCAGCTGTATTTCCCTGTTCTTCAAGGACACCTATGGTTCCTCTTCATTCTTGTCTTTTTGATATCCCTTTCCATATTTCTCGACACTGCCGTTGGTGCATCCCCTGTGGTTTTACAAAACCCACTTCCCTGAAAGAGCATGGGCATAAATTGTCGTAACTCAGTAGGGCATATTGAACAATGACCTGGGGTTCTCGGAAATCTAGAGAGAATATAGACTGTTCCGAGATATAATATCGGATTAAAGTCTGGATATTGTGCTTCTGCATGTGGGAAAACAACAATGTTTGACCTAAATTGTCCTGAAAGAGATGAATTAAAAGACAAAACCTGATTACCACAATACAATTTAGTTGCAATACCGCAACTGTTTGCTTTGAATCCCGGAAGAGCAGCAATTTTTAAACATCTGAAGGGGACCCAGGTAAAATCTACTCTGCAGTAAATAGACACCCCATTCCATCTTGCTGAACTCTATAAATAAGGACAAAATACATGAATATTTTGATCAATTTTTGATAAACGCTCAAATTTCTAGTAGATCAACCCTGCAACATAACTCGTGACTCGTAAAAATATCAATATATACCTATACGTTATGAATGTAAATATATGTATACATATATATATATATATATATATATATATATATATATATATATATATATATATATACATATATATGTGTGTGTGTGTAAATACATACATATATATATATATATATACGTGTGTGTGTGTGTGTGTCAGTGTCCCATTTTCGGCTAGGTGATTGGTGCGGAAGGTGGCTGGTTCGAGACCATACCGCACCATGGTCACGAAAGGTATTTTTTCGTTGCTTCTTTGATGCTAGAGAACTTACATATGTACAGTCCTTGATCTGGGACAACTCCGAATACATCATTTCATTTGTACTGGAATAAAGACAGTTAACCGGGCAGTATAGCATTCAGAAATACTTGGTTCCATTGAACAATTCTTTTTAAGACTTTGGATTTGGTACAGTTGATACGTGCATTTCCCATTTTCGGCTAGGTGATTGGTGTCGAAGTTTTCTGGCTCGAGACCCGGCCGTTCCGTTGTCACAAAACATATATATTCTAATGTATGTACACACAATGGAATTAAACAAAAAGTACCGTCAGCGCCGATAAAACAGTACTACAAGATGAGGTGTGGATATAAAAAATGTGTGAGCAGTTCACTTAATGTAGAATAATATTTCTTTACTGTGTTGGTTTTTACATTCTTAGTTTATTTTTTCTGTCTTTTTGTCTTTATTTCGTGCCCGTTTTCCTTTTCTCTTTGTATATAGACTGTATGCCAATAATATATCAACTTTACCACAGTCCATCGGTAGAGTGTATTCTAATTTCCCCAAAGTCGTTTATTTTGCTTGCCTAAATGTCTATATTGCCTGCCCCTGGTCAATAGAGGTTGCAAGGGTCTGACCAGCCAAAAAGGACATATTATTATTTTGGAGAGAAGAGAAATCAACTTTGTCAGCTCTGTTATTGACAACAGAAGCTAGGATTAATGTAATATATCATGTCTGATTATAATCCATTGGTCATTTTTAATCCCTGTATGATCAATTTGTTTGGATAATGGAAAGTGGTACCAGAACCTTACAGTCATAGTCAAATGTGAAATAACACTGAATGTTGCATCAAAGAGAGTACTATTAATATTTGACACACAAAATCTCAGGAGATGCAGCCGACAACTGGGACAGGTATAATGCAAAAATTATTGCATGTATGCCTAGAGATGAATGACTTCATGGTTATTGCGTCTATGAAAAAATCATGTGTAGGATACCGAGGTTATCCCAAGTAATATATGATACATGTGGATGACACCACTGTGATTACATGGATGCTAGTGCATATATCAGTCATGGCAAGGTTATTACGCGTATACATGGATACAGGTTGGTGGTAGTTCCCCCCCCCCCTCCATGGGGGGAGGGGGTTACTTCCATGTAGGATTGTACTGGGTATGTGCCGCGGGAAAAGCCCTGTTCTCATTTTCCCAGGATTAGAAAAAAAAAAACACCTGGATTAGGGTAGGGGTAACCGTTATTTGAGTGAACTGAATGTCTGATACATTTTTTTCAAACAAATGTACAGAACTTGGATATAGGTTAGAGATAAAGGATAAAATCATTACGTCCTTTGGGGGGAATTTTTGTGTGAAGTAAGACTATGCTAAAATTTGTTCAAAATTGGAATGTTGGTCTCCAAAATGCACCAGGATGCATCAATGCAGCAGTGTAGAATTTAGATTGGGTATTGTGTAAAAATATCCGAGGCACACACCCACCCTCATGCTGAGTATGTGCCCCCCCCCCCCCGAGGGGGGGGGGGGTGATAGCCAGGTTTGGCGTGATTAATTTGATGCTCGTAAAAACTCATTTTGACTTCGTGGTAGTATTAAGACTGACAGATAAACATAATTTTAATAGCGGTAAGAGTAACAATGCAATAACTGCTGTTGACGAATATTAACATTGCACTACTGTTCATAGAAATACATGTCTCTGCATCACCTCTGCGATAAAAGCATGGTACAACAAAAACATAAGTTAAGTTCATGTATACAAACATATTTATTTTCCCTAACTCCTGATATTGATCTGAAATATTTAGAAGTAGCAAAGTGTATGGTGGTATTTGACTTGCATTGAAGTGCTAATAGGTCAACAAGGACAGTGCATTATAATACACATACCTTCAAGACAACTAACTTTCTATTTGTATAGAACAGACAGCAAATATATAAGTAAATAAAGGGTCAATTAGAAGCATGGTTTTAGCTCCTGGGGCAAAGAGATTGCGACACAAGTCTGAGGGAAACCCCATTTTGTGTATGCGTTTTTTTTTGGCCCAAGCAGATAATACTGTCAGCATTACACTTTGCACACATATAGAAGTCCCCTTGCTCCGGATATTTTTCAAGCAAGTGCCTGAGTGCTATACCATAATAAATTGCAATGCAACGTTATAGTCTCAAAAGAAGAAAAATTTGCAAATTGTTTATTTTAAACATAATTACGCCAATTAGATTATCTACTAGTGCATCTATATACTACGAGCATTGGCTTGGCAAACACACAGATAAAGCCTGCAGCTGACAGTTTGTACCATAACTTTCACAGCAGGGCCATGCTTTTGCAAGCTTTTTTAGTAATATGAGGTAAATAAGTATACCAGGGTGATTTAATACTTAGAATGAGTCCAATGTGAATTTTGTTGCCAGGTTCATAAATACATTAATTGTCAGGATAAAGGGCAGGGTGGTAGTGCGTTTCGGTTTTGACAGGAAAAATACCCTACAATCACTTCAAGTCGTTATAGATTACTTGCAGCATTTCATCCAATGTTACGTGAAAGATAGATTGGAAGTAATTGAACAGCACTCTGTCCTTTTGGCAATATCAAATTAGCCTGTGTCATCAGCAAAGACTCTGACATCAAGTATGTAATCAATAAGATTTTGACATGAAATCAGAAAAACAGATAGCCAAGTACTGATCCTTGGAGTATGCTTGCTCAAGTAGATAGAGAGGAAGGTATACATCTATGGATCATAGCACACCGAAACTAACTAGATTGGTAACTTTCGATCTATGCCAGAGGAGAACTAAAATATTCCTAATTGACGAGGGCGAAAGACAGGAATATGGTACCAAACCTTATCAAAGCCCTTCTGAACGTCTATTTAATATCATCCTAGACTCTCTAGAATATTTTACACCGTTAAAGATGTCATAAGGGATATTAAGAAGTGGCGTTTTGGTGACAGGTTGTAAATTAGCATCATTTTTTGTTGCTGCTCCAGTGGAAGGGCTATTGTCTGTCAATTATGAGCGCCCTGCGATCCTGCTTACTTCCTGTGTTGCTGGGGCAACAGACTGACGCTTCCATCATGATCAGGGCAGCTTTGTATTATATACTACATGAACATCCATGAATAACACCTTTTCAACCAAAAGAGAGCCAATTTCTAATTAGTATAGGTATCCTTTATGTTTCAGATATATGGTAATACATTTTCTTAAGATTGTTGTCTGTTTGTGTTGTTCATTTTGTTGAGAAAGTTCTTATGACCATGCTAAATACATGGATCTGCCCTGACGCAGGTAGCTCCCTCTTTTGCTCAATACGTGTTAGATTAGGACCGCATTTAGATATGAATACATCCTGTTGGCACCCGGCGGTTTTAATCCGGTCCTCTCACACTTTAAAACCTTTCTTCATTAGCTACACATCTTATTGTTTTCCACAACACATAGGACTAACCACTTATAACACAAATTATATCACTTGTGGTAAAGGTAGAAAAGACACAAGGCTAGGCTGTCACTTTTTTGTTTCCCTGACTTTTGGGTGAATTGAGTTTACAGCAATACAGAAAAATCCAACCTTGTATCGTTTTTGTGATATCTATGAAGAGCATTATAAAAAAACTACCTGCAGTATAACTATGATTCTTACACACTGTCTACAACACTACATAGCCAATGGAATATTTATCAATAGTTCAGAACAAGCAGTTGATCCTCAGAGTTTTTGTACATAAGTTTTAATCTGCACTATAGACTCACTGGATTTAAAGTTTAATATCATCAAACAGCATTTATTGACATTGAGATGGATAAAAACTTTTGTTGGAAAAAAACTATAATTATTCTCATGCTGAAATATGCTTCTACCAGGCTTCAAAAGCGACCACGCTCAGCAATGTGGGCAACACAAACCCACTTTTAAATGTGCTAGAGTAATACAGGTTCCTTTGGCCATATAGGGTTTCCTGCTTCACGTCATACGCCAATGTAGCCACTATTTGGTTTGTGGCACCACCGATTCATAATAATGCTTAAGCCCAAGCAGACATGGATAAATTACTCACAACATTGGCTTTAAAGTACTTGCAGAAGATTGTACTTCTTTGTGTGTCTGTCGTTGTTGTTGTATTTTCTTTTTATGTTTTTGTTTGTTTATATATATATATATATATATTTGGTTTGTGCCACCACCGATTCATAATAATGCTTAAGCCCAAGCAGACATTATATATATTTGAACATATTTATTTTGGATCAGCTCATAATAGTATAAACTTTACTCAAGATAATCTTCCGATGCACTTGCATATCAGTAAGTGTCAACGGGCCAGAAAGTGATTATATCATCCAAAATTTTTACGTTTGTGCCAAGTTACAGTTGTTATAAATATAAATGGTTGATTTTCAGAAAATTACTCCACATGGAAAAGCTATTTCAATTCCATTTATAGGTTTATAACATAAGCTGATGAAGTGAAATATGTCAAATCTGTTACATATACAATTATGTTCATCAAATATATTTCAAAATAGCAATATTTAATTTCTTTAAATTATTTTTTAGAGCTGTGTGCTATATTTATTTGATCATAACTATTATTCAGAAAGGCACACCTAATGAAAAAGTATCGTCTGTTATGGTTTTGTATGATAAGCTAATTAGACAGTTCAAATTATGAACTATCTGATACACTGTAGCAAGAAGCTAATAATAGAACGACTAGTGCACGCTTAATGTATATTTAATATACGATAATGACTAGTCTGTTCCATTAGAATTAGTTCTTTTTTGCAGACACACGCAAATTTGCTGCCAAGCAACTTTTGCCCGGTTATATTACCACGCACATGTATAAACCAAAGTTAATTGTGGGTGTGATCTGCCAGCCAGTGCTTCATTCCAAAGGTGTGTGACATAATAATAATGCTGCTGCTGGTGATGACGACGACGACGACGACGACGACGACAATAATAATTGTAGTAGCAGGAGGCGGTTGGTTTGCTTAACAGGAGAGAAATATTTTTGTGAAAGAGCCAAACAGGTTCTGCGATTGAATACAGAAAAGCTTCTAGCTGTGACTTCATAGTGGTAGCACTGATTTGTCAGAGTACCCAAAGATGTCGCATGCAGCATTCCTGCAACGTACGAACCATGGGACTCACAACGTGTGAAACAGGTATTTTTGGCAAGTGAACACATTTTCCGGGGAGGAGGACTGCTTGGATGTCTATCTATCTATCTATCTAATCTATCTATCTATCTTTCTATCTATCTATCTATCTATCTATCTATCTATCTATCTATCTATCTATCTATCTATCTATCTATCTATCTATCTCTCTCTATCTATCTCTATCTATCTATCTCTATCTATCTATCTATCTATATACATATATATCTATGTATTTATATATCTATCTGTCTGTCTGTCTATGTCTGTCCGTCTGTCCGTCCGTCTGTCTGTCTGTCCGTCCGTCCGTCCGTCCATCCATCCATTTGCTTCCCTCCTTCCTTCCTAATTTCCTTCCTTCCTTACTGACTTATTAACTTATTTATTTATTTACCTATCTTAATTAATTAATTAATTTTTTTTTTTTTTTTTTTTTTGTAAAACTTAAATGTGACAGTTTATGCGTTTCATGAGAATATACCAAAGGATTATGTTGATAGGTGACCAGTTTACATTTTACATGTTCGAATTTCTCATGTAGGATACCTGCCATTTTGAAATTGAAAGACGGTCCAATGATGGCCACCTAGTGGTGGCTTACGAATCTATGTTGTTGAATATGCCTAGCAAGAACAGGTGCGTGTTTGTTGTTGTTAAGATAAATAAGACATTTTGCACAGACTGCAGCAGTGCAAGTGATATGGCAGTGGTGTTGAACATATAGAATCTTACATGGCAGTGAGTGAGTTACGATTTTTCTCTCACGAGGGATCGTTGTTGGTGGGGAAAATCACGAGTGACCGCAGGTCACGAGTGTTTTTCCCCACCAACAACGATCCCGAGTGAGAGAAAAATCGTCACTCACTCACTGCCATGTAAAATTTTATTTATTCTATGTTTAATCGAGTATTTACCGCAAAAATTGTCGCTCTTGTTGCTTAGGTGTCGCCATTTTGAAGCGGAGACTTTTCACTTGGAAATGTCAAATCTGGTGTGCCGTGTTTGTTGACGTTCATTGCAGTTATTCAACGTCACCCGTGACGTATAATTAAGCATAGCTCGCGGACGTTTGATTTTGTCTAAATGTCAATGCATTACGTCACTGACGCAGGCGCGTCACGATTCACTTGTAACAATGTTTAGGTCATGTGACCTACCGTGAGTTACTATTTCTGGATTTCACTCCAGAAAATGATAACTCACTGCCAAACATAGAATAAAATATGCCAATTTGAAGTAAATCCTGAATTTCCTCTGTCTGATTAATCCTTTTTTAACAGCATCAGATAAAGATATGCAAAGAAGCATCCTGCTCTGTCTTTTCGTATTTTGACAATAAATGCAAATATTTTGATATCTTTGGTTATGAAAAATAATGCCAACATTAATACAATTTGTTTCCGTTGTTTTTTGGTTTTTTTTTGTTTTGTTTTTGTTTTTGTTTTTTCCAACTCCACACTTTGATTAAAACTAAGGCAAGTACTGAATTAAGTACCCGTTCATTTAAAGAAGACTTCAGTTGTACCACCTTAAAGTTTACTTGTCCTGGACAAAATGACAATCCTGAATGTCAATCCCTGCTCTGTCTGTCTCTCTTACTTATTTAGAAGCTTTCTTTTGCACTTTTCAGTGGGACCGATAGAGATATTTGGCTAATAAACCAAGGCATCTTTGCAGAAAACCCATGGTGCAGGTAAGCATGATGGTTGTTTCATCTAAATCCCTATACTCAATAACATTGGATTTTAAGTAGTAATGGTATATAATAGCATGAATAAATAAACATTGTAACAGATAGGTTTTAGAATAAATAACATTTCACCAATCAATGAGAATTAGCAACAATGACACAAACAATAATAATTTGGACGCAGACGTGTTTACTCCCTCTTCATAGTTGCTAAAGTGAACACTATTTGGGTCATTAGGCCTGCACTTTTAGCACTAAATGAACTGTGCTATTTTCATTTTGCACAATCTTGTCGAAATCCGATATAGCTATATCCTCTTCAAACCTGGTCGGAATGTACCTTGAATGTGTCCCTTAAATGGTCGTGTTCCAATGATTTTATGAGCATTTTATGAATTGCTTTGTTCCTTTTGGGTTTTCATGTCTTTTTGCTATTTTCAGCTCGGCTAACCAAATGTCGCAGAGCTTATACAATCTTTCATGTCCGTCCGTCATTTGTCTCCCAGTAAGCTGTTGCATTTTAATATGATATACTCCATTGTCTTCATATTATTTCTACATAATATTCAGAACATACAAAGGGCATAAAAATCTAGGTCAAGGTGGATGTTGGTGCCACCAGCTACAATATGATGTAAATGTACAGGAGCTACAATTTGAAAAGGCCAGGCAGGATCATCCCTTGCACATCGTCTGTGCTCAGTTGCGCAAGAATAATATCTTTGGTCGCCAAATGATTTTAACAAATTTTGTTGTTACAAGAATATTTTTCCCTGTATATTTCAGCACTGTCCTGAACATAGCAAAAAGCCACTGAGTATGCACATACAAGTATTATTACCGATTGGCCATGTACAAACAATGCATGTCAAATTATGTGGATGAACCATACGTTAAAAATATTGCAGACCAAATGTGTCTTGCCATATAAGGTTATTGGGTACAGTGATACCTTTTTTGAAAGGGCACGACTAGGGTTGACCAAATAGGAATATGATTTGTCAACACAGGTTGTCGCTCAAGATAAGGGTCTTTCGTAAGAGGTATAAGTGACACATGTGCAGAGCAAAGTGTGTTGAAAAGGTGGTCTTTCAGGGCAGCTGCTGTCTCATTCTCTCACTGGAATGGTCACCCGAGGCAGGGACCATTGGCACTATGATTATGGTGATGTATTATTCATGTAAGAATTTTTAGCCTTGGCAACATGTCCAAGTAAGCCAATGAATAGGAACACGCTTTGCATTTTCCCTCTTTATTACGTGTTTCCAAGTCAACTTTTGTAGAGTTTATAAAAGACGAAATTTGCAGCGACGAAAAATGCCTAGTGTAGCTAGTGTGTAGGCACATACCTAACATATCTTCTCACATTTGTTTATTTACGCTAGGTTATACTCTCTACCGCTACGTGGTTCACCCAAGTATAACTCTGATGAGTGAAATCTGTTGAATATTTTACTTAGGATTCATCAATTCCAGGAAGACCAAACTGGCACGGTGGCTGGTATGATTATGGTTGTTCTATTTGATGATGTATTTTACGCCTTTTGCATATGAACCCTTTCTTTATTGTTACATGTGGTATTGACAACATAGTAAGCCTTTCTTGCTTGTTGTGCTTTATCAGTATTTCGAAGGATATAACAGTGACTTACCGATGGCTTTTTGAATAATTTATAACAGTTTTTCATAGCATATTTTATGCAATTTTTTGTGGGGTCAATTAGTGACCATTACCTAATTTAGTTTGTATCTTACTTTTGGGAGAAAACACGTTTTAGTTGTACATGTAACTCAAAAGTTATTTATGGATTTGGATGATGTTAAGTTTACTGCATAATGCAACTAAAGGCCAAGCTATCAACATTTCGTATTATCTGGAAAGATCACGGACCAAGGTCGTTTGGTGATTTTTGAATTTCTCCAAATAATTATAACTTTGCCAATTGTCATCTGATTTTCATCGGTTGGACGCAAAATGTAGAAATTGCGACAACACACATCATGGCCATAATACACTTGACCTTTAAATACCATCGCCGTTTGGTGTTTCAAAGACTACCAGTAGCAAAGCACAGAAAGGGGGAAGGAATCTGGAAAAAAAAAGACAGAAAAACCAACAAAAAGGGACAAAAATTTGGAGATGCTAAAAGCAACTCGTTTGGGGTAATGAAAACGTTGAAATATCCTGATTGATCATTAGACTTAACGCCACAGGTGCTCTTGATTTTATATCAGTTTTAACGTGTAAGTGGTTGGAAGCTAAACATCAAGTTGAATAGCCGTCACATTAAATAAATTTAGTCAAGCCCTTTAACTGAGCAAAACGTTCCAAGATAGGTAGGTAAGGTTACTGACAGTAGATTAATTTGTTAAGAATAGCCTTAAATTAAATTGGGAACCTGATGGTAACAGTAATTAAGAATAAAGAATCATATTCAGATTTTATCAAAAATTTTGCCAATTGTCTTGATTGCCACTAAAAAAATAGCATTGTATCGCCCAAGCCAAGACAATCCCATAAGCATCGATCTTGTTAATCTCACATCATCATTTCTATGCTGTGAAAAAAAAACAAACAAACAAAAAAAACCCGCATCAGTGTCGAGGTTTTTGGAACAGGGGGAGCTTAAAACGGAGAGTAGAATGTAGAAAAAAAAAACATGTATAGTGGTTTCCTTGGCTGTAACTTTAGGATTTCTTCTTAAGAATAAAAACATGATAGAGAAAAAAATCACTTTACTATAAACAGCATACAATCTGTATTGAAATGCACGACACGCATGCTATTAATGCAATGATTACGATGTGTAAGTTTCTCTGGTTGACACAAGATCCTCAGAATATAAAGGGTATTGCTGTACACGATATTTTGAAAAGAAAATACAAATGCATACAATTTATAGCATTTAAAAAGTTGTTTTTTTTTTATTTAAATTTGAAGCAGACCACAGACTTACAAGTACCTTCATGTGGCAGGTAGGTAATTCCGCTTGTGGTGCTTTCTTTTAATAATTTATCAACAGTACACCACCGGAAAATGATTTGAAAATTGCAAATGTATCTTAAAAGTGTTGTACATTGATTATGATGTCTAATTTTTAATGTTACATTCTGTTTTCATGGATACATAATAAAATATTTGGCACTACATATTCATTTATAACATGTCCTGCATCTGTATTTGTCGAAGGTCAATTTCACGCCAAAGTGGACAGGACATAAAATTTGCTACAGTTTCATGTACAAGAAATTCATTCATAGTGTATACTCGTTTATATATTCGTGAGCATATAGTACCCGAAGGAAGTCCAATAGAGATTTGTTTTTGAAACGATCAATAGCATTTTATTACGAAGCAGTCTAGGCACATGTTGTAATTGCATATAGACAGCAGTCATCAAATCCTGAAATAAGCTGCGTTCGAATCAGCTGTAGTATGTTTGGTATCCGCGGTTAAGCAGGAACCAGATGAGCCATTATGCAGTTTAAATGTTAAATTGTGTTAAGTGTGATACAATAAATATATATGTAATAAGCTTTTAATGTTTGTAGAATTATTTTGGGGCAGAAATAATCAGAACGCAAGATATCTTTGCTTCACATTCTAACTTTGATTTCAAAATATAAAGGCCAGGTGGGTCCCTGTCTGGACACGCAATGGGGACTAAGGACCTGTGAAGCATGAATACAAGCAAAGTTAGAATATACAAAGTTTTGAAGTTTTAAGTAAGCAGGACCCCAAAACGCATTTCAAAAATTCCTTTCCTTTATAAGGTTAGTGAAAATCGAATAATTAGTTTGAAAGGTCTGATTCATTTGCAAAACGTATTTATGTGGGAATGATAAAATATGATCATGGTGATAAAGTCCACTGTGACAATAATGGAATCGATGAATATACTGAAGTTGTCTGATTCATAGAGTCTTTCATAAAACCAACACAGAAAGCCTCTTCGTTAAAACTATGTTATTAAATTGAGATTTTTGCAAAAATAATGTCACATTGTTATAGCATTTACAAAATTTCCAAACAACACAGCCTTTCAGTAGTGAAATTTCAGAGGCTAGACTACATGCATGCTGTATTGTTTATTGGGTCTGTTGTCACTAGTGAAAAGCTGTCAAACTGTTCACCATAAATACTAAGGGCCAAACTGCCGATAAAAGTGTTAACAGATTTGTTCTTTTTTATCAAGATATCTTGTTTATATGCGCTGTTATCTATAACGAGAAGCTGAGTCCAAACAATTCAATATAAAGAACAAAGATAACGTATAATATTTTCACTTGTTCTATACTTCAAACTTTACTTTCAGAAGAGGCGAAATGAACAATTTTAATGGTGAAAACAAAGAGCAAGGGCAACGCCAGAGAGAGAGAGAGAGAGAGAGATAGAGCGAGAGAGAGAGAGAGAGAGAGAGAGAGAGAGAGAGAGAGAGAGAGAGAGAGAGAGAGAGAGAGAGAGAGAGAGAGAGAGAGTGGAGCCTCGCTATAATGACACCATCTTTCCCTGAGAAATGTGTCAGATAATTGAATTAAATAGCAAAGAAAATATTTTTTTCCCACGAATATTTGTGTCATCATATTAAATATGTCGGCTATCTAAATGTCGTTACATTGCGGTTTCATTGTATATAAAATATGTTTGATATCAAACACTGATTGTACTTAGCAATTTAATGGTATATGTATGCAGCAAGATAAGAGCTACATACATCCAATCGTTTTAATCTACTACTAACGTAAGGTACCTGTCCCAGGTCAAGAGAAAGATATCTTTTCCATTGTACATTTATGTCTGGTGTAATGTCTCTCTTGGTCAATTTGGATTTCGACATGGCGATTTGGATAGTTGGAGAATTTGATCATGGTTGAATCTTAATTACCATGAATATGGTGCGGTCTATGACTGTTTCACCCTTTTATTTTCCATGCCAGTTTGGAGTTTGCTGGCAGATGTATGAAATGATGAATTTTCCGAACTTGTCTGTCATTGGTCATGTTAATGTTTACTTGTCTTATTTCCACGGATTGCAAATCGGACTGAATTTGATATAAATCTTGATAAATATTAGTCACTGATTATTTGACTCACTCGAACGGTCCGAGGGTCACCTTTTGCGATTTTTATGTTTAATATATTACTTTAAACTATCTCGCTGAGACAACGATTTCGATGTTGTCATGATTGTGATCCCATATGGATTTAGTCAGATTTGTGCAGTTATGTTTGAAGTTGAAGTATGATAGAGAAAATCAGGATAAAGAAATTGATTTTTTTGTGATGGTCATTACAACACACTCGCTAACTTATGTTCATTGGTTTACAGGACTATTAAAGACAATAGAATCTATGACATATGGAGCAATGGTGATGCCACTGATTTCGTTAAGACCAACTTGCACCATGGCTTAAAAAAAAACCTTGAATTTATTATTGTGTTTATAATTGTGGGTAGAACCAAGTTGACAGTGCATAAAATGGATGACCTTGACCTACTTTCTCAAGGTAATTTTTAGCAAATGATTTCTTCATGATGTCGATGACATCTTAACAAGTTTACATATATATCAATGTACAGTAAAAGGAACATCATGCAAACAAAATCCTATAACCTACGGAATCATGGCGGCGCCACACGTGGTGTCAAGTGTAAGTAGAATCATGGGTTATCAAAAGCACATTCGACTGATTGTTATAAATTGATATAGAGCTATGGAGTTTACACAAATTACCCATTAGGCCGATGATTAAATATGAGAGAGATTGTCCTGTTTTCCAGGTCACAAAGCACTCTATCATGGGCAGTAAATTAAGAATATTGATACGGACATTCAATTCATTATTTTCAGAACATTTAATGCTATTGATACCACATTTCTAACTTATGGTCAGAGAGCTGCAAGATCACTCATGTATGATGGCCAACAAGACTGTCAGTCCATTTGTCCATCACTCAGCATAGCTTTTGGCCCATGGCCTCTTGAATATGTGAAATTTTCCTTTAAAGCTGTTAGGATTACAGAACATAAACTTTCAAAACACAATCAAGTAGTAACATCCTGTCGTATATTTTTAATGGAAAAGCTGACGCAAGGGCCCCTGCATGCTTTCCCCTAATCGTGTAACTCCATTCATCCCCAAGTGAGGGAATCAGCCATTATATAGCCCTGTTGGTCGTTAAATACCCGTTACCTGCTCCGGTAATGATTTGATTGTCACACTTGGACTTTTTACAACTTCGTAAATCGAACACGAAAGAAAGCCAATCTATCCCTCTTTTCTGTAATGTAGCAAGCTACGCAGTTTATTGAAGTTTGGGTAATTGAGTTATATTGGTATCCCTGGATTGTCACACTTGGACTTATTACAACTTGCAGAAATGGAACATGAAAGGAAACCAATCTTTCTGACCCTTGGTTCTTTCTGTATTAAGTTAGATCCCTTGACCGTGCATCGTGAAGGACAAAAAGAGTGTCATAATTATGTACGTTTGCTGAGAAAAAAAAAGTTGTTCTTCCACTGCTGACGACCAGTCAACATCTTTTCCTGTCATCTTTCCATGATAACATGAATCTTCTGTGTATTTAAAAATATGTCGTTACAATCAATGGTCATGAACTTTTCAAACTGATAATGAATTTATTGCCCTTAATGAAAAAAACAGGTACGACTGTATCTTAGCAGGACGAACATTGTTAATATACATATTTAAATCCAACACCTTGACATGCCACAAATAGTTGTACACCGTAATCTGAAAGATACCCATTTCCATTATAGACTGAAGAACATAAAGATCACAATGGCCCTGCAAAAACGAAAGCAAAAACAAACACAAACAATACAAAACAAAAACAAAAACAAAATAAACAAAACAAAACAAAAACAAAAACAACAAAAAAAAAAAAAACAAAGAAAAAAAAACAAAAACAAAAAACAAAACAAAACAAAAAAACCACTCACACAAAATAAAAAAAACAAAAAAAAAAAAAAAAAAACAACAACAAAAAAACCCTCCCCCCCCCAAAAAAAAAATGCTTGACATACAGGTGTAAAGAATTGACAGTCCGTCGTCCCTTGCCACCAAAGATTACATATGGATAAATCTAGCTAGGAAAACAAATCAGTCTGTCATTACGTCCGTTCGTCACGCAGCATATCTCAATATGACTACAGCCATTTGCCTGTTTTGAATGTGTATTTTCATATGCTGGTAAATAAATATCCCTATTGAGTTCCATGACTTAAAGTCAAATTTTATTTAGATATATGAGTGACATATTCAACATTGGGCAATTGTAATTTGCATTCAGTCAGCAGTTTGGTGCAGATACACAGACTGAAGCAGAGCAAACCAAATCCTGAGGCACATCTTTATACCTGGCTTAATAATTCTTTTCAATTTCGTTGATGGTTGAAGGTTTTGGAATATATGTGCCACATAAGTTTATCTGACGGATACACGGACGGGAGCAAATGTACACGACCCCTTTCAGAATTGGTGGGCTTGGTAAATAATTTGAATGTGAGACAAGAACATTTGTTGCTGTATTTAAGAGTCCATGATTCGCATTCAATCTTTTTTATGGTGTGTTTGTTTCGTTGTGTATGTGCAACAAATAAAACCTATTAGAGCACTTGTCAAAGACAGTGCAAAATTTCAAAATATATGATATATGAAATACTGCTCTATCATGGAGTTCCTTTACATGACACTAGTAGCATGATTGCTTTCATATATTTTAAACATTCGGATGCAAAAATCAATTAAACAGGAGTAAATTCAAATTTAAGTTTTCAAAATCATTCTTCACGTGGGTTTTTTTGTGGTTTTTTTTTTTTGTTGTTGTTGAAAAATATGACACTTCTTATTTCACTTAAATATTGGTGTGTTTTATTTTCAGATTAAAAAGTCCAAACTGATATCAAGAACACGCAGCTTACGGCTAACCTGATTTACTAAATTTTAAGCAAAAGTGCACAGAGCCAGACAAATACAAATGGACAATGCACAGTGTTAAGTCTGTCAATAAGGCAATGCTGGAAAGAAACGATGCTATGTTAGCGGTGGAATAATTTTGAAAAGATCAAATCAGTATGTTTATGGTAGTGGAGGGACGTATGCATGCAGCAATGGTGTATAATCTTAATACTACATTGAATTTTATTTGGCTCGTTACAGTACGCTGATTTACCATTGGATATTTTACAAAATTTGAAATGGAATTGAAATGTAGCATGCCTTCTTACACTTGCAACTTTATATGCAAAAGTAAGCCCAATGTGTTACAGCTTATTCCAAATAATCACGTACACATACACTGCAAGATCTCAAATGTCAAGCAGTAGATGCATATGGAACTTAACGTGTACGGGTCACTCTGTCCTGCTGCATTTGATATGTATGGATTAAGATGTTGAATGTCAACTGCACAAATGTTTTCTTGAACTCCATAAACGTTTTCTTATTTTTTTTCCCATAAACCATATCCCGGCGACAATTCTGTCACAAGTTTCTTAGACAGATTGGCCTTCGGCGCAAGCCGCTGATCAGTTTTTGATCCCGTTATTTCATTTCGTCAAAAGATGGACATTTAAAATCTGATTTTCACTGTTATGATTTCTGTGAGGCACTACAGAGTGTAAAAAGTGCACCTAATTCTGTGAGAGATTGAATAGTTTCTCTTGCAAGCGAACTGTGTTTAATTAGAGACAAAAACTGCAAAGTAACTTTTCTCGAGCCGAATGCAATGTGTGCATAGCCCACTTGTGTACTGCCTAACATGTGTATATTTGAATTGGAGGAACTGTGCTTTGCAGCATGAACCATCCATGTTTGCAGCAACAGGCATGCCTGACTTTCTTTTCCTTCTCAGTAGTTTATTCAGTCATTATTCATTTGTGATTTTTTATGTGATATATACAGTGTACCTATACATTTATAAGTGCGAATAAAGATGTGTCAAAAATAATGCCCAGTGTAGCGAAACAAGTTTCAATCCTGAATTTAGAAAGGCAGCCAGCCATAAAAATGAATTTATGCAAGGTGGGGTTAACCTTTGGATATCCTCAATAAGCTACAGAATTTTGAGTTTCCAATACATATAGCCCTAGGCCTAACCAATTAAAGCCCAAATTTTATCAATCGGTCCAAGGAAAAAGAGACATTGAAAGCCTGGCACGTTTTGCATCTCTCCATTTGTCAGCCATCTTAGTTTACACAAAAGAAAAAAAGGAGGCCTGCATCGTTTTTGTGGTGTTTTTGAACTTGGAACACTGAAAACACACTCTTCCTCCACTAAAACTGTGAGTCGGGGAACACAGCTCAGAGAACAAAATAATCAAGAAAGTATCCTTCAAATAGTTAGGAACGACTTTACAAATATTTATATATTTCAACCCGGCAATGACACCAAAGAAATTTGCCAAACGTCAACATTCGCCATCAAATACCAATGGGAAGAAACAAATTTTACTCCTGACATGAGACAAGCAATCATCCATAAAAGGGCAGCTGGTGCTTTTAAACTGGTCCTGCCATCCTTTGAATCACTGACTACAAACTTTAAGAAGCAGAAGCTAGCCACTCGCGACTGTACTCACATACGAATGGTGCTTCTCATTGTAAAAAGATGATGGGTGACGCTAGGCATGGAGAATACCATGAAATAGACATGGTTCATGTTATTTAAAGCATTAAGTTGAATGCGACAGCGGCAGTGTCATAACCTGGCGAGCATCCTGGCAAACGTGAGGACAGATTCTGTTCTTATTAATAGTGCTATTACTGCAAGAGGTTATGTCACAGAGTTCCTACAGCCTCTTTTTCTGTCATATGTCATTACAATTGGCGATAATTCCATCACGTTGCATGACAATGCAAGGCTGTGTGTTGCTGCTGAAGTTGTTTATTCACAAGGGTGCTCCAGTCTGACAAGGTATTCCTTTTACGTGCAAGGAATGTGCACTTGCCTGGTATAATGGTAATGTTTGTCTTTTTCTACACCTTATACACCCCTCTGCAAAATGTGTCGCCAAGAATTACAATATAATACTGGTCATGTTTCTTTGCAATCATGCTCGAACGTGCACAATAAAAGATCCGTGTGTGCAAGGATGCACAGTATGTTCAATAAACAGAATGTGCTGTACTTGTTGCATTTTATAAATACTGTTCATGTTAGTTAACTCCAAGTTGATGGTAAATTGCATAAATGTGAAACAGTTGTCAGGACCACTGACGGCCCTCGAAGTTCAAGTGTTGAGTTTGTGACTATATATATATATATATATATATATATATATATATATGATTAAAAGCGAGGGGCATTGCTATCATAACAGATTCAAAACGCAAATCATGATAAGGAGGAAGCGATAAACAGCTGGGATGGAAAATGTATGCTTTATCAAAGCATCTCAAAATTATCCAGTTATTAAAGATCATTGCTCTGGTATGTTGCCAGTGCAACAATATTGTATCTGCCCAGCTGCACGGCATCCTACTGACCCTAAAAGAGCCAATTTGTAGTTATCCGCATAACACACACGGAGTTAAGTTCAAATGCATGAAGGTTTTGCATGCAACATTTAAAGATGAAAATGAAATGAAACTACTTCAACTGGTATTCATTTAGGCTACAACAAGCAAATTGTGCAAAAGTTTCATTATGTTAAGTCATATGTGAGTCAAATATTTGCTGTGAAATTATACATTGCCCCTGTTTCGCCAATAGTGGTCTACTATGCTTCAGCTTCGCAGATGTGTAGTGTAACGTTCTTTTAAATAATCTGATTCCTTGAATGCAATCCTGGGTGAACGGTCGTGCAAGACCTCTTGACACCCTTAGCCATGACAGAAAAAGCTCGTCTCGGTCGACAATCAGTTGAGCCGGCAGTTCTTTAATATTCGAGTTTTTATGTACAAGTAGCTTGACGTCATCTCACATCAAGCATACGTTTAAAATCTTAAAGCATGGCGACAGTAAGAGATTGTTTTTCCTAGGACACTTTTAACACAACAAATCGCATACGAACAGAGTGATGTTTTGCACATTTTAATTTATATATATATATATATATATATATATATATATATATATATATATATATATATATATATATATATATATATATATATATATATATATATATATATATATATATATATATATATATATATATATATATATATATATATATATATATATATATATATATAATCAAAGATGCCAGCAAGTTAACCCGGCATTTCGTACATGAGGTGTACTTATTTTTCAGGGAAGAGACATTTAAAAAAAATGTTTACGTGTCCATCAAGGTGGTAAAAAAATGCGATAGCTAAAGGATGTAAATCAATGTCATTCTCAACAGAGTGTACAAATAGAACCCAAGGTATCTAATATTTGATTTTTTAGCTGCAATACAGGCATAGGAAAACAGAATATGTTTGTTTTTTACCCTGACTCTTAAATTCTCCAATCTGTTTCCATAAGGTTTCTTTTTATTATTTTTTAGAAACATGATCAGAAAATAAATGAAGGATGAAGGGAGATTTTTTTCTTAAAATAAGCGAAGTGAGAAATCATGAGCTTTGTTGCTCGATATGATTTCTTCGTTTTAAATAATGCAGAATAATCTTCTTAGTTCTTTCAAATACGTAGTCAAAATCATCAATATTTTTACTTTGAAAAGCATAGGCAATGGAGGTGCAGCAAGCTCAAGTGGCAAACAAAAATCAAATCTATGCCTAAGATATCAGTAGATAATCATTCGGTGCCATTGATACAGACTTGCTTAGCGCAATACATGAATGAAGCCACATGAAAAATTTACAAGTTGTCTTTGATTTGTGATATAGTTTCAATTGTAGTACTTGGCATGCCACAAAATCTTTTCTTTTCTTTTTCTTACAAATAAACAGCTGTTTTAATTGTTGTCGAAACATACTGCCGGTTGTGCAGTACAAGAAAAAGTTACTGGAGTGATTTGTGTAATGTACCAGAAGGCTAATTTGACGACAAACATATAACGCTACATAATGAGTAGCTCTTAAAAGGCGAGCCATTACATTTGAAACATAATTCAGGATACTGAACGGGAGTTTCAGAGCAAGAAATGTGACAGCCACGGCAAGAAGCATTCGACTTAATTGGTTCTCTGGATGCATCTGTCTTTGTGATTGTCCTTCTTATTGTTTGCTTCTTTCCCCTGAAGCTTGTTTTAACTTAATGATGATCAGGATTGTAAAGAAGAATATTATGATACTTGGGAAAATAGCAGTTCCAACTCTGATGACTATCCACGTCCACATGTCATACAGTTCTAAGCTAATAAGCTCAATTCCCCCATCACTCATTAAATTACGTGTCCAGAACGGTTACAAACCTAAACCAGCAGAGAACATGAATGTGGCCAAAAGGTAAATTTTTGCTCGAAATGGTGTGGAGAAACGATGAACTTTAAGTGGAAATGCCATCATTATGTACCTTTCTGCTGCTACAATAACTGTTATATAACTGGAATACAACTGTGTTATGTACCTCATGCTTAACAATGCTAAACGTGAATATCCATCTAGTTTTATGCTTGAAATAAAAAATAAGCAGTGATCAGCACAATTTCATCTGCTGCTGCGAGAGCAACCAGGTAATGACCAGGCGTCGTGTGGCATAGAGATGATGAGAAGAGTAAAGTCATGGCAAGGGTATTGACAAACACCCCAATCACTGTGTTGGTATACAGGCAATAATAAATCCAGCCATCAAACTTGTGTATCCAGTCGTCTTGTAGTCTCTTGATCTGAGCAGCCTCTGAATTCGTCAACATGAAGCAGTGAGTCTGATTTATTAAAGTATATATACCATAATCATTGGCCTTAATTGGTGCTGTCGTATCGTTGATGTAACCATCTCCTATAATCACAGCAGCCTTCATGATCAATTATCTGCATACAAAACCGAGAATATAGTGACAAAATGGCAGCAATTTAAGTAATTCAATAATCATAGGGATGTGGTACAATGTAACAATATCGCAGCAGGTGGTTTTTACCTTATTGTACATAACAGTTTGATAATCGAACGTGCCTTACTTTTGGGAAATGGTATGTTGTTATAAATGTGACCGTAAATAATACAGCCAGAAAATGATAATTGCTTTCTTATCATCGTCAGATTTGGTACGTGTGAGAAGGAGGTCTATATCCAATGAAACAAATCCAAAAAAACAAAGTGCCTTGAAGTTTGTGCTTGGTACCTCCTTCTATCCCTTTTGCATGATCTGTTTGTAACTGTACTTAACAATAGCAGCATAATATCATGTTGCAAGCAACTGCAGATGTCTGTTTTATAAAAAAATACGCAATTTCCCTTAATATGTGCTGTGTTGTTCCAAGAATTAGTTATGTTGGAAGCTCGTACATTGTTTTGCTTATCCTTTGTAAGGAATCACTTCATTGCATAAAAGAATGCTTATCTGCACAAATGGGTAACCTAGTTTGCAGTAACACTTCGCAGTGGTGAATTTTATTTCACGTTGAGTAGCTTTAGGCTAGGGCATTATACATGCAGAAATGACTGGATCAGAATATGCCCACAAGGAAAACGTATCTCCTGTGGCCAGTTGCGTCTTTTACACACTCTCGGCACTTGGACCAATTTGCACTATTTAAACTTATTTTTGTTATTTTTATTCACTGACATACAACAAAGTCCAATACAACTCTACCTGCACCAAAATTATATATTTAACGTTAACATCAAATGTTAGCAATTATACATAAGTCAAAGGGTGTGTGAAGGGATTTGTGAAGAAAAAACGAGTCCGTTGAGGACACTTTCATCAGTACAAGTGGATTGAAATTTGGCTGTATTAACTGGTCGAAGTTGACAAATGCAGCATTTGTTAATTATGTGGGAAGGAGACGCCAACCGCGTAATCAGTACAGTGTCGTTTTGAGGATATGGTCAGCAGATCATCAGCAAGATATTATACCTGTGGCCTTTGCACATGGCCATAAATTTTGATTGTGTTTAGAAATGAAAGAATGATTAGGAACAACCAGAGCTTGGAGAGGTGACATGACAAATTTCTTTAGCAAAACAAAACGTCATATATACACATAAAGATGAGATGAAAAGAAATTTTGATATTTCAATTTTTGAAGAGGGCTCCTCTATTCCACTTTTGTTCTGGATACCCAAATTACATAAAAACCCGTTTAAATCTAGATTCATAGCTGGTGCGCCAAAAATGTACTACAAAGCAATTATCAAAAGAAGTAACATTGTGTTCGACTGCAATTAGGAATCATTTTCGTAAATACTGTAATGCAATTTCTAGAAACTGTGAAATAAATTGTTTTTGGAGTATTAACAATTCTTCCGAGTTTGTATCTAAAATCAAAGATGTAAAGGCAAAAAATATCAAATGTTTTGATTTTTCTACACTGTACACAAATCTACCCATAGATGAAATCAAAAGTTTACTTTCAGAATTAATAAGCATAATGTTAAAATATAATGGTAAACCATATATAAATATTAATTCATATACTAAGAAATCATATTGGTCGAACAATAAATATTCAAAAAGTAACGTTAAATCTTACACTGTTGAAACTTTGATAGATGCTATAAAATATCTCTTGGATAATAACTTTGTTCAATGTGGACCATTGGTTTTTCAACAAATAAAAGGCATTCCAACGGGTAGCAACTGCTCTCCTTTACTGGCAGATTTATATTTAACCTGGCTTGAATTTAATTATATGAAAAAAATGATGAAAAAGGACTTTCGAATGGCTACAAAATTATCTAACAACACAAGATATATTGATGACATAGCTTGCGTAAATGTACAAAATTTCAGTGAAATTGGTAAAGAAATTTACCCAGAAGATATCCCTCTGGAGGGTAACAATTCAGATGGTTTCAGAGATGTGTTTTTGGACTTGGATATTCAGGTCACTAATGACAGGTTTTGTATTAAAGTCTATCACAAAATAGATGAGTTTAACTTTAAAGTTGTTAATTATCCTTTCCAGGACAGTAATATTTCCGAAACTATTGGATATAATATGCTTTTGCAACAGATTTTGAGATTTGGTCGTATTTGTTATAAATTTCAGGACTTTGCATCCACAACCAAATTTATTTACAATAAACTTGAGTCAAGAGGATTCAAAGATATACTTTTGATCAAATATTTCAACAAATTTTGCTGTAAATATCCCGAGATGGTTAGAAAGTTTGGCTTCAATAATTTTAGAGATTTTGGACTTGCCTGTTTTTCAATTTATTTTTAACTCTTGGTATCATTCTGTTTTAATGTTCACCTTTCAGACATATTAGGCTAGCTTGTTTTGTGTTAGGTCAAACCCTCAGGGGCTATGGGTAGCAAGCAGCTACTGACGACAGTAACAAGCTTGCCTAATTGTGCTTCATATCTCTTTAAGAAATTTTATATTTTCATTGCATTCTCTTGACGTAAATGCAAATGACTTTTATTCTTTTCTGACTTGCCCTATAATTTAGCTGTCAATATCCAAAGATTATTCAAAAGTTTGGCTACAATGATTTACAGTTTTTAGACTTGTCTGTTTTGCTACTTAACTTTATTTTTGGCATCATTCTGTTTTAATGTTTACCTTTTAGACATTTTAGGCTAGCTTGTTTTCTGTTAGGTCAAACCCCAGGGGCTATAGGTAGCAAGCAGCTACTGAAGACAATTACAAGCTTGCCTAATTTTACTCAAATCCTGTTAAGAAAAAATGTTTTGATAACATGTTTTTGACAAAAACGCTAAGGACTCTTATTCTTTTCTGACATGCCTAAATGCACATTTACTCAAAATTGACAGTATTTTCTCAAATGTCACAAACCTGACACATTACGTTGATACATTGACTCAGGGTTGCCAGTTAAATATAGCTTAATTGTTTGAGGGGTACGCGTCATCACAGAGTTTGTTCTACATTTCTGGTGCAGGATATCCATTGTTGCAGTCCTTGTTAGGACTTCCTTTGGTTTGTACAGGTGGTCTAGTTGCAACTGTTAATCTTACTATCACTGGGACTGAATTTAAGGCCTCAGCTTGTTTCCACTTCAGTTATACACTGGCCGGTGGTTTAACTAGGATAAGCTGTCCAGCTAGAAAGGGTACATATTGGTTCAGGGGTAAGTCAAATTGTTCTTATATGAATCTGTACAAAACAAATGTAGTAAGTATTGTTTGTTTGAAAGGTATTCTTCTTTCATAATGAAGCTCTGCATTTATAAGCCAAACTTCACGTATTTAGCTAATTCATCATTTGCCACGTTCATATTTATTCTTTATTATGTGGGTTGTCTTTGCTGAATGTTTAGCTTAAACAAGGAGCTGCTACTCAGAGAGACATGTACGGGTAAAAGGCCCCAAAACATGTTGAGTAGTTACCCGCTGAAGACCCTTTAATTGATTTGGGCTGATACAAAGTTTTACAGAGGAACGTGTGCAATATGGACAATAGTAATTCCCTATGTATATAGGTTAGACAGGGACGGGTTAGCTTATGGAGAGTAAAGAGTTCGGACTGCGGAATAGATTATTAACTACTAGGAAGTTGTTCTGGCCAAAAAGACACAAATACACTATTAATCAATCGTCTAGCTTTTGTCCATTTGGTTAAAAAAAACACCTTCAGGAATATGTATCACATCAAGCTAAAGCCGCTCTGTTACAGGTCTGAATTTCCATGATCGGCTGGAGTGGGCATGGGCATTTTATTTGCCACTGTACTTCACTGATGTCAAACATGCCTGTACATATCACCTTTCTACAGTAGGAATTTGTAGACATGGTACATTTGTTGAATATTATGAAAAAGAAGTAAAAAACACATCGATATTTTCAAAGTTACTATAAGCCATGACAATTAATTTAATGATTCTTAATACTTTGAAATCAATATTTACTCTTCAACACAGTGAGATTACATCTAGGTATTGATATGTTATTAAAGTAACAATGTAATAGGCATTGTTAGTTTTGTTCATAAAGGTACATTACTCTGGCTATGTCACGGGATCTCGTACTATTATATAAGTCAGATGGATTTGAAACTATACGTACCTGTAAAGTAAATTGTACAATTAAATGTAGTTCTACCGAGCTGAAATATAAAACGGGGATTCAACGCCATTTGCGCCAGTGATCAACGTGGTTTCGATTATATCATGATTCCATATGTCTCTAGGGAACTTGATGAACACATGTGCTACCTTACGTAGGGTCGATATCATTTTTAAACTCGGAAGAGTTCAAATCATTTTCATATAGCAGCAAATTCCAATTAATTCTATGGTATGAAATACACCCGTATTACGGGAGATAATTGTCATTGTGCTTTATAATATGTTATGAGATTATGAAGGAAAAAAATATACATGTCTTGTATTCTTTACTAATACAGACGTGACTGTTGCTTACTTATTACTTATGGTCGGACCTTCCTCAGTACCAGTGGTGGGTTTGAGGTCAGATCAGGCAAAATATTACCTTAGACGTGCGTGTTCCACCTGACAAAAGTCCATCAGCAAGACTGCAGCCCTTCTGCCATAAGAATCAATCTACGTGACACCTTTGAAACAAAAAGGTGTATGGTAATGCAGAATCTCCTTTCCAAGAGGGCATTGTCCCAATGGTAGACGTAATAACATAATGTACGATGGGTCAAATCTTGGTCATCAGGGAATACAGTTCGCAAGTCATCCATTCAACCCCGTATCTCCCACTCTGTTGCTAAAATTGAGCCTATCGATAACACGGCACTTAGATGATTTAATCTACATGAGAATTCAGATATAAAAGTTGTACATGTCTGATTTTGCAACTTAGGGTCTTCATAGATTTTTTCACTTTTACCCTCAATTTTATATTGCTGTGATTGGGATACTACGTGTGGATGTGTAAAAGGTTTCTGGAACACACACCGACATGTTTTACTTTTTGCGCTGTTGCATTACCATAAAAAAACATTTAAGAGGTGGTAACATCATTAAGTAACGCAAAATGTTAGGCATTTTGTTGTTGTTGTTGTTGTTGTTGTTGTTGTTGTTGTTGTTGTTGTTGTAAATATTCGACTTTGCCTGATTGTGATATATATATATATATATATATATATATATATATATATATATATATATATATATATATATATATATATATATATATATATATATATATATATATATATATGGTTTTAATATTTCGACAGATTGGAAATTGGACTGAATTCAGATATTGATCTTGGTAAGGAATGGTCACTGACTACTTGGGTTGAAATGGTTGATCTTTATTTCGTTCTTGCAATGTGATTATTAACTTAGTAAAACAACTTGAGTTAGTACTGAAAAAGGGACAGTTATGATCTGCAAGCTGTACTCTTAAACAGAAAATGGGTCAGAAAACTTTAAGTTCTATATAAGCTGGACATTTCGTTTCACTTAAGGGACTCAGGGTGGTAATTCCAAACCCTTCGAGATAACACTTTTGAGTTTATTGACCACAATTTGCTGCACCAGGGTATAATTACAAAATAAAGTGAGCTCAGAATGCTTGTGCGGCCTTCTTTTGATAATATAATACAGTACAGAGAAACATGATCCATAATCATAAATTCCAAACCCAACATTGACAGCAAAGAGTTTCAAGATTTGCGAAAGCATCAACATTTATCTTCCAATACCAATGTGAAGAAACAAATTGCACTTCTGACTTGAGACAGGCAGTCGTCCATAAAAGACATCTGATGGTTTAATACCAGTCCTCCCACCCTTTGAAATATTCTTCATTAACTACAGATACTAGTGCTCCCACAATATATAGGCCTCACCACCCAAAAACACAAATTTCATTACTTCTGCGAAAGATGAAAAGAGACCTGGTAGGCATATCACATTTTAGTTCTCCCAACTTGTCAGTCAGCGAAGTTTACAGCAAAAGTGTAAAGTAGGCCTACATCTTTTTTGCGATACTTATTAATCTGGGACATTATAAACGAACTCTACCTCCACTTTAACTGTGGGCCGGAGAACAAAGCCCAAAATATAACATTGCCAATGAAGTATTTATCAAATAGTACAGAAAAAACCATGATCTGTATTCATAAATTCCAAAACCAAACATGGCAGCAAACAGATTTCAGATTTGCCAAAGCCTCAACATGACTTCCAAATTCTTCCCTTGGAGCTTCGTTCAATTTTGGCACTATGTCCACATAGCAAGAACTTTTACTCATAGCAAATCTTATTAGATCACATACACAAATAAAGACCTACCTACCTACTTACACACACGCACACACACATACACACACACACACACACACACACACATATATATATATATATATATATATATATATATATATATATATATATATATATATATATATATATATATATATGTTAATGTGTATTTACATGTATGTATGTCTTGTCACATAGATATGAAAAGCAGATGCAGGATTTGTGGTATGTTATAGTCGAACTAGTTCTTACTGAAGTGCCCCAGGTATACTCGCATAATACATTTCACATTGCAGCAACAGATCAATAATGCCCACATCTTCTACAAGTATTTTCCCGCTTTATTACTTGTTTTCAAGTTGCATTCAGGAAGCTCAATATTCTCTTCGAGAAGTGCATGTCTTTCTGATAAAGTGATGTGTTTTAGCCAAACAAGCAGAATTCAGAAAAAAATATTGTCTAGCAGATTTTGAATTTTGTAGTTGTAATCAGCTGTAAATATAGTATAGGTTGCATGCTGTATGTGTGTGTGTCTGTGTGTGTGTTTTCCTTCATTGTCAAGGAAAAACAATAGGGATATGTCCACTTCCGACAGATGAGTATGGAATGCGGCCTGTGTGGGCTGCAAATTGTGGCAACTTCAAATGGAGAAACTGAACTGGACAGCAGAATAAATCACGCCAAAATGTTGATGCGTACTCAAATTGGCCTCCGATTTTAAACTTAATTTCAGTTTATGGTTTAAATTTGATGATGAAATTTTAAAACATATGTTTGGAATGCATATGTTCCTAGAATAAATAATGGTGTGATTAACATAATTTATCTCCATATATATATATATATATGTATATATATATATATATATATATATATATATATATATATATATATATATATATATATATATATATATATATATATATATACATACATACATACATACATATATATACATATATATATATATATATATATATATATATATATATATATATATATATATATATATTTATATAAATATATATATATATGTATGTATATATGTATATATGTATACAAAAATGGTGTGTTTTGGCGTTGTAATAGTTGGAATTTATCCAATTTTGAAAACAAATTCAATATCATTTTCTTTCATTTTTTTATACGGGTTTTTTTTCCATTGATCAAAATAGAAAGTAACCCTGTAGCCATGGCCACTGCAATGTTGACTTGGTCACGATATTCCGTCCCAAATCTGGACATGCGGACCTTGTTTTTTTTAGCGTGGTTCAGTAAATTAAAGCTAAAGTTGTAATTTATCCACTGTATGTCAATATAAGTTGCATGTGCACCCTGCACAGATGTCAGTACAAAGACAGTACCTATACGATGATGCCACCAGGCTGGTTATTACGGTCATTAGCATGCAGTGTACCAAAAGTGGTTGTCTGTTTGACAATACCCAGATACATTTGTGTGGACTGCCATGTATAGTTCACATGGAATTTTGAGTGACCATCAAAGAAAGAAAAAAAAAAAAGTCTTAGCCCATTGTCAAATAATTCTATTTCAAAATTAAACTTACGCTAATGGCATCTTGCCTTACCGAAATTTGTCAGTCAAAGACTGCGTTATTCATATTACAAAGCAGCTTGCTTGCTTCTGTGTTTTTACCGCGTGCGCTATTGTCAAGTGTATGAAATGGAAGACTTGTATGTTCAATCTTACAATGATGCTTATTTTCCTGGTCGAGAAACTTCCTAGTTATTTCTCCATGATAGTGACAGCCACTCGCGCTGAACTCAGAATGTAATTGTTTCCCACTTCATCTCATTGAACGTTGTTGTTTAAAATATCATTATAATCAGGAGATATTTATGTCTCAAAGCTGGTGACCATTTCCGATTATGCAAATGCAGAAATTATTACACGGCTGAAGAGTGTCAACATGTACCTTCTTCCAAAATCCACTTTGTTATTAAAGTTTTGGTCTTTTGCTTTGGCACATACACCCATGGTTTTGTAAACTTAAATTGCATTGGATAGTTGGACAGCGGCAACTATGATGGATGAAAAGGTATTAATATGCAGAATTAAAAATTCTGTTGAGTGTGCGGGAATTGTGTAGGCATATGCAAATGGTCCATACAAGGTATTGCCAAGTTTAATCTTTTTTCTCTCAAAATAGTTTAATTTCAAGCAAGCTTATATCAACTTCCAGTGTGTGTACTATACATTGCATATGCGATAAACCATAAAAATTATATCATTGAAGTGTTTAATTATAATTGTGGCGATCCCTGATGCTTGGGAGAGGGTCTCACTCAGACACTGTAAACATTAATATCCTCTTGGGCCATTTCCCTCTGTTAAACTGTCTATACATTTTTAATGTCATTTGGGTTTGATACAGGCAATTATATCCTTTGACGGTGGCAATGATGGACACAAAAATAATACAAATGCGTCTGATATGTAAATAAAGTGTGTAAACGCACTGTAAGGGAAAAATTGACACAAACGATTTGCAACTTGATTATTGTTTCACGTAAGGTTGGTGGACACTAGAACCCTTCTCTTGAGTGACATGAGCCGAAACTTTATTTACATATTTTACGCCCAAACACCTGACCACAGAAACAAAACGTATCTATTTTGCAGTGACTGTGGGATAGTAACTGTCCTGAAAATGGATAGAAAAAAAACAACATTTTGCTAAATTTTAGCGGAAGAAAATATCTTTAAAATGAGAGTGTGTTCCTCTCAGGCCACTGATGCATCACCTTTTAACATTTTACATTTTCAGAAAAACCTAAAACAGAAGCACGGGAACAAAATGTGTAAAAATGCTTCCTCCAACTGGGCGCTACAGGCGATACACTATGCATGTTGCAGGATTGAAGACATCAATGTGTATATCGAATTTGGTTTTTGTTTTTCAATTTTAATGTTTAGTTCTGCACGTTTCACTTTCCAAATATGACCTTGTTATGGGCTACGATGCCGTCTTGGCAGCATGTAGGGTGTTTTGGGAACTAGGAAAAGTCTTACTAATGGAGAGAATTTGTAAAAAAAATAGCTATTATTATTTGAAAAAGGGAGAAAGAAACAAATTATGTGATCACGGAGTTCAAAATATTATATCTGGTGACTTAGGGGCAGGCTTTTTATTTTATTGGCTTCATGAAAATTATAGATTCATGGAACTGGGAAAGCATCATTTATAATTCTCGACTATATATTTTATAGATTTTACCCTTGCATGGTCTTTGGACATGAATGCATTGGAATAAGAAAGTTGAATTTCATTCTAGAAATGTAAACACGTTTTTTTTTTTCTGGTTTATACTTAGATTAATCTTCCCTTTAACTCCCTCAGCATCAGATACCACTTAATATTGCTTGGACTTCATACTTTTCACACAGTAATAAATAGAATCTATACTGTTCCCCATATCCTGAAATTGCAAGTTTTCACAAAGCTTACATAATGCAGATAACCATTTTTGCCACATTGTTTTGATCGTCTTGGAAAAGCAATGACATAAAACGTGTAAGATATGATGTTCTGATATCTGGATAGTCACAGCAAAATGTCTACTCTTGGACAGATTCCTCTTCTTCTTCCCCCCCACCCCCCCTTTTTTTTTGGGGGGGGGGGGGGCTTTAAGGATTCCAGGAATTGTTCTTTTCAAAAGTAATGATTGATGTGCATTTGGACACGGAATAATATGTATAAGAGAGATTTATCCCTCTGAATGGATGGATGAAATTGCCATCTTTTTAAGTTCCCATGTCCTTGCAAGCGGTTTCAGAAAAATCCTTTATGGGACTGCACCTGACCAGACTTTTAGGAATGGGATGCCAAATAATTTTCGTCTCTGTCCATGTACCTCGCACCTGGTATTTAGGTACAAAATTTTGTGATTATTTCTGGCTGAATGGAGTCATAAGGAAGACTTAGATTCAGATATGCAAACACAACATAATCGTCGACCTCTTGTATATATGGGTCAATTCATGCATTCTTATGCATTGATATATATATATATATATATATATAAATATATTGTATATTTTCCTTTACAATGGAGGCCAAAAAAATATTAATATGTATTTACATATATATATATATATATATATATATATATATATATATATATATATATATATATATATATATATATATATATATATATATATATATATATATATATATGTATATATATATATATATATATTTATATTGTATATTTTCCTTAACAATGGAGGCCAAAAAAATAATAACAATAACAATAATAATAATAATAATGATGATGATGATGATGATGATGATGATGATGATGATATTCATCATCATCATCATCATCATCATCATCATCATCATCATCATCATCATCATCATCATCATCATCCCCATATGTTAATGTATCATCCATTCAAAACTGCTTGTTCAAAATTAGTCCTGACATATCAATGGCAATTACTCGTTATAGGTGAAATGTCTCTTTTACAGCCACATAGTTATTTTAAATTCTATGTACAGAGGGTGTTTCCCACAATGCAGGGCTTATGTAGTACTAATTTTTTGTTTGTTTGTTTTTCTTTTTTCTGTTTCACTTTTTGAATGAGAATCAAAACAGAAATAAAGATAATAGTAACCAACTATGTAGTTATCGTTCTTGTCCACAACATATTTGGGAAATCAACTAAACCGTAGTCTATTTGGCATCTGTATATAAACAAAGACATGCAACTAAATTGCGTAAGAAACGCGATATTACAATATATAAAACCCATACGTAACATGGCAGTTGGATGCAAGGAAAGGGATTTGAACAACCTACTATGTGGAATTTTATTTATGATCCCTATAGCTTTTCATCGGATGTGAAAATGCCTCAAAAAACTTATTGCAATTTTTTAGAATCATCCGAGTGTGAATGAAGAGATTGTTTTGCAGACAATAAAACAATGTTAAAGCGATACAATGAGCAAAACTCCTTTGGCTTTTATCCTTAAGAGGAAAATTGCACAGCAGTATGTTCAAGCCAGCCCTATAATAAATTTGTTATACATTTATGTCTTTTGGCACAATTGAGAGCTTTTCCAATAACTTTACATGGCTGAAATTAATCAGATGTCATCATAAAAATGTCGCATGTATAAACTATTTTTTCGAGGTGCCACATGATGGAATAGTTATCCTGGCAACAGAAAAAATAGAGACAGGAAAGCAGAATTTAATATATTTTAGACCGCTTTTGTGTTTTGAAAAGATAAAGGAATCTTCAAAATACCAGTTCCATTAAAGTGGAACACCAATGAGTGGTGCAAAATTAGATTAATGACCGAAGCTTGACTCAGGTCGTGATAATGACTAAATTTACTTGGAGCCGTATATACGACGATAACATGTCTTTACATGCGTGTGGTTGGGAATATCAGGAATACCTTAAAGCATGAAGCACATGTCAATATTTGCGTGTATGTGTTATCCGTCACAGTATGAATGAATGGAAAAGAAGAAAAGCCACTGGAACTCTGTTGACTGACACCATATTTAAGCCTCAGTACAACCAAGTTAAAAGTATCAAAATCCAACTTGATGATTAAAGTGTCAATTTAGAAATCCCCATTTCGATTTTATTAATTTTGTCTTTGATTAAGGGACATTCCAGTTTTGTCGTCCTTTTCACTATATAAGTTTTTTGGGTCTGGATGTAAAAGGTATCAGCAAACAATATGCATCAAATCTTTTTATCAAATGCAAAACAAGATAAATTGAGCTAGCTTTAGTTCAACTAATTGCGAACAACCAGTATTGATGTCTGGTATTCCCTGTACCTTGCTGCAAAATATTCGTCCATAAAACACCTGACATTATGAATAAGTCCGTATGTAATCCTTTTTATATAAATACTTATGATGAAATGGCACTTTTATGACACATTTTCTTTTTTCATTGTATTTGTGTTTTATTCAGGCAGAATAGGACCTAAAATTAATCTGAGAATGAATATTATTTGCCTGCTGGTGTTAGTTAATCAGCACAAGCTAACCATTATCATATCCTGTGTATGTCGCAACTTGACATCGAGACGCAGTTTATGCTGTGTTCCTAGAATCGGACTTTTTTCTGGTTTCCTCATTCTTCAACAATGTCATTCCCTTAAACAAACACACATGTTACAGACTTGGACTTCCGTTGTAAGTGGTTGGGCCTGTACATATTGGAAACGCTAGAGTACGTAGATGGTTAAGAGTAAATCAGGGGTTAATATGACCAGTTTAAAAAAAAAAAAAAAAAAAAAAACTATGTTTTTTGGCTGACTGCCTGCCTCAAGTCAGGAACGAAGTTTCCTTCTTGGCATCCTATTGGAAGATAAATGTTGATGTTTTGGTAACTCGTGAATGCCCTTGCTGCCATTGTTTCGTTGAAATAAGTGAAACTTGGTAATGTTTTTTTCTGAAATACGAATATTTATGAATAGTATTTTCATATGTCACCAATTTATGCTCCCCGTTCTGTGAAGCTTTGAGAAATGTACTAAACACATACTGAATGGACCCCGACAGACAGTCTATAAACTAGGGAATCCATCTATGTGCAAAGGAATTACCGTATATAAGAAAATTTTGATAGTTGTAAGTAAAAACATAACATCTTCTACTTTCGCCAGACTTATAAAGTGCTCCCATTGTATAGTTATTATACAAGCATGTAAAACAATAGTAGAAGAGAGAGAGAGAGAGAGAGAGAGAGAGAGAGAGAGAGAGAGAGAGAGAGAGAGAGAGAGAGAGAGAGAGAGAGAGAGAGAGAGGGAGAGAGAGATATCCATATACACATATACACTGATGCTGTAGCTTCCGTCATTGGACCACAAGACGCACATACATATTGTCATTTAATTTTATTTTATCATATGAATGAACAAAATACTGTCTAAGTGATGTCAGTGTTTCTTATTTATGGTTATTTTTGTTGCTGTGATGACAAATAGCAGCGGTAATGACTAGCATCCGTAGAGTCTGTTCATTCAAATATTTTATTTACTGCAGGTGGGTGTATCCATGGTATAGGCCAAGGAAAGTTCAGTTAATTTTAATATTCTTCTGCATAGGGGAACATGGCGGTGATTTAAGCTAATTTGAGCCTGAGATATACTGCTGGCGTGTCCATGCTTGTCCGCAGCACGTCTGGAACACAGATACCTGTCAAATAGTGTATCTAGAGCTGAGGACACGTTGAACATATATCAAGATCGAGTGCTGTAACATGCAAGTAACAGACAAACCTCCTGATATTACAGCTGCCACCCTGCAAAACAGCGTATTATAGATGTTTGGTCAGCGGTTACAGCAATATCAACGATTAGCTACCACTGTTTTGGGGGTATTTACAAAGTGTTGAATAACCATATCATCACAATAGGTGAGAAGGGTGCATAGGAGGCCGAAAGAGCCCTATGAGGTCCCTTGCATTATATGAAACTGAGCATTCGTATTTGGTAGGGGTGGTAAAAGCTCTGCATTCCCTGCTTAGTATGTAGGTTCTTAAGAACTAAAACTTCCAAAGAGCACAGGGATTTGAGACCTACTTTACATGTCGCATTCTTTGCAACCCTTGCATCATAGTGGTTACTGACGTTGCCCTTGTGTTGTGCAAATTTATGGTCGTATGATTTTAAGTCTATGTCAGCATAGGAATAAAAATGGCAAGTTGGCGAAGCATAATGAAAAGGCGATGGGTCAATAACTAGTCTTAGAAACGTTCATTAAATCTTATTTCAGATTTTATAAAACATTCCAGACCACCACATGTGGTATAAGGGAATCAGAGGAGTTAAGCCTGGTAAAGTCGCATGAACTGCAATCCACATTTTTTGCAATGGTATGGTTGTTGCTTGCCAATTAATCCTTTGAGCTTCATTCATCGGTCACTACAAGAAGTGTTACGTATATATATATATTTCAATCATGTAATAAGCATGATTGCTTTTAGCATCTGTATTACAGCATGCCTGTATTTCTTAGCTTAAATAATGCGTCAGGCGTCAGCTGATTAGAAAATAGCATATGATGCATTGCTGGATATGTCCACAAAACAGCTGACCTGTAGTAGAAAACCTTTTTTTTTTTATCATACCTTGATGTTGTCTTGTAGAAAACTTGACGTTTCTACTGTATGTTGTTGAGCTACAACAGAAATACAAATTAAGGGAATAGTCCTGATGCTGAGTGTCTGGTGGACGTTGCGTGTGCCAAAAACGAAGCAAAAACCCAGTGTATCATATGTCTGCAGAGTTTTGTATCATGCTGCCATGACATTATGATGCACATGACAGCCCTATTTTAGTATTCTCAGTGCATTGCAAAATTCGGTAGCCAACATCGACATGGCAATTTTGACTCCCAAGTTGATCCTCCTTAGTTATAGGATAGCTTCTTGACAGACTCTCCTCAAAACCCTAGCTAGCATTCTGCTGGGGAATCATAATCACCTGTTCGTTATGATAGATGTAATCCGAAGCACAGACTCATAATTATTTTGCGTACAGTGATCATTTGTCACACCGGCCTTTGGATGGTGATACATGTTCCTCCCAAGCCGTTACTGTTAATTGAGTAGGTAGACCGAAGTTTCCAAACATTTGTGGAAGAAGGGCACCAATTATTGCAATAAGGAACTAGTATATAAGTTCGATATATTATAGTGATCATGATGTATCATATATGGCTATCTCCTTCTATAAGTGAGTCCACCTATACTGTCAATATACTGGTATATACATTTTGCAAATAGAATAATGCTAATTTTTAGATGATAATACAGAGAAAAGGAAAGACCAGAAAATCTCGATGTCAAAAGGCAATCAATTACCGCACAACTAAACTTTCTTTGTTGCTTTAGCATATTCCCCATACATGACCACCTCTTTAAATACTACATGCAACAGTGTTGTACATTGTTATATTAATTTTGCATACCGTGTGGTCATGATCATGATTGAATCTTGATCACACATAATTTGGTACATTCTCTTTAACATCATTGAAAAATGTTGTCTGCTTCTATTCATTCAATCATTATTATTTTATAGATGTTATATGTTTGGAGTTGATGTCAGGTGCATGGCTTGATGAATTTTCATAAGTTGTTTGTAATTGTTCATGCTCACGTTTACTGTTCATATTTGGAAAGATTGGAATTTGTACTGAATTTGGATATTGATCTGGCAGGTAATGGTCACTGATTAATGATAGGGAGCTTACTCAGTTTTTTTCTCTCATGTGTCTTTCCATATCATGTTCTTTATTTGACTACCCCAATGGGGTGGAGTGCTAGGCTTTAAACCCTTTAATGAACAGTTTTAACAACAAGAAACACCAGAACACATGACTCGTAACATAAAAAGTACAAGTACTAACTGAGGTTATCTGAACATGAAGGAAGGATATAAAAACCTTCAAATATTCTCAGGGTCATTATTGGTGATAAGAACATGGTTGATCCAGCTTCAGTGGCTTCTTTTATTACAAAAGTATGTATGATTGCAGTTTCGGTCAAACATATACTCAGCCACATTTGCAAAATTGTTCATAACAAAATAATACAAAATATTGTGTCTATGGTATCTTTTTATCCTACTCAAAAGACAATTCCACTTATCCTGTCTCGATAACAATGTGTTAAGTTAATGAGCAATCCATGCTAAGACTAACATAGCGAATTGCTATATTAAAACGCATCCAGTGTAGAGACGAAATCGTTACTCTGAGAAAATCTGACATCAAACAATGCTGTGTACATATAGATTAAAATTTGAACACCATTCTCAGTTATATCACAAGCTGCCACCACCCTAGCTCAAGTGTTCAACTATGGGTGTTTACCTAGCACAAACTCATTTTTAGCTTTGCTGTCCAAATGTCTGAGAGATTATGCGACTGCTCATGTCTGTCCGTCCATCTGCTAGTATTTTTTTTTGCTCGTTACCCTGATACCGTCCACAGTTATCAAGTGAGGCTATATCACTTTCACAACTATTACGGTGAATATAAATGTAGCCTTCTTCTATATTGGTGGCGCCACCTACAATATCGTATCATACAGGTCAAAATGTGAAAATATTCTAAACACTCTAGCATTTTTAACTTTTGGCGGACCTTCACCAAATTGGGTGGGACTGTGGGGAAGGTCAAGGTCTAAGTTGCAAACGATACGGGTGACGCAACCTTTTAATTTAACGGAAAATGGAGCCAAAGGGAGTTTTAAAATGTATGCTTCCATATTTGGAAAGGGAAAAAGAGCTCATAACTTTAATCATATCATATATAGACAATGCCTGAAGGTAGAACGTTATGTAATATCAGTGACGTCGATTTTTTTGTGACGTCACAGTTCAAGCAAAGTTGAAAAAATGATTTTTCAATGGCAGGGTGTAGCTTTGAAATGAATGGCCAAGAGGATTTAGCCTGTAGACCAAAATTGCGCTTGATTACATAACATAAAAAATGGTATTTGAACACTTACTTTTAGGTCACTGTGACCCAGAAATTATGATGGTTAGCCTTTGTCCCTTTTTTTTTTTTTTTTTTTTTCGTCAATACCTCGAAAATTTATTTCCGGATTTGAACAGCGGGATATTTGTGGAAAGCTAGATGTAGGTCGCATATTTTGAAAATAAAAGGTTATTAATCCAAGTTGAAGGCCAAGGTCAAATGGCCAGTTGGATATAGGGGACATCTCGCAAATGCTCTGCAACCCCCATTTTTTTTTTTTTTAGACAGCCCATCTGACGCTCAAGATTTATAATCTGTATAAAAATATTAATCAGCATCAATATTGTGGCCACCAATAGTATTATGTGATATACAGGTCAGAATGTGCAAAACTTGTACCTGCCATACCGTCCACAGTTTTCAAGTCAGCCCAATATAACTTTCAGGACCTATAAGGTGTATTATAATTTATGTTTTTTACGATATTGGTGGCGTAACCTACAATATTCTGCAATGTAGGGGTAAGAATGTGAAAATCTTGTGAACACAGTAGCATATTTATTTTGGGGCAGATCTTACAATATGCTGCTAGTTTCGGGGGGGGGGGGGGGGCGGGCAAAGTCTAAGTTGGTAATGATACTAGTGGCAACATGTACAATTTGACGGAAATTATGGGCCAAAATTTCTTTCAAGATGTAAAATTCCATATTTTCAGAAACAATTAGAGTACACTCGCCGAATTTGTAAGATATATAGACGATCTCCAAAGCTATAATTTTGTATGTTATCCATGACAGTGACATATTTTTGAGGTTACCATGCCTGTGATGTTGAAAGAGGTGATTTGAAATGGCAGGGTGTAGCTTGGTCATCAATGGCGATGTCAACACGGCACCAGGCTTATGCGTCTCTTGCATTACATAATCTGGGTTACCTTGATCTTCTGTCCCAAAATCACCGAGGACAGAAGGTTAAGGACTCACTCATTGTTGTCTTTGCGCATGCGACGATATCAATCGTAGGGATTGTACAACTAAAATATGATTACATGTTGAGCTAAGTTCCATATGGTGGGCATTTTAAACACTAAATTTAGCTTTGTATGTTTAAAAGCAATTTGAGGACTCGCAACTTTGAAAGAAACAGGTGCAATAAAGCTACGGCGCCAGTAGAGTATTAGGCAAATAGGCCTCTTGTTATTTATTTACAATTTATAATTGTATCACTGCCTAATAGCTGATGACAAAAGCTTGCCTCCAGATCTGACATACTCGAGCTTGCATACAGAAAAATATCATTGCCACCAATACAGAAACGAGCCGCAAGATGAATCGAATGATCATGTATGCCTTTTGCTGTAAGGGAATATGCAAGGCCCTGGCATAAATTTCAAATCAAGCACATCTTCAGAAGCTTTCAGAGTGATGTCAACGCAAGGTAAAAAATTCACGACATATACATTTGTCAACTTTATGTGATGGTGCTCAGATTCAGAAGCTTTTAATCTGACCAACTAGGAAAACTGGGAAGTGATCGGCTCAGCAGTTCTCCTTTTGTTTTTGGCAGAGGTGATAAGGTTTGGATTTTGGGTGGTTGGGCCTCCGCGTTTTGGGAACACTGTGGTCTGTTGTTAATGAGGAGTGTTTCAGTGGTTGAGCGGACCGGTTTGGAACCACCAGTTGCCTTTTGTGGGTTGCTGCCTGTTGTGGGTCGGGTAAGTTATTTTCATATCTTTTTCAACATAGAATATGAGACGTACATATTAATTTCACAGAAAATATAATACCTTACTCTCATTGAACCATGACAGTGATCTGCCATGATACAGGCATATTGATGAATGTGGAAAATGTGTTGCTAGTTTTTGATACTAGCAATATATAAAATAGGTTCAATATGGATGATGATTTTGTATCAATGTGTGTTTAGGGGTTATGGCTCTGATATTTTAAAACAATACATTGTTTTAAAATATCATTCGATAGCCCTTTTTTTTCCCTGGACAACAACATGTCTTATCCTTTGTGAGCAAGATGAGGATCTGCCCGCGTATACTGTTAATTTTCCTTGAGGTGCAGTAAATATGAAAGCACCATGTTCTAGCCCATATGGCAATGGAATGAACATCTGAGCCATTCCTTTATATGGGTCCAATTCTCTCACATATGTGGCAAGCAGCCACATTTCAAGGTCATAAATGTTTTGGCCAATAAACTATTTTCAGATACACAGCACTGTAATTACGACACTATGGTCTTTTTTTGTGAAAGCAAAATTATTTCAGATCATAAGATTAATGGAGGCTTGCTTCAAGTTGAAATTTGATTGCAATAACTCCGAGCTGAAATGGAACTAAAAGCCCACGCAATGTAGCACATATGTATAGTAAACATTAGGTTCCTGACAAATATGTACATTCATGATGTACCCAAATGATGTAAATTGCGTGCGAACATATCAATGTTTCTTTGTTATATTGCAGATCAGTAGAATTATAAAAGAATTTCACCTTACAGTTCCATCTCGTGTTAAAAATAGATCCCACTTCCATAGTATTACGAAATTCCATGATAAATTCAGAGTAACGTATACATTTGAAGACAATCTCCACTGTCCAATTACACTGTACTTAAATAACCAGCTCAAGAACCAAGCATCTTTTTAAATCACACCAATGGAAAATAAATGTACCCATATCCAAATAAATTTTCCTGAATTTGATGAATCCTTAGTCTGATTGGTAATGGCTAAAATTAACTTAGAAGTGGTAGATCCATATTTCAAATTCATATATCCAAGCCGTTGCAATTTGATTACTTAAAGTGCTGCAAAGTATTCTGGATTTTTGTGCAGATAATATGTGTTGACGCTTGGTATATTTAGGCCGGACAGTCTCATCAAGGATAATACAACTCTAATTTATATGAATGAATAAGGCTTAAAAATATTAATACATCAGACTTACCGGCCCAATATATCGACATGAGGGAGTGTCCAACTGAAGTCACTGCAATAACACTGGATGAACACGTTTCGTGACTACCTTTTTATGGGCAGCTTATCAATGCAGTGTTGCGGTGGTCTTCAATACACTTGCCATGGCCTATACCTCTCATCATCTTTTCTGTGCAGAGCGACACCAGGACGTTATCTGGTTGATCTGGCGGTAGCAGATAGCATTGCTTTTATCAGTAGCTGATTTTCTCGTATTATAAACACAGTGGGTGAATATTCATGTATGGTAATGTTACGTCTGATATACACATTACAATTGTATTTTATGTATAAAACAATGATTGTAGCAGTGGTACACTCATGTTTTGTACAGGGTTAGGTCTGTATCCGTTTTGGACGTTTTGAATAGCAGAAGGTGGGACAAGTGATGTGATAAGATCACACCTGCAAGTAATGTTGACATGTATAGTCCACAACGTTGGGAGTGGTTTTCTTCCAAGTATCAAACAAAAGATGCAAATAATTAGAAAGACATTAAAAATCAAATAAAAGAAAACAAAACAAAAAACATCCAGAGAAGCAACTAGGCCAAATACTTGGTGCTGTGGCTGTTACATTTGTTGTACTAAAACGCCCGCGCAACATCCGGAATTACATGTTAAATGTAATGGCTCCCGAGTCAAGAGTAACTGATTATGGTTCATGTGAAGCTTGAAATGTTTTTCGTCAGATTAGACTTCTAATTTATTACATAATCACCCCAGCAATATTTTCTGTACTGCATAACCAGCGGTGTGTTTAAGCAACAAATGAAGCAGCTGTTTGTTTGTAAGAAGCAAAACAGAGGAGATTCCATGGCAAGTCGGACTGGCAATACAGGTGCAGCACTATGACAGAACAAAGTTCACATGTGAATAATTCATGTGGCTGTATCCATGTATGTGTGACGTAGAATGAAACAAACACATCACACCAAGTTAGCATTGACAATAGGCCTAGGGCATATGTTTTACAGTGAATAACCATTTAAACTTAAAATAAACAAAATCTTACGTGGCTGGAGGGTGAGGTACTATATTTCTCTCACGACGGATCCTTGTTGGTAAGAAAAGTCACGAGTGACCGCACTCATTCTCAGCCACGCAAGATTTTTTTTTATTTATTAAGAATCAGACACATAATTAAACAGCTTTCTATTACATTGTTGTTTCTTTGCTAAGATTAAAAACATGTCATTTTAAAACACTCGGGCTGCGTTACTGGAATCTTTGATTGGACACTAAAATATGAGCATCTCTCTTGCCATGCAAGGTGTTCCTCTGTGGTTATGCTATTTGTAGTAATTAACATTCCTATGACAAGCAATTCTGCCCACTTAATTACTATTGCTATAGTTGACTTCCAAATGCTGATGCCTCTGAAATGCTAAGGATATGTTTGTGCCTCCCCTTTATACCATTTTTTGTCTGCATGGGGCGAGTTGATTGTATTAATAGTTTTCATTTGTGACTGTTGTTGGTCTAATGACATTGCAATTGTTCTGCTACCTCAGACTCTGTACAATAGGACTGTATAGACTATTATACTTTATGCCGTTGTTAATCATTCGTGACTAGCATTTAGTAGATGCACAACCATAAGTGCTTCATTACAATAAAGATTGAAATAAACATATTACCCTTTCTCGTCTGAAGAAACTGAATACTGTGAATACATTTATTTTCACGGACATTAATTTTCACGGTTTTTGCATTTTGGACCTTTCACTGAAACTTTAAATTCACTATTTTTGTTATAATTCTTATCAATGCCTTGTTAAAAATATATTTTATTGGGTTCTAATTTTCACGATTTTGAAGCATCAGCGAAATAAGCGAAAATAAGAACACTGCAAAATTAAATGAATTCACAGTATGTTATGAGACAATATATATAATGTAACATAACATTACAAAGCTAGAGTTAGTATCGCAAAGTGAGCATATTTGCGAGATGCAAAGTCAATTTATGTAGATGTAAAACAAGTGTCACCCTCGTGTCCACACCTTAATGGACTTTTTCAGCTGAACTATCAAGTTTCTGTCAGCTTACGCCAACCGTTTTGTTTCCATCACACCGGGTTTTAAATAAATGTAAAATCCGAAGAATAAATACACTATAGACGAAATGGTATATTGTATATACTGTCGAAAGTAACATCCCTTTCCAGCAAATTTGGAAATGAAAAGAACATTATGGAATAATTGGATTAGATTGGTGAATGTACAATTATAACATTGGCCAGCCCATTTGCGTGAGATACCTAATGGATGAGCTGGGGGTAAATGTCATGGTGAGAAACTTAGGTGAAACCTATGGCGTTGTCACGATGTTCACTATGTCTACCCATACAGTATCTGCGACATCACAGTGGCTCGATTTGTTTTCAATAATCTTCCCATACTGCAATGTTTTTATGATCTCTTTGGCACAATACATCAGGGCATTTTCTAGCTTTTTAGGTGCATAGCTGACGCCATTGTGCGGAGCACCATAGATGACAGAAAAAAAGGCGTTTTCTGTTGTTCCCCCGCAAGCAGTGGTGTGTTCCCACACAAACATATGTAAATCTTGTAGAAATGATGAAACGCCTCTGATTATTATATATATATATATATATATATATATATATATATATATATATATATATATATATATATATATATATATATATATATATATATATATATACATATATATATATATATATATATCACCTTCAGAAGGATAATACATAATACGAACTATGCACAAGATGCATACATATTGACTATGACTCATTACTGCTCCTATACGACAGCAAGAAACTTGACTAGCTGCAGGGAAGATTAATGTATCACGCAAGATCAAAGGTGTTCCCTTACATATTAAAAAGACTAGACTAAGTTAATTTATGCACTTATTTACAAACTCACAAAGACCCAAAGTACTTTTCTTTACAACAAAGTGGGATTTCTAGGTTGCAATTTGCATTGCCTGCTTGTTTGTCCTCAATTTGGAGGAGACATAGCTGTGTTGCGTCGCAATTTTAGCTGGCCCAGCCGACCTGCAGTTAATATTGATTTATATTAGTACGACAAGACCATAAGCACGCAAAGAGTTTCTCTAAATAGCAGTTTCTTGCTATTGTTTACCTTAGTAGCATAACTTAAAATGCAATAACAAATATTTATTGCTCGCTAGGTGCACTTGTATCGATAAGAGGCAAATAGATATTAAAAACATAGGCATTCCTGTCATTAATTTAAAGACTCTTAACTTCCAAATCTTAAAATTCTCTAGTATTATCACTATTCTCATTGTTAAAATTTTGACGTATTTCATTTCATGAGGCTATGTTACAAGCCTATAAATGGATGCTGGAATAATATATTTTCTTAAAACTATTTCAAGATATGAAACATCTAATATTGTTTAGTTGCTCCCAATTAGCATATATGCAAAAATTATGGCCTAGGTCCTTTATGCACCTTGATGACCATTTGACACTTACCTATAAGTAGGTGTCCCTAGGGAAACTCTCAGTTACTATTTTAAACTGCCATGAAGTGACCTTGAATGAAAAAAAGTTTAAATTTTGGAAGTTAAAGTGTTGGTAATATGTGTTTATCTTTGTGGATTCGATGATACCAGAAAAAGTAAATTTAATTTCCATGTGATTTGTATAATTTTAGATACCATTAGTTTTGTTCAGAACCAGTTGGACAATTGTAAATGTACTTTGAACAAACGTTCAAAAATGATAGGACTCCGAAAGTGTCCTGGCACGGGAACACTCTCGACAAAACATTTCATAAGCAGTGCCTTGTTAGCGGACAAAAAAGCTGTTTAATCATGTGTTTTATGTTTGCTGCCAGTTTCATTTCTTCAAAGATGTTTAGTTTATCGAGCCCAACAATCTTTGTATATATGCTACAATGGTAAATTATATGGATAGCATGAGCCAAGGCACACTTTTTTTTCATATTTACAAGGGTTCCAATAAATCTTAACGTTACGTAATCTTCTAGAAAAACATTTTGTTTCTGCACTTTTGTTGTCTGTCATGAATGAATGAAATTTTATTTGGGGGGACTTTTGTGTTCTGCTGAGCCCAACAATGAAAAAATCATATCATTGCTCTTTTCACGAACTTTATGTTCCATGCACGACTGTAGTATCTTTGATTTAATTAGCCCGTGGTCTTCGCCTTTTAATGAGATATCTTCCTAACCCAGAGGTAGAAAAGATGAAGTTCAACTAACATAGTGTTCAGTTCTGTGCACACGCTGGCCCACCAAGTTTGTTCCAACCCAAAGGTTTTAAGCAATAAAAAAAACTTCACCCCCCCCCTCCCGAAAAACACAAAAAAGAACAAACAACAACAAAAAACAGGTGCAGGCGAAATGATATATTTCCAATCACCTACTTTACCTCTTATCTGAACTACAGAAACATAATACACATAATGTTGTGTATTTTTTTTTTATTTGAGGATCTTTTTCTTACCCCCCCCCCCTTTTTAACGGAAAAAAAAAAACCAAAACAAAACAAAAAGAAAACAAGAACAAAACATACATATTCTAGGCGTAAAGGTTGAAGCGCTCACAATCTGATTGTGCAAGTTAAATCAATAAAGTATGGAACCACGCCCTAAGAAATTTCATTTCACCTTGTATTTGATTTCATAACTGGTATAAGTTAATAAAAGGTGGCTCTAGTATTTCTGTGCGTAGCAATAAAACTAGAATGTTACTATTGCCGGATGGTGTGTCATCATTGTGGTTGAGGCGCCGTTCAAATGCACAGCGACCCAGCCAGGCAGAGCAGTTCAATGGTATATAGATAGATAGATAGATAGATATATACATAGATAGATAGATAGACAGACAGACAGACAGAGAGACAGACAGACAGACAGACATACAGACAGATAGATAGATAGATAGATAGATAGATAGATAGATAGATAGATAGATAGATAGATAGATAGATAGATAGATAGATAGATAGATAGATAGATAGATAGATAGATAGATAGATAGACTTTATTTCACCAGGGTTACAAAATTAGCGTGACCTTAGTTTACATTTTGGCCTTGGTTCAAAGTGAACACGGGCTATTGAATTTAGCATAAATGCAATCCTTGCAATAACAAGGCGCATGGTTCTTTATGTATAATATAGTTAAAACTGTCAACACGTTTAAATCTTTAAAGTGTGCCTAATTGGAATAAATTTCAATTTGACAACTTTTATTTTAGATCAATGGATGCGACTATAGCACAGACTTGTAGATTGAAGTTGATTTGCCTGTTCTATCCATAATTCCGTTCACAATATTTCATTATCTATGTTTAATTCTTAGAAAGCATTAAAGAAAATCTGAAGTTCGACTGCAACTTGTATGTAACATTAGTTTTAACAAATTCAACATTTGGATATTTCAGTGTGTTTTGTTAGCATAAAACAAAAATTAAATTTTGTTCTAATTCGATCGAAGGTGGTTGTAGGCCAAACCTTTAAATTGATGTCGTATTGCCATTTCTATTGGTAATAGATTGAAGATAATAAAAACTGAAAATGTGAGTGACAGTCATTTGCATAATTAAAAACAATGATTATTAGTCCAAGAAACCCAGTCAATTTCAATAATGGGCTTTGGTGATATACATTTTTCTGTTTTTAGCTATGATGGCATCTGCTAAGAGTGCAGCAGGAAACGTATGCACATAGAAGGAAGAAAACGAAAAAGGAAAGAAAGAAAGAATGAATGAATGAATGAATGAATGAATGATTGAAAGACTCGAAAATGTATGTGCTGGAACACAGATATGGATAAAGAACTCTTATAATCGTAGTCGTATTATAACCTGACAAAAAGGCACTTGAAAATGTAGTCCTTTCGTTTTCAGTTGGAGGCAAATATTTGTGTTTTGTTATTTTAACTCAGGTTGCTGAATGCTGCCGACATTATAATCACTTCAGGATCATAGTTGCTCTAGCCTTGTATATCTTCCTCCCAAAACAAAATGTGACACTAATGTTTTTTCCCTTACATTTCTCGTTTATATATTTATACATCTCGTATGATAGCGAGCTATTTGCACAATGTTGCCATAGACCATAACTATGAAGCCCGTGCGTGAAAATTTTAGGTGCAGAATTTACATTTTGTAACTTGCATTTTGTGATCTTTTGCGGTGTGGAGTGTGTCGTGCATAGGTGGTCAAAATAACCGTACCTCATTACATTCTCGTCAGTATTCCAATCTAACACAATTATTTAGAAAACGAAATGTGGCCTTTCGTTACCTGTCAGCCATATTTGTTGAATCCCTAAAGGGAATATGACAAGCTAAATGTAGAAAACCATTAGAAACACCTTTTATGCACCATGCAATAAAGGCCTACTTGACCCCTCTGAGGCACTGTTATGAGCCAAGGTTGTTTGAAATGGCAATTTTTGATAGGTTAGACAGCAGTCATTATCTTTTGCAGGTTTTTATAAAGGACCACAATTAAGAGTTAAGATAAATGTGATCTTATCAGCCAAACGAAGCATTTAGATGGCATGATGTCTTTGGTCACAACATCTAGCTTGGTAAAAGTGTTCCATTTAATGCCACTTTAGGTGGCTGCAATCTGTTTTACAACACAATTCAGTAAACAGAAACACACCGCTCAACAGTTGGTGTGGATGTTGAAATTATCTGTGCCTCAAAAAAGCGATGGCTTTGGACAGTTTAACTGTGGCCGGGAATTGCAATACTGACATGCAGAACTTTCGACCACAACTTATTGCGCTGGAACATAATTTTGCGAGGCTTTCCATATGGAATCCTGGTTTCCAGCTGGTAAACTCCTCCATGGGAGGCCCATTTCATTCTTGGTCCCTGTAGGCTGTTCGTTGTCTCTCCAACTTTTTCGTGGGCTTCTGGTGTGCTCTCGGCACAACATAACCTGGCAGCAACTACCGGAGCCCTTCAAAGGCAATATGAAAACGATCCAAGATTAAATGTCTTCAGAATGTACCAAGTTAGGACTTTTGAGCACTAGTATTTATATACTATGTAGGCTGTTGACAACTAGAACATATAAGAGTTGAAGAAGTGCTCCTCAGCAGGAGAGATAACTATCCTCATTGCCTTGAGTTTGGTCCACCATAATCCTTCCAAGGAACATGATTCTGGAGAAGTCACAAGTAAGAATTGCAAACTCAGTGTCTCAGCACCATCACGTAGAGCTGACAAATGTATATGTCGTGAAGTTTTTACCTTGCGTTGACATCACTCTGAAAATTTCTGAAGATTATAGTTAATTTGAAATCTTTGCCAGAGCCTTGCATATTCCCTCACAGCAAGAGGCATACATGATCATTCTATTCATCGTGGGGCTCGTTTCTGTATTGGTGGCAATGGTGTTTTTGTGTGTGCAAACTCATGTATGTCAGATGTGGAAGCAAGCATTTGTCGTCAGCTATTAGGCGGTGATACAATGATCTCTAAGTAAATAACAAGGACCTATGGGCGTAATGCTCTACTCGCACCGTAGCTTTATTGCATCTGTTTCTTTCAAAGTTGCGAGTCCTCAAATTGCTTTTAAACATATTAAGCTAAATTTAGTGTTTAAAATGCCCACCATATGGAACTAAGCTCAACATGTAATCATATTTTAGTTGTGCAATTCCCACGATTGATATCGTCGAATGCCCCAAGCCAACAATGAGTGAGTCCTTAACCGTATGTCCTCGGTGAATTTGGGACAGAATATCAAGGTAACCCAGATTATGTAATACAAGAGACGCAAAGGCCTTATGCCGTGCTGACATCGCCATTGATGTCCAAGCTACACCCTGCCATTTCAAATCACCTCTATCAACATCACAGGCATGGTAACCTCAAAAATATGTCAATGTCATGGATAACATATAAATTTGTAGCTTTGGACATCGTCTATATATCTTTTAAATTGGGCGAGCGTACTCTAATTGTTTCTGAAGATATGGAATTTTACATCTTGAAAGACATTTTGGCCCATAATTTCCGTCAAATTGTACATGTTGCCACTAGTAACATTACCAACTTAGACTTTGACCCCCCCCCCCCCCCCAAACCAGCAGCATATTGTAAGATCTGCACAAAAATAAATATGCTACTGTGTTCACAAGATTTTCACATTCATACCCCTACATTGCAAAATTTTGTGGGTTACGCCACCAATATCGGAAAAAACATAAATTATAATACACCTAATAGGTCCTGAAAGTTATATTGGGCTGACTTGAAAACTGTGGACGGTATGGCAGGTACAAGTTTTGCACTTGCTGACCTATATATTACATAATACTATTGGTGGCCACAACATTGATGCCGATAAATATTTTTAAACAGTTAATAAATCCTGAACGTCAGATGGGCTGTCTTAAAAAGAAAGAAAAAAAAAAAGGGGGGGGGGGGTTTGCAGAGCATTTGCGAGATGACCCCTATATCCAACTGGCCATTTGACCTTGGCCTTCAACTTGGATTAATAACTTATTATTTTCAAAATATGCGCCCTTCATCTAGCTCTCCACAAATATCCCCTCTGTTCAAATCGGGAACTAAATTTTCGTTGTTTTGAAGAAAAAAAAAACTTGGACAAAGCCTAAACATTATAATTTCTTGGTCACAGTGACCTAAAGGTAAGTCATTAAATTCCATTTTTTGTCATGTAATCAAGCGCAATTTTGGTCTGCAGGCTCAATTCTCTTGGCCATGCATTTCAAAGCTACACCCTGCCATTGAAAAGTCACTTTTTCAACTTTGCAGGAATTGTGACCTCACAAAAAATTCAACGTCACTGATATATCATATCGTTCTACCTTCGCGCATTGTCTATATATGATTTGATTAAAGGCATGGGTACGTTTTCCTTTTCCAAATATGGAAGTATACATTTTAAGATTTCTTTGGCTCCATTTCCCGCAAAAGGTTGCGTCACCGGTATCCCCACAATCCCACCCAATTTGGTGAAGGTCCGCCAAAAGTTAAAGATGCTAGAGTGTTCAGAATATTTTCACATTTGACCTCTATAATACGATGTTGTAGGTGGGGCCACCAATATATTGATTTATATTCACCCTAATAGTTGTGAAAGTGATGTAAGTCTCACTTGATAACTGTTGACGGTATCAGGGTAACGAGCAAAAAAATTACTAGCGGATGGACGGACAGACATGAGCCGTCGCATAATCTCTGAGACATTTGGTCAGCAGAGCTAAAATGAGTTTGTGCTAGCTAAACACCAGTAGTGGAACACTTGAGCTAGGGCAGTGGCAGCTTGTGATATAACTGAGAATGGTGTTCAAATTTTAATCTATATGTACACAGCATTGTTTGATGTCAGCTTTTCTCAGAGTAATGACTTCGTCTCTACACTGGATGCATTTTAATATAGCAATTCGCTATGTTAGTCTTAGCATGGATTGCTCATTAATTTAACACATTGTTATCGAGACAGGATAATTGGAATTGTCTTTTGAGTAGGACAAAAATATACCATAGAGACAATATTTTGTATTATTTTGTTACGAACAATTTTGCACATGTGGCTGAGTTTATGTTCGACTGAAACTGCAATCATACATACTTTTGCAATAGCAGAAGCCACTCAAGCTGGATCAACCATGTTCTTATCACCAATAATGACCCTGAGAATATTTGAAGGTTTTTATATTCTTCCTTCATGTTCAGATAACTTCAGTTAGTACTTGTACTTTTTATGTTACGAGTCATGTGTTCTCGTGTTTCTTGTTAAAACTGTTCATTGAACGGTTAAGAGCCTAGCACTCCACCCGTTGGGGTAGTCAAATAAAGACCATGATATAGAAAGACACATGAGAGACAAAACTGAGCAAGCTCCCTATCATTAATCAGTGACCATTATCTGCAAGATCGATATCCAAATTCAGTCCAAATTCCAATCCTTCCAAATATGAACAGTGAACATGAACATGAACAATTACAAACAACTTATGAAAATTCAGCAAGCCATGCACCTGACATCAACTCCAAACATACAACATCTATAAAATAATAATGATTGAATGAATATGAGCAGACAACAATTTTCATTGATGTTAAAGAGAATACTCCAAATTATGTGCGATCAATATTCAATCATAATCAGAATCGACAGTTATTACATAAGCCATATCTAAATCCAGTTAAATCAAGATAATCGTACACCAGTCATAAATACAATATGGAAGAAAGCATCTCTCTCCTGAATTGGGGTACTAAATAATTGTTAGTAGTGTCATCAACCGGGGATACTTTGAAAGGGGGGTGGGGGTGGGGTGGAGGGGCTTTGAACAATCAATTTTAATAACATCAATATAACAAAATTATCTAAAGCATACTATTCGCAGGTGTTATAACATGTCAGTTTTTACCATAGGTCTTATATATTTTATTTATAGTATCCTCTTGGTGCTGCTTTAAAGATCCTAGTGTTACAACAGATTGAAACATGGATACCGCTGGTAAGTAGCCGTACAATAGCAGACTATTTTTTTCTCACCAGAATAGCCACTATACACTTGTACGAAACGTCTTGGAATGCAAGATTTAAACAGAAATATAAAATACGTTTTTTTGTGTGTACTTATCACCTTAAATTTGTTTCATATTTTGTTAGCCATGAGTGATACTTTTTTTATTTTGGTCAGCGCCCGTCAAATAATTGGAGTTACTTTGAACATTCAAATTACCCCCTCGGGCCAGTTTGAGGGCTACTTTGAACGTTGAGTGTTGTACCAAACCCCGTTTTTCTAAGTGACATATCCTAATATCAGTAAATTGAATAAATATACTGATGCCCTTATCTAAAATGGGAAATAAATCAACGTCCAATAACTCATGTATTTGTGTTTTGATGCATGCAAATAAAAAGGCGGCTGGCAGTGTTTGCAGGAGTGTGGGGTGGCTAAGGGCACCCGGGATAAGATGGTGGTTGGGGGGGGGGGAGGGACCAAACGTAGTTATCCTTGAACAGGCAGGTCATAAATTTTCACCATCGCCATATACTGAGGTACGAAGGTGTCATAAAAAAAAGCCCAGGGTACATCAAAAATACACCAGTTCATACCCCCAAAATCCCAAAGTTTCCTAAAACCGCCAGTACTGCTTTGTACAAACTTTAATTTTCAATTGTGGTTCACAGAATATACAGAAATCATGTCATTAAGTACACTCAGTCGAACTAAACAAATACCTACCTAATGAAATGTAGTCATATATCCTACATTTAGTTGTAGCAAGGTCCTTTACAAGCGATCGAGGGAGAGGGGTCACAAACTACCCATACCACCGAATGGGGCAGGGGGGCTACGGTTTCAAGCCACTTCGCATGCCATTGTTGGACCCATATGGACAAAAATATCACAAGCCTACAAGGGCATGGGGATGCTGGTCTGTTGTTAAAAGTTCACCACCATAAATTGCTGCACATTTGCTGCATGCCGAAGGGTGCAAGCACGTTTGGGCCCACCAGTAAGCCTATTGTGGGTGGGTATTTTGACAGGTCAGTCAATCAGCGGCAACCCTACCTATGAAGGGACCATTTGAGTTCAAATTTTAAATGTGCAAGGGATTAAACTATATTTTGACCTTCCCTCCACAGTTGTATACATTAACTGTATTTGTACGTGAAATAACTTTCTGGTATATGATGACCCATTCATTTTTACTCAAATAATAATAATAATAATAATAATAATAATAATAATAATAATAATAATAATAATAGTAGTAGTAGTAGTAGTAGTAGTAGTAGTAGTAGTAGTAATAATAATAATAATAATAGTAATTAGTATAAATAAATAAATAAACAAATAAATAAATAAATAAATTAATAGATAAATAAATCAATCAATCAATCAATAAATAGATAAACAAATCATCTGACCTGTTAATCAGCAGAGATTATTTTATACATCAGCCGCCCGTTCTCTGCCCATTCTTTCCTAATACTTACTGCTTCTATAAAACCATCTGCAGATTTCAAAACATATCAATATGAAAACCGTGGTTTGCATGATATGGCTCCTGTGCTATGTGCAAGTGAAAGTAGTTCAGGAATCTTTGGCCATTGCGAAGAGGCTATAGTGCTTATGCAGTGTCCTCAAGCACACAAACAAATATGCTATTGGTTCATATTATCCTTCTGCTGAAAACCAAACGATATGCAAAATTAATATTACAATGTACAACACTGTGGCATGTAGTATTTAAAGAGGTGGTCATGTATGGGGAATATGCTAAAGCAACAAAGAAAGTTTGGCTGTGCGGTAATTGGTTGCCTTTTGACTTCAAGATTTTCTGGTCTTTCCTTTTCTCTGTATTTTCATCTAAAAATTAACATTATTCTATTTGCAAAATGTATATACTAGTATATTGACAGTATAGAAGGAGGTAGCCATATATGATACATCATGATCACTATAATTTATCAAACTTATATACTAGTTCCTTACTGCAATAATTGGTGCCCTTCTTCCACAAATGTTTGGAAACCGCGGTTTACCTACCCAATTAACAGGAATGGCTTGGGAGGAACATGTATCACCATCCAAAGGCCGCTGTGACAAATGATCCCTGGACGCAAAATAATTATAAGTCTGTGCTTCGGATGACATCTATCATAACGAACAGGTGATTATGATTCCCCAACAGAATGCTAGTTACGGTTTTGAGGAATGTCTGTCATGACGCTACCCTATAGCTAAGGAGGATCAACTGGGGAGTCAAAATTGCCGTGTCGATGTTGGCTACCGAATTTTGCAATGCACTGAGAATACTAGAATAGGGCTGTCATGTGCATCATAATGTCATGGCATCATGATACAAAACTCTGCAGACATATGATACCCTGGGTTGTCGCTTCGTTTTTGGCACACGCAACGTCCACCAGGCACTCAGCAGCAGTACTATTCCCTTAATTTTTATTTTTGTTGTAGTTCAACAACATACCGTAGAAACGTCAGGTTTTCTACAAGACAACATCAAGGTATGATTAAAAAAAAAATGTTTTCTACTACAGGTCAACTGTTTTGTTGACATACCCAGCAATGCATCATATGCTATTTACTAATCAGAAGATGCCTGACGCATTATTTAAGCTAACAAATAAAAGCAAGCTGTAATACAGATGCTAAAAGCAATCATGCTAATTCCATGATTGAAATATATATAAACATAATACTTCGTTCAGTGAGCGATGAATGAAGCTGAAACGATTAATTGGCAAGCAACAACCATACCATTGCAAACAATATGGACTGTAGTTCATGCGACTTTACCAGGGTTAACTCCTCTGATTCCCTTATAACACATCTGGTGGTCTGGAATGTTTTATAAAATCTAAAATAAGATTTAATGAAGGTTTCTAAGACTAGTTATTGACCCATCGCCTTTTCATTATGCTTCGCCAGCTTACTATGTTTATTCCTATGCTGACATAGATTTTACATACACCAGTAATAAAACCGTTAGCAGTGTGTTCCAGTTCATGTATATATGTCTTCCTGCCTACCTGTTGAAACAGGCATACCCCAGGAATTTATACATGGCCTGCTGTTGTTCTTGGTTCATGTCAAATATCTTGTTGATGACATAGCAGCCAGGTATCTTTTCTGATGACAAAAAGCCTACTTGAAATTATTTAATAGCCAGAGCACAAATCATGACAATCTCTCTTGGATTCTTCATAGGGGTAAATTGCATTGAGTACTCTTTAATCCCTTGAAGTGATTGTAGGTTATTTTCTCTGTCAAATACAAAAAAAGCCTTACTGCCCTCCCATTTATATGGACTTACTCTGCAGTTCCGAGGCCGACACCCATGCCCACCTTGGAGTCCCTCTCAGTGTGATAACAAAGCTCCCTAGTGCAGCACCTTCCTCTCCAGGGTCTAATACAAACCCGTCTGCAAAGCTTTTTGACCAGGCTATACTCTTCTATGATAAGACTTATTCTTGACCGCAGTTTTGCTTGTTTGATATCTCTGTGTCTGAAAAGCCATTGTTCTTAGTATATAGAGGCACTTTAAGAAAATTAAGAAAATTTGATGATGTTTAACTCTTTCAGTGCCAACTGCGACTAAAGTCGAAAAACGGAAAACGAATTCCAATGAAGTATACTCAGAATACTAGATTCATGTTTCTGGTAAAAAGACCCTTAATTCAAGTGCCAGTGTGCCTGCAATTACCTTGAATATAATAGTCAAAATCAACAGCTTTCCTCGGTGTACGCCGGGGAAAAGCTATTATATACTATTCACCTAAAGTGCACCAAGAAAAGTTGTTTGCTCGATCAAAAATATGGCACCGAAAGAGTTGAAGTAGGCAGTTTAAACATATTCTAATATTTTGACTACAAATGTGCATTATCAATCACCATGCTACAGCAGTCATGCAATAACATTACCGATATCCTGACTTGCAGTACTACTGAAGGCCAATATTTGTGGACCTCGTAATGCCGGTAGCATTATTTTCTCAGGCCAAAAGCATGCAGAACACACAAAGTTTTACCTGAGACTTGTGCCACAGCCCCTTTTGGCTCCAGGAGATAACACCACTTTTCTTGTCCCTGCTACATGAATTTTCTTGGCCTGCTGTATAGAAAAATATACCTTCAATTTTCTTGAATTTCTGTGTATTATAAAGCACTGCCCTTGTAGATCTTCTTTATTTGACAAATACTTATTTGGCTTTGTTGTGATAAAGACTGTATGCTACAACTTATAGTTATCGTGGAGGCTGACTGTGTGACACATAACACCACGCTTCTCATCCCTGTTACATGGATATCTGTAGCTTGGCGTATCGAAATATACCTTCAATTTTCTTTCTGCATATTATAAAACACTGCCCTTGTAGATCTTCTAGAACTCTATTCTCCAACTTATAATTATCATGGAGGAAGCGTGTGTGAAGTATAATGTCCCGGATTCATAACAATCACAAAAACTTTGTAGGCTCACTTTCTTTTATTGCTGTAAACCCAACTAGCTGACAAATAAGAAAATAAAAAAGTGAGAGCCTATTATGTCTCTATTTATCTTTGGCTGTAAGCTGTGCATGAAATATGAGAAGTCCATTCATCTGCATACAAGTTGAAATCATCCATTAATCCTAGAAAAATGAATACCAGTGGTTTATTGCCTTTCTTTCCACATATAATTAATCCAGCAATAACAAGTTTTATGGAATTAGTATATATATATATATATATATATATATATATATATATTTTAAATCTTAAGACCATGAATTAGCACACAATGAATACCAGTGGTTTATTGCCTTTCTTTCCACATATAATTAATCCAGCAATAACAAGTTTTATGGAATAAGTATATATATATATATATATATATATATATATATATATATATATATATATATATATATATATATATATATATACATATATATATATATATATATATATATATATATATATATATATATATATATATATATATATATATATATATATATATTATATATATATATATATATATATATATATATATATATATATATATATATATATATATATATATATATATATATATATATATATATATATATATATATATATATATATTTAAAATCTTAAGACCATGAATTAGCACAACACAAGGGCAACGCCAGTAACCACTATAATGCAAGGGTTGCAAAGAATGCGACATGTAAAGTAGGTCTCAAAACCCTGTGCTCTTTGGAAGTTTTAGTTCTTAAGAACCTACATACTATGCAGGGAATGCGGATCTGAATCATTATTAATACTATCATATTGATAGAGCTTTATCACCCCTACCAAATATGAATGCTCAGTTTCATATAATACAAGGGCCCTCATAGGGCTCTTTCGGCCTCCCATGCACCCTTCTCGCCTATTGTGATGATATGGTTATTCAACACTTTGTTAATACCCCCAAAACAGTGGTAGCTAATCGTTGATATTGCTGTAACCGCTGACCAAATATCTATGATACGCTGTTTTGCAGGGTGTCAGTTGTAATATCAGGAGGTCTGTTACTTGCAGGTTAAAGCACTCGATCTTGATATATGTTCAACGTGTCCTCAGCTCTAGATACACTATGTGACAGGTTTCTGGGTTCCAGACGTGCTGTGAACAAGATCAAATGGATGATCACGCCAGTGGTGCATCTCATGCTCAAGTTACCTTAAATCACCTCCATGTTCCCCTATGCAGAAGAATATTGAAATTAACTGAACTCTCCTCGACCTATACCATGGATGCACCCATCTGCAGTAAATGAAATATTTATTATTTGTGCTCTTGTCATAAGCATATATATCGACAAAGCGTTTGAATGAACAGACTCTACGGGTGCTAGTCATTACCGCTCCTAGTCGTTGTCACAGCAACAAAAATAAGCATTGATAAGAAACACTGACATCATTTAGACAGTATTTTGTTGATTGATATGATACAATTAAATGACAATATATATGTGTGTATTGTGGTCCAATGACTGAAGCTACAGCATCAGTCTCTCTCTCTCTCTCTCTCTCTCTCTCTCTCTCTCTCTCTCTCTCTCTCTCTCTCTCTCTATCTCTCTCTCTCTCTCCTACTTTTTTTAACATACTTGCATAATAACTATACATTGGGAACACTTAATGAGTCTGGTGAAAGTAGTAGATGAAATGCTTTCACTCACAACTATCGACATTTTCTTATATACGGTAATTCTTTCGCACATTGATGGATGCTCCATTTTATAGACTAGCTGTCGGGGTCCATTCAGTATGTGTTTAGAACATTTCTCAAAACTTCACAGAACGGGAGACATAAATTGGTGACATCTGAAGATACTATTCATAAATATTCGTATTTCAGAAAAAACATTACCAAGATTAATACATTTCAACGAAACAATGGCAGCAAGGGCATTCACGAGTTACCAAAACATCAACATTTATCTTCCAACTGGATGCCAAGAAGAAAACTTCGCTCCTGACTTGAGACAGGCATTCAGCTTGTTTTTTTTTTTGTTTTTTTTGTTTTTGTTTTTGTTTTTAAACTGTTCATATTAACCCCTGATTTACTCTTAACCACCTACATACTCTAGCGTTTCCAATATGTATAGGCCCAACCACTTACAACGGAAATCCAAGTCTGGAACATGTGTGTTTGTTTAAGGGAATGACATTGTCGAAGAATGAGGAAACCAGAAAAAAGTCCGATTCTAGGATCACAGCATAAACTGCGTCTCGATATCAAGTGGCGACATACACAAGATATGGTAATGGTTAGCTTGTGCCGATTAACTAACACCATCAGGCAATTAATATTCACTCTCAGATTAATTTTAGGTCCTATTCTGCCGGAATAAAACACAAGTGCAGTGAAAAAAAGTAAATGTGTCATAAACGTGCCATTTTATCTTAAGTATTTATATAAAAAGGATAACATACGGAATTATTCATGATGTCAGGTGTTTTATGGACCAATGTTTTGCAGCAAGGTACAGGGAATACCAGACATCAATATTGATTGTGTGCAATTAGTTGAACTAGACCTTGCTCAATTTATCTTGTTTTGCATTTAATATAAAAAGTTGATGCATATTGTTTGCGGATACCTTTTACATCCAGACTAAAAAAAAACTTATATAGTGAAAAGGACGACCAAACTGGAAGGTCCCCAAATCAAAGACAAAATTAATAAAACCGAAATTCGGATTTCGAAATTAACGCTTTTATCATCAAGTTGGTTTTGAAACTTTTAACTTGGTTGTACTGAGGCTAAAATAAAGGTATATAGGACGTGTCAGTCAACAGAGTTCCAGTGGCTTTTCTTCTTTTCCATTCATTCATACTGTGACGGATAACACGTTCGCACAAATGTGGACATGTGCTTCATGGTTCAAGGTATTCCTGATATTCCCAACCACACGCATGTGAAGATATGTTATCGTCGTATATACGGCTCCAAGTAAATTTAGTCATTGTCACGACTTAAGTCAAGTTTAGGTCATTAATCTACTTCTGCACCGCTCATTGGGGTTCCACTTTAATGGAACCGTTATTTTGAAGATTCCTTTACCTTTGCAAAACACAAAAGCGGTCTAAAATATATTAAATTCTGCTTTCCTGTCTCTATTTTATCTGTTGCCAGGATAACTATTCCATTATGTGGCACCTCGAAATAAAAAAGTTTATACATGCGACATTTTAATGATGACATCTGATTAATTTCAGCCATGTAAAATTATTGGAAAAGCTCTCAATTGTGCCAAAAGACATAAATGTATCACAAATTTATTATAGGGCTCCCTTGAACATGCTGCTGTGGAATTTTGCTCTTAACGATCAAAGCCAAAGGAGTTTTGCTCATTTTATCGATTTAACATTGTTTTATTGCCTTCAAAACAATCTCTTCATTCACACTCTGGTGATTCTGAATATTGCAATAAGTTTCCAACTGTTTCCACATCCGATGAAAAGCTATAGGGATTATAACTGAAATTCCACATGATAAGTTGTTCAAATCCCTTTCTTTGCATTCGACTACCATGTTCCGTATGGGTTTTATATATTGTAATATCGCGTTTCTTACGCAATATAGTTGCTAGTCTTTGTTTATATACAGATGCCAAATAAACTATGGTTTACTTGATTTCCCAAATATGTTGTGGACATGAACAATAACTACATAGTTGATTACTTTTATCTTTATTTCTGTTTTGATTCTCATTCAAAAAGTGAAAGAGAAAAAAGAAAAATAAACAAACAAAAAAAAAAGTACTACATAAGCCCCGCGTTCTGGGAAACACCCTCTGTACATAGAATTTAAAGTAACTATGTGGCAGTAAAAGAGACGTTTCTCCTAGGGGGTAATTGCAATTCATATGTCAGGACTGATTTTGAAAAAGTAGTTTTGAATGGTTGATACATTAACATATGGGGGATGATGATGATGATGATGATGATGATGATGATGATGATGATGATGATGATGATGATGATTTTATTATTATTATTTTTTTTTGGCCTCCATTGTTAAGGAAAATATACAAAATATCCAGAATATATATATATATATATATATATATATATATATATATATATATATATATATATATATATATATATATATATATATATATGCATAACATGTAAGAATGCATGGATTGACCCATATCTACAAGAGGTCGACGATAATGTCGTGTTTGCATATCTCGATCTAAGTCTTCCTTATGACCCCTTTCAGCCAGAAATAATAACAAAATGTTGTACGTAAATATCAGGTGCGAGGTACATGGACAGAGACGAAAATTATTTGGCATCCCATTCCTTAAAGTCCTGGTCAGGTGCAGTCTCATAAAGGATTTTTCTGAAGCCGCTTGCAAGGACATGGGAACTTAAAACGATGGCAATTTCATCCATCCATTCAGAGGGATAAATTTCTTTTATACATACTATTCCTTGTCAAAATGCACATGAATCGTTAGTTTTGAAAAGAGCAATTCCTGTAATCCTTAAAGCCCCCCCCCCCCAAAAAAAAGAGGGGGGGGGTGGTGTGGAGAAGAAGAAGAAGAATCTGTCCAAGATCAGACATTTTGCTGTGACTATCCAGATATTACAACATCATAACTTACGCGTTTTACGCCATTGCTTTTCCAAGACGATCAAAACAGTATGGCAAAAATGGTTATCTGCATTATGTAAGCTTAGTGAAGACTTGCAATTTGAGGATATAGGGCACAGTATAGATCCTTTTTTTACTGTGTGTAACGTGTGAAATCCAAGCAATATAAAGCGGTATCTGATGCTTAGGGAGTTAAAGAGAAGAGTAATCCAAGTCTAAACCAGAAAAAAAGTCGTTTTTATATTTCTAGAATGAAATTCAACTTTCTTATTCCAATGGACTCATGTCCGAAGACCATGCAAAGGTAAAATCTATAAAATATATACTCCAGAATTGTAAATGATGCTTTCTCAGTTCCGTAAATCTATAATTTTCATGAAGCCAGTGAAATAAAAAGCCTGACCCCAATTCACCGGATATAATATCTCTAACTCCGTGTCCACATAATTTTTTTCTTTCTCCCTTTTTCTACAAATAGTAGCTCTTTTTTTACGAATTCTCTCCATTAATAAGACTTTTCCTATTTCCCAAAATGCCCTACATGCTGCCAAGACGGCATCGTAGCCCATAGCAGGGTCATATTTGGAAAATGAAACGAAGACCATGAAAATGAAACATGATTAATGATCCTCGCTGCACGTTTATTGCCGAAGCAGCCTACGCTGTGTTTGCAATTCGCTTATCAAACAGATCCAAGATGCCTACATATATTACTCACATATGGTTTTGGCATTTGGAACACTTTCACACCAACTTTCCAAAACACTTGTGGTTAAGTATTAGAATTGTGGCATATCATCATGCTGGATATGTGTTCCACTATCAGTCAAACGTTTGTCACTGTAGCTGGAGGAAGCATTTTTACACATTTTGTTCCCGTGCTTCTGTCTTACGTTTTTTTGAAAATGTGAAATATTAAAAGGTGATGCATGAGTGGCCTGAGAGGAACACACTGTCATTTTAAAGATATTTTCTGCCGCTAAAATTCAGCAAATTTTTTTTTTTCCATCCGTTCTCAGGACAGTTGCTGTCCCACAGTCACTGCAAAAATAGATATGTTTTGTTCCTGTGGTCAGGTGTTTGGGCGTAAAATGTGTTAATAAAGTTTCGGCTCATGTCACTCAAGAGAAGGGTTCTAGTGTCCACCAACCTAACCTGAAAAAATAATCAAGTTGCAAATCGTTTGTGTCAAGTCTTCCCTTACAGTCTGTTTACACATTTTATTTACACATCAGAAGCATTTGTATTATTTTTGTGTCCGTCATTGCCACCGTCAAAGGATATAATTGCCTGTATCAAGCCCAAATGACATTAAAAATGTATAGACAGTTTAACAGAGGAAAAGGGCCCAAGAGGATATTTGTGTTTAAAGTGTCTGAGTGAGACCCTCTCCCAAACATCAGGGATCTCCACAAGTATAATTAAACAGTTCAATGATATCATTATTATGGTTAATTTCATATGCAATGTATAGTACACACACTGGAAGTTGATATAAGTTTGCTTGAAATTAAACTATTTTGAGAGAAAGAAGACTAAACTTGGCAATACCTTGTATGGGCCATTTGCATATGCCTACACAATTCCCGCACACTCAACATAATTTTTAATTCTGCATATTGATACATTTTCATCCATCATAATTGCCGCTGCCCAACTATCCAATGCAATGTAAGTTTACAAAACTATGGGTGTATGTGCCAAAGTAAAAGACCAACACTTTAGCAACAAAGTGGATTTTGGAAGAAGGTACATGTTGACACTCTTTAGCTGTGTAATAATATCTGCATTTGCATAATTGGAAATGGTCACCAGCTTTGAGACATCAATATCTCCTTATTATAATGATGTTTTAAACAACAACGTTCAACGAGATGAAATGGGAAACAATTTCATTCTGAGTTCAACGGGAGTGGCTGTCACTTTCATGGGGTAATAACTAGGAAGTAACTCGACCAGGAAAATAAGCCTCATGGTAAGATTGAACATACAAGTCTTCCATTTCATACACTTGACAATAGTGCACGCGGTAAAAACACAGAAGCAAGCAAGCTGCTTTGTAATATGAATAACGCAGTCTTTGACTGACAAATTTCGGTAAGGCAAGATGCCATTAGCGTTAGCTTCATTTTGAAACAGAACTATTTGACAATGGGCTAAGACGTTTTTTCTCTTTTTTTTTTATTTTTATGGTCACTCAAAATTCCATGTGAACACTACATGGTAGTCCACACAAATTTAAATGGGTATTGTCAAACAGACCACCATTTTTGGTACACTGCATGTTAATGACCGTAAGAACCAGCCTGGTGGCACCATCGTATAGGTACTGTATTTGTACTGACATCTATACAGGGTGCCTATGCAACTTGTAGTGACATACAGTGGATAAATTACAACTCTTGCTTTTCTTCACTGAATCGCGCTAAAAAAAGCAAGGTCCGCATGTCCAGATTTGGGACGGAATGACGTGACCAAGTCAACATTGCAGTGGCCTTGGCTACAGAGTTACTTTCTATTTTGATAAATGGAAAAAATCTGTATATAAAAATGAAAAAAAGAAATGATATTGATTTGGTTTTCAAAATTGGATAAATTCCAACCATTACAACGCAAAACACACCATTCCTGTATATATATATATATATATATATATATATATATATATATATATATATATATATATATATATATATATATATATATATATATATATATATATATATATATATATATATATATACATATGTATCTTTATGGAGATAAATTATGTTAATCACACCATTATATATACTAAGAACCTATGCATTCCAAATACACGTTTTAAAATTTCATCCTCAAATTTAAACCGTCAACTGAAATAAAGTTTAATATCTAAATTAACTCAGAGGCCAATTTGAGTATGCATCCATATTAAACATCTTGGCATGATTTATTTTGCTGTCCAGTTCAGTTTGTCAATTTGAAGTTGCTACAATTCACAGCCCACACAGGCCGCACTCCATACTTATCTGTCGGAAGTGGACATATCCCTATTGTTTTTCCTTGACAACGAAGTACAACACACACACAGACACACAACATGCAACCTATATTATATTTACAGCTGACTACAACTACAAATACAAAATCTGCCAGACAATATTTTTTTTCTGAATTCTGCTTGTTTGGCTAAAACACATCACTTTATAAGAACGACACTGATAAAAGAATGCACTTATCGGAAAGAGTATCAGGCTTACTGAATGCAACTTGAAAACAAATAATAAAGGAAAAAAGCTTGTGGAAGATATGGGCATTATCGATCTGTTGCTGCAATTTGAAATGTACAGTTACGCCCGGCTAAAAGTTAACAGACAAACGCTTTTTTCCCGTTTTCCTGGTGTTTGGCTCGTGTTTGGAAACGTTTGAAAACGTTTAGAATTTGTTTGGAAAGTGTTTGGAATGTGTTTGGAAAGCGTTTGGGAAAAATCTCAAACACTTTTACAAAACGTTCGAACACTTTCACAAAGCTACCGAACATTTCTCCAAACGCTTTCAAACACTTTCCCTAACGCCCTTGGAGAACTACCCAAACGATTCCAATCACTTTCACAAACGCATTCAAACACTATGCATTTCGAACACATCCATTTAAATGATGAAGAATCTCCAAACGTATTTTCAACAGGTCCAGCAATATATGATGTACCTACATGTAAATGTGCACTTATCCAGCATTATACATGTAGGTTGTATATATTTATATAAAACACGATCCAAATATGCTTACCCAAGTGTCTATTTCAACCAAAATTAATTAAAGACTTATTCTTCATTTAATATGTCATGAATACTTCATCTTTCTAAAACTGTTTTGGAGTAAATCCATAGGCAATATTATGATCAAATCATGATTCATGATTCCATCATGATATTGCCTATAAATTCACTCCGAAATAGTTCCTAATTTTCAATTAAAATATATATAATTACTCCAAGGACCAATGGAGTATCGCCTGGCTTCTGTATTTCCAATCGAAATTTTAAAAGTTAGCCTTTTTTTGAGAACTTCACTTTCAGAAAAAGTATGATAGCGACTGGATATACATGCTACTGAAAGATCTGTAGCTTTATAATAAATGAAGTGTTGAACCTGTTAATGTAGGTATATTATTTGTTTTCTTCTACCTATACTTATTTTCTTTCTTAATTAGGTATGACCATGTCATAATATTGTTGATTACCAGTTACAATATAAATGTTAGCAGGTAAAGGCGACAAACACATATTTCCAGGAATGATTTGTCACTGAGTCATTTTTTCTTTTCTTCATTTCATGTTAATTTGAATCAAATATAAAGCGGACTTTGATTTGTGGAGCCAAGATTAGCGAAGTTTGCATCCATGAAAATTTCAACTTTATTGTGAAATATACATAGTCGAGCTTTTTGGCTGATCCATAAATGAAAGCTTGCACACGTTGGGATTTTTAGGTGCTGATAAGCTTTTTAGAAACTTGTTAAAAATATTCCTGTCATTAGAATTAGATTACCAAGTGTACGTGTACATGTATCACATACGTTTGGCGCAATGTGTAAAGTGTTTGAAAGCGTTTGGAAAGGTGTTTGAAAACGTTTGGAACAATGTTTGAAAGCGTTTGGAGCAGCGTTTGAAAGCGTTTGGCAATGTGTTTGTAAAGTGTTTGTAAAGGGTTTGCAAAATGTTTGCTACGCGTTTGCAAAACGTTTGACTTTCAATGAAAGTGTTTGGAAAACGTTTTGGAAACGTTGGTGCGCTTGGCGTTTGTCAACTTGAACGCGAGCGTAACTGTATAATGCAAGTATATATTGGGCACTTCGGTAAGAACTAGTTCAACTGAAACGTACCACAAATCCTGCATCTGCGTTTTATATCTATATGACAAGACATATATACATGTATATACACATAAACATATATATATATATATATATATATATATATATATATATATATATATATATATATATGTGTGTGTGTGTGTGTGTGTGTCTATGTGCCTTGTTGCATGTATGCACACACACACACACACATATATATATATATATATATATATATATATATATATATATATATATATATATATATATATATATATATATATATATATATATATGTATACATATAAATGTGTATGTGTGTGTGCGTAGGTACGTCTTTATTTATGTACGTGATCTAATAAGCTCTGTTATGAGTAAAAATTCTTGCTATTTGGACTTAGTGCCAAAATTGATCGAAGTTCCCAGAGAAGAATTTGGAAGTCATGTTGATGCTTTGGCAAATCTGGATCTGTTTCCTGCCATTGCTGGGTTTGGAATTAATGAATACAGATCATGTTTTTTTTTCTGTACTATTTGATAAATACTTCATTGGCTATGTAATATTTTGGGCTTTGTATTCCGACCCACAGTTAAAGTGGAGGTAGAGTTTGTTTATAATGTTCCAGATTAATAAATATCACTAGAACGATGTAGGCCTACTTTATTCTTTTGCTCTAAACTTAGCTGACTGACAAGTCGGGAACTAAAATGTGATACCAGGCCTCTTTCCATTTTTCGCATAAGTAATGATATTAGTGTTTTTGGTGGTTAGGCCTCTATATTTTGGAAACACTAGTATCTGTAGTTAATGAAGAATATTTCAAAGGGTGGGAGGACCGGTATAAAAGCACCAGTTGTCTTTTATAGACGACTGCCAGTCTCAAGTCAGGAGTGCAATTTGGTTCTTCACATTGGTATTGGAAGATAAATGTTGATGCTTTCACAAATCTGGAATATCTTTGCTGTCTTTGTTGGGTTTGGAATTTATGAATATGGATCATGTTTCTGTGTACTATATCATAATATCCAAAGAAAGCTGCACAAGCATCTGAGTTCACTTTATTTTGTAATTATAACCTGGTCCAGCGAATTGTGGTCAAAAACTCAAAAGTGTTGTCTCGAAGGTTTGGAATTACCACCCTGAATCCCTTTAGTGAAACAAAATGTTCAGCTTATATAGAACTTAAAGTTTTCTGACCCATTTTCCATTTAAGAGTACAACTCGCAGATCATAGCTGTCCCATTTTCAGTATTAACTCAAGTTGTTTTACTAAGTAGATAATTACATTGCGATAACGGAATAAAGATCAACCATTCCAACCGAAATAATCATATATATATATATATATATATATATATATATATATATATATATATATATATATATATATATATATATATATATATATATATATATTCATATATATATATATATATATATATATATATATATATATATATATATATATATATATATATATATATATATATATATATATATATATATATATATATATATATATATATATATATATGTGTATATATAAATCACAGCTAGACAAAGTTGAAAATTTACAATAACAAAAAAATGCCTATCATTCTGCGTTACTGAATGATGTTACCACCTCTTAAATGTTATTTATTGTAATGCAACAGCGTAAAAAGTAAAACATCTCGGTGTGTTTTCGACAAACCTTTTACACATCCACACGGAGTATCCCAATCACATCAATATAAAAATAAGAGTAAAAGTGAAAAAAATCTAAGACCCTAAGTTGCAAAACCAGACACGTGCAACTTTTATATCTGAATTCTCATGTAGATTAAATCAGTGCTATCGATAGGCTTAATTTTGGCGACAGAGTGGGAGATACGGGGTTGAATGAATGGCTTGCCAACTGTATCCCTGATGACCAAGACATATCGTACATAATTTTATGTTATGATGTCTGCCATTGGGATAATGCCCCTCTTGGAAAAAAAAATCATTACCAGGCATCTTTTTGTTTCCACAGTGTCACGTAGATTGATTATTATGGCAGAAGAGCTACAGCCTCGCTGATGGACACTTTGTCAGGTGAAACACGCACGTCTTAGGTAATATTTTGCCTGATCTGACCTCAGACCCACCACTTGTACTGAGGAAGATCCGACCATAAGTTATAAGTAAGCAACAGTCATATCTGTATTAGTAAAGAATACAAGACATGTGTATTTTTTTTCTTCAGAAATCTCATAATCTATCATAAAGCACCAATGACAATTATCTCGCGTGATACGGTTGTATTTCATATCATAGAACTAACTGGAATTTGCTGCTATATAAAAATGATTTGAACTCTTCCGAGTTAAAAAAATGACGTCGGGCCTACGTAAGGTAACACATGAGTTCACAAACATCAAGTTCCCTAGAGACATATGGAATCATGATATACTCAAACCACGTTGATTGCTGGCACAAATGGCGTTGAATCCCCGTTTTATATTTCAGCTCGGTAGAACTACAATTAATTGTACCATTTACTTTACAGGTACGTATAGTTTCAAATCCATCTGACTTCTATAGTAGCACGAGATCCCGTGACATAGCTACAGTAATGTACCTATATGAACAAAACTACCGATGCCTATTACATTATTACTTTAATAAAAAGGTATGGTTAATCTGACATCTATGAATTGGTGAATCACGCATATTGAAAACAAATATATCAATTCGTAGATGTAATCTCACTCTGTTGAAGAGTAAATATTGCTTTCAAAAATATGATGAGTTATCAAATTGATTGTCATGGACTATAGTAACTTTGAAAATATCGATGTGTTTTTTACTTCTTTTTCATCATATTCAATAAATGTACCATGTCTACAAATTCCTACTGCAAACAGGTGATATGTACAGGCATTTTTGACGATAGTGCTGCACAGTGGAGCATAAAATGCTCATTCCCACGCCAGCCGATCACCTGCCGATAGAAGGGTTCTTCTAATCAATGTGTTTTGTTTGTCTCTACAATCAGGTATTATTCCCTATAATAGCCATGCTTTCGTCTCTGACATATCCTCTGCGTCTAAAGGCGTGTCAGGAAACTATTTTCTGTATGTCAGCCCTTCCAAGAAAAAAATATCACACTTGGCTTTCCCCTGATCAATCTTTAGCATAGTTTGACTCACGTTGAAAAAGCTATGGTGAAGTACAGTTTATTTGGATGTGGTTATCAAACTAGTTCCGGGTAAGCTGCACTGCAGACTAATTTATTTTAGTCTATTGAAAATGGTCAGTACAAGTCTTTGTGGGAAAAAACAAAGAAATTCAGCTAAACGATTGACTAATATGGCTTTTTGTTTTGCTAAAGAATTTTGTCATGTCACCTCTCCAAGCTCTGGTTGTTCCTAAACATTCTTTCATCTCTAAACACAATCAAAATTTATGGTCATGTGCATAGGCCACATGTATAATATCTTTCTGATGATTTCCCGACCATATCCCCAAAACGACAATGTACTGATTACGCGGTTGGCGTCTCCACCCCACAAAATAAACAAATGCTGCGTTTGTCAACTTTGACCAGTTAATACAGCCAAATTTCAATCCACTTGTACACATGAAAGTGTTCTCTACGGACACGTATTTTCTTCATAAATCACTTCACCCACCCTTTGACTAATGTGTAATTGCTAACTTTTGATGTTAACATTCAATATATAATTTTGGTGCAAGTAGAGTTGTATTGGACTTTGTTGTATGTCAGTGAATAAAAATAACAAAAGTAATTTTAATTGTGCAAATCGGTCCAGCTGCAGAGAGTGTGAAAAAGATGCTACTGAATATGGAGATACGTTTTCCTTGTGGGCATATTGTGATCCAGTCATTTCTGCAGGTATAATGCCTTAGCCTAAAGCTAGTCAACGTGAAATAAAATTCACCACTGCGAGGAGTCACTGCAAACTTTGTTACCCATTTGTGCAGATAAGCATTTTTTTATGCAATGGAGTGATTCCCTATAAAGGATAAGCAAAACAATGTACGAACTCCCAACATAACTTATCATTGAAACAACACTGCACATATTAAGGGTACAATTAAATTGGAAATAGGTATTTTTAATGAAACAGACAACTGCAATTGCTTGCAACATGATATTATGCTGTTATTGTTAAGTACAGTTACAAACTGATCAAGCAAAAGGGATAGAAGGAGGTACTAAGCACAAACGTCAAGGCACTATGTTATTTTGGATTTATTTCATTGGATATAGACCTCCTTCTCACAGGTACCAAAGCTGACGATGACAAGAAAGCAATTATCGTTATCTGGCTGTATATAGACGGTCACATTTTTGACAACATACCATTTCCAAACCGTAAGGCAAGTTTGATTATCAAATTGTTATGTACAATAAATTAAAAACAAACTGCTGCGATATTGTTACATTGCGCCGCATCCCTATGATTATTGACTTACTTAAATTGCTGCAATTTTTTTTTCAATAAATTCTCAGTTTTGTATGCAGATAATTGATCATGACGGCTGCTGCGATTATAGGACATGGTTACATCAACAACACGACAGAACCAATTAAGGCCAATGATTATGGTATATATACTTTCATAAATCAGACTAACTGGTTCATTTTGACGAGTTCAGAGGCTGCTCATATCAAGAGACTACAAGACGACTGGATACACAAGTTTGATGGCTGGATTTATTATTGTGTGTATACAAACACAGTGATTGGGGTGATTTTCAATACCCTTGCCATGACTGTACTCTTCTCATCATCTCTATGCCACACGTCGCCTGGCCATTATCTGGTTGCCCTCGCAGCAGCAGATAACATTGTTCTGATCACTGGAAGCCCATTATTTATTTTAAGCATAAAACTAGAAGGATATTCGCGTTTAGTATTGTTAAGCATGAAATACATAACACAGTTGTTTTCCAGTTATATAACAGTTATTCTATCAGCCGAACGGTACATAATAATGGCATTTCCACTCAAAGTTCATCGTTTCTCCACACCATTTCGAGCAAAAATGTACCTTTTGGTCACATTCATGTTTTCCGTTGGTTTAGGTCTCTATCCGTTCTGGACACATTATTTAATGAATGATGGGGGGTTTGAGCTTATTAGCTTAGAACTGTATGACATGTGGACGTGGATAGTCATCAGAGTTGGAACTGCTATTCTCCCAAGTATCATAATATTCTTCTTTACAATCCTGATCATCATTAAACTAAAACAAGCTTCAAGGGAAAGAAGCAAGCAACAGGAAGGACAATCACAAAGACAGATGCATCCAGAGAACCAATTAAGTCGAATGCTTCTTGCCGTGGCTGTCACATTTCTTGTTCTCAAACTCCCTTTCAGTATTCTGAATTACGTTTCAAATGTCATGGCTCGCGAGTTAAGAGCTACTGATTATGATTCGTTTGTAGCGTTATATGTTTGTCGTCAAATAAGCCTTCTGGTACATTACACAAATCACTCCAGTAACTTTTTCTTGTACTGTATAACCGGCAGTACGTTTCGACAACAATTAAAACAGCTGTTTATTTGTAAGAAAAAGAAACGAGAAGATTTTGTGGCAGGCCCGGCAAGTACTACAATTGAAACTATATCACAAATCAAAGACAACTTGTAAATATTTCACGTGTCATCATTCATGTATTGTGCCAAGCAAGTCTGTGTTAATGGCATGGAATGATTATCTACTAATATCTTAGGCTTAGATTTGATTTTTTGTTTACCACTTGAGCTTGCTGCACCTCCATTGCCTATGCTTTTCAAAGTAAAAATATTGATGATTTTGACCACGGTGTTTGAAAGAACTAAGAAAATTATTCTACATTATTTAAAACGAAGAAATCATATCCAACAACAAAACTAAATATAAATTTAGACTCATGATTTCTCACTTCGCTTATTCTAAGAAAAAAATTCTCCCTTGACCCTTCATTAATTTTCTGATCATGTTGCTTAAAAATGATAAAAAAGTAACCTTATCGTGGAAACAGATTGGAGAATTTAAGAGTCAGGATAAAAAGCAAACATATTCTGTTACACTATGCCTGTATCAAAGCTAAAAAAAATCAAATATTAGCTATCTTGGGTTCTAGTTGTACCTACTGTTGAGAAAGACATTTATTTACATCCTTTAGCTATCGCAATTTATTTACCACCTTGATGGATACATAAGGAATTTTCTAAATGTTTGTTCCCTGAAAAAAGGGACACCTCATGTAAGAAATCCCGGATTATCTTACTGGCATATTTGATTATATGTATTAAAATGTGCAAAACTTCACTGTTCGTATACTATTTGTTGTGTTGAAAGTGGCCTAGAAAAAAAATTATCTTACTGTCGCCATGCTTTAAAATTTTAAACGTATCCTTGATGTGAGAACACGTCAAGCTATTTGTACATAAAAACCCGAATATTAAAGTACTGCCGGGCTCAACTGATTGTCGACTGAGACTAGTTGTTCTGTCATGGCTATGGGTGTCAATAGGCCTTGCACGACCATTCACCCAGGACTGCATTCAAGGAATCACATTATTTAAATGAACGTTATATTACACATCTGCTAGGCCGAACCATAGTAGACCACTATTCGCGAAACAAGGGCAATATATAGTTTCACAGCAAATATTTGACTCACATATGACTGAACATAATGAAGCTTTTGCAAAATTTGCTTGTTGTATCCTAAATGAACACCAGTTGAAGTAGTTTCATTTCATTTTCATTTTCAAATGTTGCATGTAAAGCCTTCATGCATTGGAACTTAACTCTGTTTGTGTTATACGGATAACTACAATTGGGCTCTTTTCGGGGTCAGTAGGATGCCATGCAGCTGGGCAGATACAATATTGTTGCAATGCCAACATGCCAGAACAATAATCTTTAATAGCTGGATAATTTTGAGATAATTTGATAAAGCTTTACATTTTTCATCCCAGCTGTCTATTGCGTCCTCCTTATCATGATTTGCGTTTTGAATCTATGATAGCAATGCCCCTCGTTTTTATTCATATATATATTAAACATAGTCACAAACTCATCACTTGAACTTCAAGGGCCGTCAGTGGTCCTGGTAACTGTTTCACAGTTATCCAATTTAGCTTCAACTTGGAGTTAACCAACACAAACAGTATTTATAAAATGCAACAAGTACATCACATTCTGTTTATTGAACTTACTGTGCATCCTTCCACGCACGGATCTTAAATTGTGCACGTTTGAGCAAGGTTGCAAAGAAACATGACCAATACTGCATTGTAACTCTTGGCAACACATTTTACAAAGGGGTGTATCAGGTGTAGAAAAAGACAAACATTACCATTATACCACTCAAAGGCACATTTCTTGCACGCAAAAGGAATAACTTGTCAGACTGGAGCACCCTGGTGAATATACAACTTCAGCAGCAACACACAGCCTTGCATTGTCATGCAACGTGATGAAATTCTCGCCAATTTCAATGACATATGGCAGAATATGAGGCTGTAGGAACTCTGTGACACAACCTCTTGCAGTAATTGCACTATTCATAAGAACAGATTCTCTCCTCTCGTTTGCCGGGATGCCTCACAGGTTATGACACTGCCACTGTCGCATTCAACTTTATGCTCTAAAAAGCATGCACCATGTCTATTTCATGGTATTCTCGATACCTAGCTTTATCCATCATCTTTGTACAATGAGAAGCACTATCTGTATGTGAACATGGTGGAGAGTGGCTAGCGTCTGCTTCTGAAAGTTTACAGTTAGTGAACAACATTTCAAAGGATGGCAGGACCAGTTTAAAAGCACCAGTTCTCTTTTTATGGATGATTGCTTGTCTCAGGTCAGGAGTAAAATTTGCTTCTTCACATTGGTTTCGGATGGCAAATGTTGATGTTTGGCAAATTTCTCTGCTGGCATTGCCGGGTTGAAATTTATTAATATTTGTAATGTCTTTCGAAACTATTTTAAGAATACTTTATTGATCATTTTGTTCTCTGAGCTGTGTTCCCTGACTCAAAGTTTTAGTGGATGTACAGTGTGTTTGAAGTGTTCCAAATTCATAAATACCACAAAAACGATGCATGCCTTCTTTTTTCTTCTGTGTAAACTAAGATGGCTGACAAATGGAGAGAAGTAAAACGTGGCAGTCTTCCAATGTCTTTTTATCTTTGGACTTAGTGATAAAATTTGGGCTTAAATTAGTTAGGCCTAGGGTTATATGTATTGGAAACTCAGAAGTCTGTAGTTTATAACAAATATTCAAAGGTTAAGAGAACCAGTTTAAACCCACCTTGCATAAATTTCCAAAAATGGCTGGCTGCCTTTCTGAATTCAGGAGTGAAATTTGTTTCGTTTCACTTGGCATTTTTATTAACAAATCTGTATTCGCACTTATAAATGTACAAAAACACTGTATATGTCACATACAAAAATCACAAATGTCATATGACTGAATAAATTATTGAGAAGAAAAAGAAAGTCAGGCATGCCCGTTACTGCAAACACGGATAGTTCATGTTGCAAAGCACAGTAACTTCAATTCAAATATACACATGTTAAGTCGTACACAAGTGAGCTATGCACACATTGCATTCAGCTCGAGAAAAGTTACTTTGCACTTTGTATCTCTAATAAGACACAGTTCACTAACAAGAGAAACTGTCCAATCTCTCACAAAATTTGGTGCACTTTTTACACTCGGTAGCGACTCACAAAAATCATAACAGTGAAAATCAGATTTAAAAAGTCCATCTTTTGACGAAATAAAATAACGGGAGCAAAATCCGACGTGCGACTTCCAGCGAAGGCCAGTCTGTATAAGAAACTTGTGACAGAATTGTCGCCAGGATAAGGTTTATGGAAAATATTTAAGAAAAAGTTAATGGAGTTTAAGAAAACATTTGTGGCGTTGACATTCAACATCTGAATCCATACATATCAAATGCAACAGGACAGAATGACCAGTAGACGTTAATTTCTCTATGCATCTCACTGCTTGACGCGAATCAGTGAAAACTTGTTCAACTTCACTACCAGAAAAAAATACATACCTGGCATCCATATAGAGTCATGCAATATGGCTTAGAAATATGTATTTGGTGGTATAGTACACATGTGTAATAGTGAAATTATTTCACTTTAGCATTAACTTTTTCATTTGATCGCATGTTTAGTAGGCCTGCGGCATTTGAGGCTAAAATATGAATTTGGTCTACCCGCCTGCCTTATAGCTACAACGTAGCCTACCTGATGTGAAATTTTGTATACTTCTAGAAAATGCCTGTTGTGGAGCTCTCAGGTGGTCCAGTTTTATGCTATGAGCAAAAATAGATACCTATGTCTGAAAAGCAAAACCATCACCTTACTGAAATCGAATGGATTTCTTTAACATATGTTTATTATTTTAAATTACAGAACTATATCGTTTGGGTTCCTTGAGGCACCAAAACTATCTAACAAATAAAGCTGTGTCTGTAGATTTATGTCATATGCATATATTTGCATTAAACAAGTCTTTTTGGCATATGCAAAAAGACCAAAATCGCCATTTCCAATTTTAATATTGTTAAATGTTCAGTTACTACAAATAACTTCCTTTTTTAAAATATTTGGTCTTTACTTACACAGAGTGGGCAACTGAGTATATAGAATAAGTATATATATATATATATATATATATATATATATATATATATATATATATATATATATATATATATATATATATATATATATATATATATTAGTGTCATCCCAGACATAATGTTTTCTCAAAATTTCTTCTTTCTTTCATTCTTTCTTTCTTTCTTCTTATTTCCACCACATAAGTTGTCTGGAGCTTTTCTCAGACACTAAGTCGTAGGCCTTAATTTATGCAAATTAGGCAAATACACAAAAATAAAGTTTTTGAATAGCTATCAAAACTATTACAGATAGTGGTGTCATTCAAACTTTACCTTGTAAGTTTGTGACATGGCCACATCCAATGAATCACGAACCAGGGTTATAGCATTCTAATTTATGGGTTGATATGAACTTTATTGGCTGAACCATGTATATAACAAACAATGGCATTTTGCCAAAACAATACAATACGATACTACAAAAACACAAATATATGAAAAATTAACACACAAACGGTAAGGTGTGCTGAAGCATGTATAGAACAATGTTGCTAAGGCAGGGCAAATTTACACAAGTGGAGGTTGGTGCTGGGGGTGGGGTGGTAAAACGTAAAGTAAAGTTAGAGAGGTCCATTAATTTCTGTGCATTCTTTTATGTAGATGCCAAATTTGGATATCAGTACTGTATCGTTAAGGCTCATGATGAATGTAAATACGCTTTAATGTCAAGGCTATCTAAATTGAAAATTTGTGTTGTATGGTCGAAAAATTTCTTTCTTGGCTGGTCGAATTTAGAATACGCCAAAACATAGTGCCTTTCCTTTTCAATTTCTCTACAGGTATCACAAAGTCTTTGCGTAGCGGGAATTTTGTTGCGTCTTTTATGTCGACCAGTTTCAATATATAAATTATGAGCGCTTATGCGGAGTCGAGTGATATTTTTACGTATTTTGAAATTTTTTACGTGGTAAAGATACATTTCTGTATTTAAATTCGATTTGAAAAGAGGATAAGTTCGCAGTTTTTTTATCTTCACCACTTTGTGAATTTAGATCTATCTTCCTTCCATTGTGTGTGAAATTTTTTTTTTATCGCCAAGTTGAATAATTTAGAGGGAAATATACCTGTATTGCTTCCCTTGTTGTGCCACATATCTTCTAGATTTAACCTTAAAAATGTATCGTATATGTATTGTACTGGCCCATTGAGAGGAATGCGTACTTTGGGAATCTATATTAGATAAATAGCAGTTATACAGTAAGCTTTCTGGTGGCATATTAACAATTCGAAAAAAAAAAAAAATCACTAGAGTTAGTATTTTTAAGGAAAGGGGTACTGTGGCAAGTTCACTTGAGACTGCAATGTTAGAAGCTTTACGGTGGACGCCAAGACAATATCGCAGATAATTCATATAGAATTTATCATAGTTTAAGCTGAACTATCCAGAAAGCTTATTGTTTAATGTTGTTTTGGATGGAGTTGTAATATAAGTTCCCCATATCTCACATGCATACAGTAGTATCGGGGAGATTAGCTTATCAAACAAGTGCAACTGTTGTTTTATGCTTGTTTTATCGACCGGAAGAATTCGTTTTAATCTCCCAAGGGCTTTATTTGCTTTTTCACATAGTCTTTTGATAGCATTTGCAAATGAACCATTAACAGATATTTCAATTCCGAGATAACTATAACTGCTTACGTTTTCTAATAAGTTCCCACCAATATAGAGCTTCTTTTTTATCCTTTTATCGGATTTGTTAAAAATCATTATTTTGGATGTTTTAATGTTTGTGTTTAGTTTCCAGTCCTGACAATAATCATGTAATTTAGCTAAGCTAGTTCGAAGTCCTTTTTCGGTTTCAGATAGTAGAATAATGTCATCAGCGTAGAGGAGGCAACTGATTGTTTTGTTTCTCAGGGTTACAGGGTCGCAGCTATCGTCAAAAATTCTAGGGAGATCATTAATATACAAATTAAATGAAATTAGCATAATACACAAAATTTAGACTATACTGAACAATACCAAAGTATAGCATTTCAAACTGTTCTCCTTTTGAAGGTACCCAGACAAATTTGCTGTGAAGCAAATCCTTTCTAGTCATTTTTTTTTGTTTTCGGCTTCTTAGAAATCACCAACTGAACTCTATTTAAAAGTGGTGGGTATTACTTTGACTTGGTGTGCATCAAAGTCGCTAGGCAATGCTTCCTCCGGGCCCTGGATTTTTCCCAAAAAATCGTGATTATAAATGAGAGTACACATTGCCATTGGTACAGTGAGAAGCTGCTGTGAATACATGTATACGTAATGTCCCCAAACACAGTTTACTGGACCAACTTGAGACGCTGCTGTAGATGTACCTTGGATAGATCTCCAGCAAGTTTTGTTCTAAATGACACGCGTCAGTGGCTTTTTTATGTCTGAGTGCAAACCCAGACTTTTTGTTTTTCAAAGAATTATTTTTTCCTTTCATCCTTCTTTCCTCCCTCTTTTGTTTCTTTCTTTCTTTCTTCTTTACGGACAAATTTGTTTGGAGTTTTTCTCGCACACTGTTATTCCGACAATCACAAAACCTGCCATGGTCACTCACCTACCGGTGAAATTAAGCACCTAACTTGGAATAGTCATGATGTTTAAAGTAATGCAAATTAGGGACAATTAAAATTTTAAAAGCTTCATATCTTCCAAACTATTGCAGACAGACACAAAGTTCTACCTATCACATGTAGGTTTGAGACATCTGCCAATGGGCAGTGAACAAAAGTTCTAGAAGTGCAACTAAATGTGGCAATTTTGAGGCTTTTTTGCCATGTTAATTATCTGAACATTTTCTTGTGGAAGGGAGAAAAGGGGGGCACATTGTGTTGAATATAGAATGGTTTGTTACATTGACACAAACTAATTCAGACAAAATTGCGCTGATTAGGTGCGCATGCACCAACTGCGATAAGGACGTTCTTTGGGAGCTCTGACAATTTTACCATCTTTTAGCTGGATGTGATCGGCAATACATATGCTTGATAAGCATGCGTTCAGTGTCATGAATACCTTGAATTAGAGTGTAATGAAAAATATGTTTGAAAAAAAGCACAACATTTGCAACAAATTCTTTACTTTCATTTGTAAAAAGACATGATAATGTTGCCTTAGGGCAGGAGTAACTACAGGGAAATATGGAAAGTTTATAAAAAACATCCACTGGTAGTATTACCACATGTCTCATTGCTCAGCAGTTTGCAACACGGTTGATAATACGTGTCGAATATCAACAAAAATCTGCTTTTGAATAATCTTGACATTTGAAGGAACGTTGCTAAGTGACCATAAAACACTCCTACTTGACTCAATTTACATCAAATTTAGTGGAGAAAGAGTCTCTTTACATTTAGCAGCACATGCGATGAAACGTATTCCTAAAATTTGAAGCTAGAAACAAGCTTCTGATGTTTGATTGAAAATTTATGTGATTTTAAGTAACATTCCGTTGCTATGGCAACCAACTTTTGACACTTACAATGTCAAACTGGCTTCTTAGGAAATGCCTGTACAGTAGGTACGTTGATGTAAAGTTGTGAAGTGGTACCTTGCATTTTCATTACGTTATGATTAAAAATGTGTTTTTCCCTGGATTACTAAAAAAGTCGTTACCATGGCAACCAATAAAAACATATGTTGCCCATTACATCGATGGTACATACTACCTACCTTTTAATTACGGGTTCTTCTCTTTCCATTAATACCAAACTTAGCTAAGTATTTTTTTGTTTAAGGACAGATTTTCTGGCAACATTATCACATGTATGTATCATTTCTCGGCAATGTGCAGCACTGGCCATATGACCAATTGCAATATCCACAAAAATCTGCTTATTTTGAGTTATATAAATATTTGCAGGCACGTTGCTAGGCGACCCAAAACAGTCTCCCTTCACTCAATTGACCTCATTGTTAGTGCAGAAAGAATATCTTTGCATTTTATCATCAAACGTTATGAAAATTATTCCCGATATTTAAAACTATGAATAAGTTTCTAGTGTTTACTTGCAAATTTAAGGGATTTTTACAAACATTCTGTTGCCATGGCAACCAACTGTTGACACTATTTCAAAATGGTCTCTTATGAAACACCTGTATAGAAGGTATGTTGATGTAAAGTTGTGAGGTGGTACCTTGTATGTGTATAAAGTTATGGTTGATAAGGTGATTCTCCCTTCATTCCATGAAAACTTAATGTCGTTGCCATGGTAACCAATATAAATACAAATTGACAATGAAATTGATAGTATACCTTACCTAACTTTAAACTTCTGGTTCTTATCTTTTGAATGATACCAAATCCAACTGGGAATTTTTCAGTTGAACGAAAACTGAAAATAAGCCTTTTTTAAAATTTAGCTACTCGACTATATTGGTTTCTTAATTTGCATATACCGTAAAACTGGACCTCACGAGAGCTCCACAACAGGCATATTTGAAATCTACAGAAGATTTGCAAAAGAATGAGGTATGTTACAGCTATAAGGCAGACGGGTAGACCAAACTCCTTAAATAAGGCCTGTTTCTCAGATTTGCCGCAGGCCTATAGGTGATTAACATTCGCACCAATGTTTGTGGAACAAAGAAGATTATAACTATTCACCTCCAGAGTAGATTGATGGTTTGTCCATGTAACCACTCTGCATGAAATTGAAGGGCAGAGATTTGCAAGGATTGAAGAGTACATTATGCTTACTAGAAAATGATAAACAGACTTTAACAACTTAGACATAAATGCTGCTATGGGAGCAAGAAGAGCAATGCCATCTGCATATGTGGCAGCACTAATTGAGTTCCTTCCAATATAACATCCGAAGTCCGATGCTTTATGTTTGTTTATGAGCTTATTATTATAGACGCAAAAGATGATGGGTGAATGCATCATTCCTAGTTTCACTCCATTTTTGCAACTGAAGACTTGGAATCACCCCGACCGATTTCCATATTTTGATTAACATACATTTCCAGTACCAATCTGTATATTGGAGCGCATAAACCTGTCAGAAGTTTATCAAGGAATTTGTGCAATACAGATTTCATGAGGGCAAATGTTATATTTCCAAATGACACTCCACAAAAGAGCTGTTTCAGGGGCTTATCATATTCATTCCACTCGGACAGACCTTAAGTGTCAGGGGAGGTATGATGAGGAATGAACTCTATACCAGATTCAAGGCAAGCTTCAATGATATTGCCATTATACTGTTGTACCATGACTGTGTGTTGGCCAAAGACAACATTAGAGACGTGTATAACTCTCCATGGTACATTCGTGCAATTCAACTTAGTTTGAAGATAACCTTTGTAACACTCAATATTTTTGCCCCTAGCTAAATGCCATTATGTTCATAAAGAAAAGATCTTGTTGTCTTCATCAACATACACTTATAAAGTCAGCGCATTCGGTGATGCAGTAAAAACAGTGTAGCCTGACATATGTTTGCCGTCATGAGTTACATCATACTTGGCCACTTAGTCATATAAGTCTTCTGAAAGTACAATATGATCGACAGAGGATCTATCCCCATTCATTTTGCGTTCATCAGTGAAGTCCTTATTGGCAGTTTCATGAGAAACTATACATTATAAATTTTCTCATTCACAAACAAATTGAGAGAGGTTGTATTCGGAGAACTATTACAGCAAAAATCTCCATTGAAATGACCACGTACAATGATATAATTAACATTTTTTTCTTGATATTTAAGTGATATATTTTCTGAAGTACCTTTATATTCACGTGCATTGCTATCTACAGATTGTGTTTTACATGGCATGTATACAATAATTATGAAGAGCAGCTGATTTTGCATTTTAGGCGAAACAGCACATACATGATTAGGTTTCAAAGATACTGCAAAGCATTTACAATCAAGACCTTTTTTCCACAACATTGTAACAACCACCATCAGGCCTTCCCTGTAACAGTTAATCATGCTTCATTACTAAAACCATCTTGACATGACAGTTTGGTTTGCTTTTCTTCAATGCACTCTGCCTTGGTTTTCAAATAACCAGTGTTCTTTAATCATAATAATGCCATTATCTTCAGCCATTTTCTGTATTTACTCAAATTTGCATTCCCATGATCATAAGAATTGTGAGTACACGAGGAAAGATTTTGTACCCCTGCCATGAATATTAAGAAACAGTACAACAAAGTGAACGTGGCTTCCAGTAAGGATCCTGATTGACCAACTGTAGTGTGGGACATATTTTATTACCATTACCAAGGTTGGCCATTGTTTTGTCAAACAATTCAGTAAACTTTGAAGCCGGTACAGCAAGTTTAAATGACGTAAACTTTGAATTAGGATTAGAGACGTATTTTAGAGCTCTCAGATCGAACTAAGCATCAATAACCTGTAAACGTAAATCTCTACCTGTGGTATTTTTATCATCTCTATACATAAATAAGTTCCTGTTGGATTCAGCTGCAACTCTGAAGCTGCTGGATTGAAGTTTAGCATTACCGGCAATGATTTTTCTATGCTTGCTTGCGTCAGAGCGATTTTTTGCGTGGTATACAAAAGCACCTGAAACCCGTCACTATCTGCATATTTGCTATGACCAGGCATAAAGTCATTTCTTGACCTGGTTGGTTCACTATTAGCAATGCTGGCACTTCTAGCAGTTACCATGTACAAGGAGATCGGAACAGACTCGTGGTATAGAACCAGAAGCAGAGGGATCTGGTCGTAAACCACTGTTAAATAGCCTACCCTGCCAAGGACTTTACCTGTACCACTTCGTGAGCTATGACCTCTACCATGGCTATGATCTTTGCTTCTGTAATTAACCTTTATTTCGGGATCAGCATTAACAGGCATAATTGCTGGTCTATACGACACTTCTTGCTGCAGATGCAAATCAACTTCTAGGGGGTTGGGCACTGAATCGTGATTCTCATTCCTTTCGCCAGCACCCATAGGTGAAGTATTAACCCCCGACAACCCACTGCTTGGAGCCAGTGATGTTAAGTAGTTAATAAGGGGTCAATTACCCTGCAACACAACATTAGTGTAAGTGCAATTTGTACATGAATTGACAATGTTGAGTGTGTCTTTTTATTGAACGTTTTCACAAACAACAGGAGCTAACCTTTCGTCATTGGTCGATATACGCTTTTCAAGCCTGTTGAGCCTCTCTACTAGTGATATATCCTTTAACTACTCTGGGTGGGATCAAGGTATAACTGCAAAACTAAACCTGTCAATGACTACATAAGGCACTTGACTGAGTGCTGAAACAATGTCTTGAACATTTGTTTTATTGCAAGTCCTCCCATTAGATCTGGCAGTTGAATTTTGTCTATTCTTTTTTTTTTTCACACACCAGATATGTCAAAACAATTTTACGGGGTATCCTTGGCATTGGAAATGTCTTTTGCATTAAAGTGACCCAACACAGCATGTTTGACATTGTTAACAAAGCCACTCTGCTGACCAAGTGGCACGTATGCCAGCAGGGGTTGAATAACAATATTTTTGTGATTCATTTTTGTCAGTTACGTTATCTCCGCCACTAGTCTTTTCTATTCGGGCATCATTGGGTGTATCATTAACACACCAGTACCTTCTGGTTGTTTTTACGCTACTTGTAATCTTATTATTGAATTTTTTTTCTCTCGCGACTGTAATGGCGTCATCACCACCAATAGGGAAACTTGCATCATGACAATTTTTGCATAAAAAATCACTGTGATCATTTTCCACAGAACCACCTTTTTTGTTAAAAAAAGATGGGCTGTCAGTTTACACGGCATATAGAGGCATATCTGAATTATTGTCAGGTTATATATAATTGGTCAGTGGGTGCAAAGACTGAGACAATACCTCTAGTTCTTTACACTTAACAGCTGGTGACCCATATATAGTAGATAATGTTTGGTATATACTCCTTTGCATTACATATACATAATTACAGCATGTATAAGTGCAGAGTAAACAAATCTCAGATTCACTGGTTGCTGCATTAATTGGAAACACACTTGACTTGTTAAATTGGAAGATACATCTTAATGTTTTGATAATTGCTTTGTCGTCATTGTTGGATTCGAATTGATGATAACGAGTAATGTTTATCCGAACCATTCACCAACGTCCTTGATTTCAAACTGGTAGTGTGTAATTCATTGAATATCATCCTGGTGCAGCTAGTCCTCTGATCAGAATAGTCCATTTGCACTTAATACTGGAGGTCTGCCCCAGTGCATGGCCTACATCGTAGAGCTACATTGGCAACAAAGCAGTCTCTGAATTATTGTCAGGTTATATATAATTGGTCAGTGGGTGCAAAGACTGAAACAATACCTCTAGTTCTTTACACTTAACAGCTGGTGACCCATATATAGTAGATAATGTTTGGTATATACTCCTTTGCATTACATATACATAATTACAGCATGTATAAGTGCAGAGTAAACAAATGTCAGATTCACTGGTTGCTGCATTGATTGGAAACACACTTAACTTGTTAAATTGGAAGATACATCTTAATGTTTTGACAATTGCTTTGTCGTCATTGTTGGATTCGAATTGATGATAACGAGTAATGTTTATCCGAACCATTCACCAACGTCCTTGATTTCAAACTGGTAGTGTGTAATTCATTAAATCTCATCCTGGTGCAGCTAGTCCTCTGATCAGAATAGTCCATTTGCACTTAATACTGGAGGTCTGCCCCAGTGCATGGCCTACATCGTAGAGCTACATTGGCAACAAAGCAGTCTCTGAATTATTGTCAGGTTATATATAATTGGTCAGTGGGTGCAAAGACTAAAACAATACCTTTAGTTCTTTACACTTAACAGCTGGTGACCCATATATAGTAGATAATGTTTGGTATATACTCCTTTGCATTACATATACATAATTACAGCATGTATAAGTGCAGAGTAAACAAATCTCATATTCACTGGTTGCTGCATTAATTGGAAACACACTTGACTTGTTGAATTGGAAGATACATCTTAATGTTTTGACAATTGCTTTGTCGTCATTGTTGGATTCGAATTGATGATAACGAGTAATGTTTATCCGAACCATTCACCAACGTCCTTGATTTCAAACTGGTAGTGTGCAATTCATTGAATATCATCCTGGTGCAGCTAGTCCTCTGATCAGAATAGTCCATTTGCACTTAATACTGGAGGTCTGCCCCAGTGCATGGCCTACATCGTAGAGCTACATTGGCAACAAAGCAGTCTCTTTACCTACATACACACACAAACCCACAGGTGGATCCACATTGTCATCCAGTTTTGCATTCCTTTCTGCTTAACTTCAGTTCATGCATTGAGTGTATCAGCTCTTATTTTATGTAGCCATTAATTAACAACGTTCCTATTCTAAGACTGCTAGATTGCATTTTGGGATCTGGTAGAACTATTTTCAGTGGCTTTCCTGCTCTCTGATCTTTGAAAAACATATATGCCTGACATTCAAGTATATTCCAGTATTTTTGGGCTCTCAACTTATCATATTTCACTGATCAGACAAGAATACGAATCAATGAAGATGTAGAGCACTACTCACCTCCAGAAAAACCATCTCTATGCATTGCACACAATCCTATACTGTCACTCAGCATTAATTGGGCCGAATGGCAGAGTTTGTGCACACAAGTGTTGTGTTTTTTCTCAACTGAACTTATAGTTTCCTTGAAATATATAAATTACAAGCAGGAACATATGTTGGTTTAACAAGGGTAAGCACAAACCCAACTGAAAAAAAATAATAGATATGTTGAAGAGCTGATTTGCACCTTCCGTTAAGTGTTTGAAATTGAAAAACAGATGCACGTCAATAGTGTTCGTACAGCAACATAGACAGCGGCAGGTGCCAAAGGCATACTGCTATAGAGTAAAGACCTGGCTTGGACTACAATTTTACATTGGCAGTCACAGTCAAAGTTTGGAGTTTGTAAAGCCAAGGGCATAAATGTGTTTTAGACGCCACTTATCATGATCCAAGCAAAACCAATATTTTCATATATTCCAGACGCGTCTTGCGTCTGGGCGGCCACCTTAAGCATATAGAGGCTGTCAATAAACTCCATGGTGAGATCATTTTCCTGTGTCCACTAACTCTTTAGCAGGAATCTGACGACAGATTTTAGCAAACTGCATCTGACAAATTTAACTGGACTAAACCTGGTCCATTGGGGACTGCCACAGTGTTCCAAGTATTTACCTGTAAGTCCTTGATTGGTCATAAAGCAAATACGTATTCTATCTAGCACTGGTGTCCTCGATTACCGGTAATCATAAACCAAGTGCTTAGCTTCTCCTTTATACTGCTGTCCTCGATTGGTCATTTTTTCTAAACCACTCTTACACTAGTGGCTTCAATCGAGGACGCTAGTGTAAGAGAGGTTTAGAGTTCGACTTATGGCCAACCGAGGACAGCAGCATAAAGGAGAAGCTAAATTAATGTTAACCAATTGAGGACACATGATGAAACAGGTTAAGAGGTTGCTTTATGACCAATCGAGGTCACTAGTTTAGTGCTTTCTCTGTGCTGGTTTCGAAATGGTGATAATGTAGGTGTGTAAAATTTAAAATCATGTAGACGCCTGCCTTTTTGGACTCTAGAGACATTTAATACCCGCTATGGATGCATTAGAGCACGTCCAACTGAGGAAAGCAGTATAAAGGAGAAGCTAAGAAGTTGGTTTATAACCAATCGAGGACACCAGTTTCAGAGGTTAAGACTTTGTCTTTGGTTCATGACTAATCGAGGACGCCAGTGTAAGAGAGGTTTAGAGTTTGATCTATGGCCAACAGAGGACAGCAGTGTAACGGATATAAGCTAAGAAGTTTCTTTGTGACCAATTGAGGACTCCAGTGATCTCGAATGGTCATAAATCTACTTCTGTACCTCTATCATGCTGGGGTCCTCAATTGCTCACAAACCAACTTTTTATTCCCCCCCCTTGATACATATAGGTTAAGAATTTGCTTTTCGACCAATCAAGGTTAATTGGTAACAAACAAACGTCTTTAATTCATCGCCTTTATACTGCTGTCCTCGATTGGCCATAAACCAAATTCTAAATATTGCTTACGCTAGCGTCCTCGATTGGGCATAAAGCAACTTCCTCACTCCTGTTGCACTGTAGTCCTCGATTGTCAATTAACCAACTTCTTAACATCTCCTTTATAAGCTACATCGTTTACAGTGAACATGTTCTTATGCATCCATAGTTAGTATGTAATGTCTCTAAAATAAAAAAAATTAAAAAAAAAGAAGATGTAACATGATTTTAAATTTTACAAACAGATATCCATAGGGTACTCAAAATGCTCAACGATGTTCTCAGACCAATCAGCTTTCCTTGTTGCGCATAGAATGAATTGTGTTCTTGCAAAAGTATTTAATGTTTCTCCATGTTCGCTTTTGTAGGAGTGTTCTTTCTCCAGGCACCTCTGAATTTCCCTCTTACCAGGGAAACGTCGCATGTGTTAAACCTTCCAAGATGTTTGAAAACGGCATTTCTTTCACTCTTTGTCCATGGTTGTTTCTGAACTCTTCTATCTTTGGCCCTTTTTGGTTTGCTTGTTTTACCCCTTGTACCTGCAGCAAAATTTCAATATATATATATATATATATATATATATATATATATATATATATATATATTTATAAACATGATACCATGTACCATCGTTACTTATCACAAGAATATTTTGTTTCCTGCTACTTATATCTAAGGTAAATTGCGCCCCAAAGAGCTCCTTTCATGCAAACATATTTTAATCGATTTCAAATTGTTTGACACATTAAGGCAATCCTTACCAAAATAATTAATTAGAGAATGCAGTGTCCCAAAACATTACAAATATCGGGGTTTTTTTTATCGAGCATGACAAAGACATTAAATTGCGTTTTTCTTGGTACCTGGCCCCTAATAGGCAATATGGATGGTTCAAGAAAATGGCTAAATGATATTTGATAGTTCAATGGTCTGTCTACACATAGAGCGTTTTTTCTATGTGTATGTAAATCCCAGAGAGAGACACTAGAAAAGATACATTCGCTTTGAAAAAAGTCTGTCTGTGTGTTACAAACGTTTTTCTTTCCCGAAAATGCTGGATTGCTGAATGAATTGAAATGCACACACTATCTGTCACGTTTATTGGATATGCCATTATCACAAACCTATACTTCTATATGGAATTTGAGATTTTGGACCTGCCTATTGTCGTGTGAATTTTGTGTGTGTGTGTGTGTGTGTGTGTGTGTGTGTGTGTGTGTGTGTGTGTTTTATTATTTTTTTGATTTATCAAAGTTCAACCTGCACATGAAATGTGAACACTTATTTTGGCTTGATTAAAAACAAACAGACTGACCTGATCCAGCCACATGTGTTGATGAAGGTCTGCTCTGGGGTCTACCTTTTTTTGACCCCCTTTTTTCAAAGATAAGCTAGGGAATGATATAACTGAACATATAGGGGCGCACTCTTTGTGCTGTAACTTCCATGCGAAAACTTATTATAACGACACCCAGGTATCCGACATATTCACTTAACAACACACTTTTTCGGGGGGACAAAAAGTATATTTTCAATATTATGTGATTCAGTGATTCATTTGTCAGACATATTTATCTATCTAACACATTTGCAGGGGACAGATGGTGTCATTTTAATGAGTTTTTTACTGTATTTGTTTTCATGGTCGTTTTTTACAAGGCGAATACAAATAAAAGTGCATTGTGTCCAAATTGACGGAAGTATTATTAACCCATACATTAAATGATAATGTCCTCCACAAGCTGATATGCAACAAAGAATTTTGTGCCTTTTTCTGATAGCGCACGTTTATGTGTACATACACATATACTGTACATACATACATACATACGCACGCATATATATATATATATATATATATATATATATATATATATATATATATATATATATATATATATATATATATATATATATATATATATATATATATATATATATATATATATATGTATATATACATACATTTTTGCAGATTTTAATTTGGGAGAGGGAGACAACTTTTTTATGAAAAGTCAAGGTTTTGAAACAATATATCTTGCGAGTTCGTTTTTTCGCTGCTCGTATGGAAATTGATGGACCACGTTAGTATTCATGCACCCCCCTTTTTAATTTTTTGAAGTAAAAGTGGTTCTTCGTGGCTTGATCCTCGACATGTTACATGAACTACATACTGTTTTGAAATGTACTGTATGTATGGTTGTTTGTTTGCTACTGGTTTGTTTCATGTTTCCGGGGAAAAAACGCCTCTGCTGTATGTATATGTGAGGTACAGCGAAAAAAAGTTCATTCATGCATGCTCTATGTTCTCGATTGGCCGCGAGTAGACTCATGAGTTTAAGAGCTACATGCATGTTTCTGTCAGAAGTAATAAATTAATAGTAATACTCTAACATCTCTATACTCCTCCGAATCTCATTAAAGCAAGCTGGCACGTCATATATTTCACAAGTTCTCGTTTGCGGAATTTAGAATCAGAGTCCCCGCTTGTCGGCATTGCCACGCACACATCTCGTAACTCCTTCTTGCAGCGGGCATCAATGACTCCACTATACGCCTCCGAATTTCATTCAAGTAGGCTGGCAAGTTAGCTATTTCAATGGTCCCCGTTAGCGCAAATTTAGAATCAGCTTGCCCTTTGTCGGTTCACACACAAACTTATTACAGCTGACATCAGTGACATGACTTTGACATACCTAACCTCAAAGCAAGCTTAAGCCAATATAATGAAAACTTTGTTCAGAATGATTGACCTGTAAATAGCTACTGCCTAAAGTAATTTGAATGAAATTGCATTCCTTAGTAGCAATTGACAAAATTTTGCGATAACCGATGAAGATCCGAAACAAATGGTGGTTATAACGCAGATCAGCAAAAGTAAAACACATATTACTGTAATCTCAAAATGGATTTAAAAGTCAATTTATTTTAAATCAAAACTTGATAAGTTAGAGGAAAAAATCTCAAATTGTTCGTAAATATCAAAAGTGTCGGTAAATTTTATTCACTTCAGCTGTTGAAACACCCAACATAACAAATTCTACCAGCGTTCCAGGTGTAAAAGAATTTAGGTTTCTGTAAACTTATTTCTTTTAAGCCAACAACTGTTGTTCACCCTGGATAGCAACCTGATAGAATCTTAAAGTTGATGAATGACCATAGTTATTGTCATCTAACATAATAATGGAGTAAAGATGCAAAAACATCAACCCACGTTCAAGTTTGTGAACAATTTAATTTTCTTCAGTGTTAAATGTGTATGCTTGTGAATTTAGCATTTTGTGTCATAGACAACTTTCTTTTATTGATTTTTGATTAAATAATCAAGCTCTTTTACACAATATCAAGTTGCGTTTTCAGTTGTAACAACGAAAAAAAAAAAAAAAACGTCAAGATAAGTGTATGCAAGCACCAAAGCATTTCTAACAAACTCCGTCATGATCAGACATCTGTCCATGGCATGCACTTGTGACGCAGGCAATATAAATTATCATATAAGTCAGAAATCATTATAAAGGCGCCATACGGTCAAGGTCACAAAATCGTATTCAAGAAACGCCAGATTATAGTGGGAAAATGCAATCTAAAATGCAGATTTTTCCCAAAAATACCCTGTCAGATTTCAATAGCGAAATGTGTCAGATTTCAATAGCGAAATGTTACGGTCTGACAATACATCACAGTGCCTTGACATCGAGTCATTATGGGATACATTGGCATTGCAAATTATTTCACTTTTGGAATGTCGTAGTCGGCGAAAATTCAGAGAAATGAAACAATTTCTGGTTTGTATGTGTCATAAGGAAGAGGACAACTTAACGAGGCAAAATAAACAAGATATACAAATACACACATTGACAACCAAGGACGTTCTCGGTTGGACTGGTGTCCGGGATTGTAAGGTGTGCATTTAATGAATTGTCCTCGATTGGACACATCCACAGACAGAAAGACAGACAGACAGACACACACACACATGTATATATATATATATATATATATATATATATATATATATATATATATATGAGTTGACTTTTGTATCTGGATTTTATCCCAGACCCATACACAAAGTAGAAGCACGGGGTGGACACTTTCCCACACAAAGAATGAATTGTCGTCGATTGGACCCTTTCACAGACAGACAGACACACATACACACACACGCACATACACACAAACACACACACACACATATATATATATATATATATATATATATATATATATATATATATATATATGTATGGTTGACTTTTGTATCTAGCTCTTATCCCGGACCCATACACAAAGTAGAAGCACACCTAGAAATGTATAGTTTACAAACAAAGACCATCTGAAATACAGTCATTTTGTGACCAATCAACATTTGGTCAGTGAAAATAAGAGAAAATTAAGCAAAATTGACAAGCGAGGACGTCTTCGGTTGGACTGGTGTCACGACTGAAAGGTGTGTA